>JAPWDM010000007.1:10133397-10450897 GCA_035578155.1 Brachynemurus nebulosus
GGAAAATAGCGATGATAACATCGGAAATGACGCAGTTACCGTCGATAATGTCCTTGACAATGACATATTTTTAGCCGTACCGTCAAACACGCAATTTTCTCATGAACCTCCAATTTTTTTTGAAACACCAGAACCTAAACATCCAATACCCTCAAATTCAGAACCAATTGACTATTTCAACCTTTTTTTTACTGCTACATTTCTCAATACAATAGTTTTGGAAACGAATCGATATGCTGCAAATTTTTTGAATTCTCAAGTTAATCTAAAACCGAAATCGTGCGTTCGTGCTTGGAAACCAATAACATTAGTGGAGTTGAAAACCTTTATTGTCGTTACTGCGATCATTTGCAGTAAAGCCCGTACTTTTTCGATCATTTCGGGAGTACGAGTTGATTTTGGCCTTCCTTCACGATTATCATCTTCTAACTTTTCTCTGACTTCCAAAAAACGTTTATGCCACAGAAAAACATTTGCTCTACTCAAACAATCATCGCCGTACACTTGTTGCATCAATCGGAATGTTTCTGATGCACTTTTTACCAAGTCTTGCGTGAAATTTGATAACTGGTCTTTGTTCCATCTTAGTATTTCAACATTTACAAGAAAGTTGTTTTGAAGGAACTGTCATAACTTTGTTATTTGTCAACCGATTTAAGTGAAATTTATATTATCAATAAAGGAATGTCACAGTTTTTAAACGCTGTACTGAACACATAGATGGCGTTACTATTTAACCCGATATGGTTCGAGTCTCGGAACTTACTTGTCGCGCTATATATATATATATATATATATATATATATATATATATATATATATATATATATATATATATATATATATATATATATAGCGCGACGTACAGAAGTAGATCGTTCGCAAAAAAAATCAACCACAAATAGTTTCGAAAGTAAAAGTACTAAATTATCAACAGCTGCGTCTTTTTCGGTCGATGAAACTGAATCTGTTGATTCGTTTCAAACAACATCTTCTTCGTCGACTATTGCTAGATATCAAAAGATGAAAATTGATTTAACTAATTCAAAGCGTACACATCAATTATGTAACGATTATGTAGAGTTAAATTTTAATAATTTTTACAATGCCGATAATGAATATCGACAAACAGCAAAAAAAGCTTTTATTTATTTAAATTCCGCAGATGTTAATGTCAATAAAATTGCTTATAATTATGTAGACGATATTAATTATTCAAATCTCGATAATATTCCTGAAATGTTTTATAACAATTCGTCATCAGAACTAACTGTTAATATACCAAATAATTTTTTAAAAAATATCGTCGGTTATCGCTGGTATCAACCGTACATATATTCAGAAGAAAATGTCCAGTTCCAAAATATTTTAGATTACAAAAATGTACTTAAAAATTATCCTTTACATTATTTATATAAAATTGATTCTGAATTAATTATGGGCGATTGCGAATTTCATAAAGTATTATTTGCTCTGTCAAATTTAAAAAATAATAAAATAAAAGAGTTATGTACAACTAAAAAATTCATTAACAATCGACAGAGTGATCTATGTCAGTATTTTCTTCTTTCGGGCGCTCTACCACAAATTTATAAAGACGCTGCTGTATATTTCATTTCACATTATAAAAATTAGTTTAGAAAAGTATCAGAATTAAAAAAAAATACAGAAGGGTTCGTTACTTTTAGTGGTAATTTCGAATTAATAGTATATATATATATTGGTTGATAGAAACATCTGATTTAGCTTTCTGGAATGATTCGGCAATTCAAACATCGTTAAAAGACGTTTTAAAGACGATATACAATAATATTTCAAACGTTAATTTAAAAACTAGACTTTATAGTTTTGGTGAATTTAACGGGGTTTTTTCGTTGGGCCGGGAAAAAGCCCTGGTTTTTTCGGGGTGGAATTCGATAAACTGATTATCAATGCATTTTCTTTTATTTACACTGATAAGTTTATTATAGTAAGCCGTTATTTTGTTTTACGTATTTTTTACCTCATTATTTGAATCGGTTTCCACAATTTCAGATGATGTGCTCGGAGTTTCTTCCACAGAAGTTGTGTATTTAAGTGACTTTCTTTAATATTAATTCCAGGATGCTTACTTTTAAGGTGCCTGTTTAAAATAGACGTAGACGAATTTTTCGCTGCAAACACATTCGAACACAAATTACATTTCATTCTTGATTGTATTGTGGTTTTTGAAAAATAGTCCCGAATGTAACTTTTTATTGATTCCATATTGTGTGTGCTTTTAATAGTTTATTTAACAAAATAAATGTTTTAATCCGAATAAAATTAATATGTGCACTTAAAATAATAACTAAATAACTAATAATAATAGTTGTTAAACAAATCGACATGGGCTCTACAATTAGCGTTATTAAATATAACCAGTTAGACCCAAATAATGCAAAAGTAGATACTAAACCCAAGCACATACTTACCTGTACAAATTTAACCGACATCAACTCAATGATAATTAAAGATAAAGCACGTTTAAATATTACCAATAATGGGCATACAATTGAATTTACATAGTTGGCCAGAATGATATCAATTCTGACGGACTGCTAGGTTATGTTTCCCAAATAAAACAACTAAACATCTGGTAGCAGTACAATTTTAAATTTTTTATTTTTTTTTTTAAAAAGTATACGACATGATAAAATTCTGGTGGCAGTGGTGGGATTACACATCACCAACCACCAAGTGATTTCGAAGCATTCAACAAATGTCTGATGAAATTTAAAGTTCCGATTCTGCAGATCGTGAAGTTTCAACATATAGTTCCGATTCTACAGATCGTTAAGTTTCAACATATTTGATTAAGTTCAGCGAACCGTACTTAGTTTTAAAGAGAACTGGAAGATTCAATTCACTGTGGAAACAGACGACAACACAGGTGAAGTCCAGATCCAGAGAAGACTAATACGCACTGTTCCCAACAAGGATACGGCGAACAACGCAAATTATCACGAATTTTGGCCGATCACCGAATCAAATTGAACAAGGCATTGCGAGTGTACAACTGTTCCAACCCCTGACGTCCAAGGTACCACACGAGTCAACCTGAGTCGCAGAACGGAACAACTAATCACATCTTCATCCGGAGAATACGCCATAAAACCATAAAGGTAAGCAATTCATTTAAACTAAATATTAAATATTGTAAAACAAATACTATAAAAATATTTGTACACTCAACACAAAATGACTAACGGGACAAATGAAATAGCCAGTACTCCAAGAGCAGCACCTAAATCAGGTCCAAGTCAATAACCTGCTAGTATAAATACAAAACATAACGAAAAACGACTACACAAATAATTGAATTTACCAATCGTGATTTTCAATGGATTTGGTCACAAATCAAAGATTTCGATGAAAAAAATCCAGATATAGATTTCACATCTTCAATTCAATCAAATGGCATGTGAGTAAATAGAATATAATATACATGCGAAAACTTGAAAGATATGTCTACAACAGACTACCTAATCATATTAAAAGAAAATTAAGCTTTGTAGATATATCTACTGTAAATGAATTAAAGCAAAGAATAAATTTACTGTTCTCTGATACCACTGCAATAGAATTGTGATATGAAAAATTAGAGACAGCAAAGCAAATGCCAACCGAAACAGTCCGTCAATACTATGTCAGAAAAGATAGATTTACCATCAACTATTGTGCAGCATTATTTTATGATCCAAACAGATCATTAAAAGTTGAGTTTACAAATGAAATGGATTTGCGACGATTTATAAATCATTGTCATCCTGAGGTATCAAGATACTTCAGGACAAAGAAAAAAACAATAAAGACTTTGGATAATACTTTACCTCTAGCACTAGAAGAAGAACAAGCTCTAATAAACCTAAAGAAAACCCAAAAACAAAATAAATTTGGTACAAATTGTCGCAAAACCAATCATAACACTCATGAATGTAAATTTAATTCAAAATCAAGGAAATATTCTGATATATATTATAATATAATCATAAACAAAAACATACAAAAACGAAAGTAAAAAATGCGAATATTCCAATAAGTTAGGACACAATATTAACGAATGCTTTACCAAAAGAAATAAAGAAAAACGGGAAAAAAATAAAGCTAATAAATTTGAAACCAATTAGGGCATCAGATTGCGTCGTCGGATCTCATTCATTTTCAAACAGACGACATAATGTAAAAAAGACTTCCGGAATAAAATTAAACAAAACCCCTACATATACTGACCTGTACTTACTTGACAGACACAAACCCAATATCCACAAGAGAAAAACAAGATTGCAAATCACAAACAATCAAATACAATCTTATTCAAGCCATATATTATAAATCAAAGTGATATTGATCTCGAATACGACTGACTGTTACCTAATGACTTTCTCACTGAAAATCAAGCAATAATAAATTATCATAACAATTTATTAATCTTACCTAAAAAGAAAGTTAAATTTAAATTAAATACCAGCCAAGATAATACACAAATAAATAGCATTCAAGAAAAGAAAAATCACATCGATTTTTAAATAAAAGTGAAAAACCTGTTAAAAATAATCATTTAATAAAAATTAAAGAAGAATTATGTACGAGTCACTTAGACAAGCAAGAAGAATTACTACTTCTTCATTTAATCTTAAAATCGTAAAATTGGAAGGTGACGTACCAGGAAAAATGGACGTAGTCACATTTGAAATAAAAACTACAAATAATCAGCCGATAATATCAAAAATATATCCCCTACCAAAGGTAACGGAAAACGAAGCTTTAAAACAGATAAACCAATTGTTAGAAGAAAAAATCATCAAGAAATCAAAGAGCCTATACAATAACCCAGTTTGGATCGTACCCAAAAAGGAAGATGCTACTGGACAAAATTCTTTAAGTACAGAAAGGTTATTGATTATAGAAACCTAAATAAAGTGACAATACCGAATAAATACCCAATACATACTCAATACTTAATATCGACTGCATTCTGCAATCATTAAGACAAAATAAATATTTCACAACCATGGACTTAGCCTCAGGAATGCACCAAGTACCAATTGCCGAAGAAGATATCGAAAAAATAGCCGTCTCAAGTCCTTTTGTTCATTATGAATTCTTGAGAGTTTATAATGACCAACTGACCTCCATTCGGATTGATAAAAGCACCAGCAACGTTTCCAGTACTTATGAATACCATTCTCAGAGAGAAAATTAGACAAAAAAAATGCTTGTTACCTCAACGATATAACTGTATTGGGACAAGATTTAAAAACACATTTAGAAAACATTGAACTAGAACTAAATAAATTAATCAAAGCAGGATTAAATATAAACTTAGATAAATCGCTCCTCTAGAATGTAAGTGTTCTATGTCCATTTTCAATAAGGTCGATATAGAAAAAGAGAACTGTAGAATAAACATATGCATTTATACAGCTATCTCTCTCTATATCGACCTTATTGAAAATGGACATAGAACACTTACATTCTAGAGGAGCGAAATGTGAATTCCTGATGAAACAGATAAATTACATTGGACATAAAATTAGTTTGGAAGGAATAAAACCTCAAGAAAAAATAATTAAAGCTATAGGAAACTTGAAAAATCCAAAAAATATTAAAGAACTTCAACGAGTACTAGAAGCTATAGGATACTATAGAATGTTTGTACCCAACTACCTCAAAATCGTAAAACTTTAAACAAAATTATTAAAGAAAAACGTAAAATATGATTTCAATGAATCTTGCGAAAAAGCGTTAAGAACACTGAAAGAATTTCTATTGAAAGGACCAATTTTAAGTTATCCAAACCATGAAAAATTATTTATATTAAGTACGAGCGCATCGAATCATGCAATCGGAGTTGTCTTATTACAAGAAAACAATGATGGAAAAGAAATGCCAATTGCCTTCTACAATGCAATTCAGAACGACACTGAGATAAGACACAGCACAATAGAAAAAGAATGTTTAGCAATCGTGAAAGCAGTAAAAAAATTTTCACTACTATCTATAAAGGAAAAGGTTTCTGATTAAAACAGACCATAGATCATTAGTCTGGTTACATTCAGTCAAAGACCCAACAAGCAGATTAGCATGCTGGCGTCTCAAACTAATGCAATATGACTTTGAAGTTAAATATACATCAGGCAAAACAAACCATATGGCAGATCTATTATCTAAGCAAATCAACATTGTAAATATAAAAAAAAAATATACCAATTAGATTTGTCAGATACAGATACTGAAAGCGAAAGCTCTAAAGATGAAGAAATAATATTAAGAAAAAGAAAACTTTTCAAGCATACTGAAAGACAAATAGAAAAAGCTCAAGAAAAAGAAATATTAGAAATGGCTAAAAAAGATAAAAAGATACTCGAAAAAGAGACTTCAGATGAAACAGAAAAATTAATTCAACAACAAATAGAAGAAAAAAATAAAAACAAGAAAAAGTAAATACAGAAAACACAGAATCATATAAAAACTTTTTTCCAAACATATAATGAAAACGAAGAATATAAAATAGAAGCAAATAATCAGATAAATGAAACAAACATAAGAAACGTTACAAATATTATAATACCGACAATCACTACTGGATATTTAGGCAAATATAAAAATTTACTAAAATATTCGCAAAAGTCTATAAATTTGGAAACACTATTAAAAGAAAAACACCAGCTAAGAGAAGTCCAAAAATTAAATTATAACGATAAAAATATTTACTTAGCTTATATCACCAAAAAGAAAATTGATATTTCAACAAGCGAAACCCTTTCTAAAGTCCTAAAAAAACTTAAAAGAAGTTATAAGAAAAATTGACAACATTATCTTTACAGAAATATGGAAAAATGACGAGCAAAAGAAAATATTTGCAGCAATGTCAAAATTCTTATTACCAAATGTAAAAATTCAAACAATTAAAGAAAGAAAGCAAAAAATTTGTCTAGATAACCTACTAGACGAAGAAGCAAATATTTACGAAAATAAACCCGTATTAATTTTTCCTCAGAACACCAAATTAGAAAACTTGCAGGATTACGTAAGTACAAATTGTGAAGATTTAGGAAAAAAACACAAAATAGGAGAAATACAGATAATAAGAAATATAAATAATAAAAACCAAAAAATAATATTGCTTTATATTAAAAAATATTTCAATGATCCAATTAATAAAGAAAACTTAAAAAATTGTCTTAATACATTAAAGGAAAAATGCCCAAACGATAAAATTAAAATATTGTACTTCAGCAATGATAAAGAATTTCTGCAAAACTAAAATATGTTAGCTGAAATATTTAATAATATAGAATTTAAAATTATAAACGAAAACCTTATAACAATTAAAGATAAAAGGAACAAGAGGAAATTATCCACTAATACCATGATGATGTGTTAGGAGGACATCAATGGATGAATAGGACGTATGACAAAATTAAACAAATATACTATTGGAAAGGTATGAAAAAGGATATTGAAAACTCACTGAAACCGACTGGCGACCCACATGTAGCGAAACGGTTATTACTACTACCGCCAATATATTTAATGACTAAGTTGATATAGACCTAGTAGGCCCCTTTCACTGAAACTCAATAGGGAAACAGATACATTTTAGTCGTTAACCGTTTGAGTGCGAATCGTCGCTATAGCGACGAATAGGTAATGCGCCAAAATCGCGGTTCGTCGATTTAGCGACGATTGCGTCAGTCAGAGTTTGGCGTTCAGTTAGTGAGGACTGCTGCGTGGTGCGTGCTGTTTTGCAAGTTTTATCGAAAATTGACATTGTAATTAAAAGTAAAAATTAACGGAGTTTGACAAAAAAAATTTTTTTGGTGGTTTTTACAAACATTTATTTTCAAAATAAATCTGCACCATGTCTAATAGTATTGAATTTAGTGATGTTGAAGATTCAATCTCAGAATCTGACAGCGATTCAAGTTTGAGCGATATTAGAGTGTTCTCTGACCGGAAGATGCGAATTATCAGTGATACATCGGAAAATAGCGATGATAACATCGGAAATGACGCAGTTACCGTCGATAATGTCCTTGACAATGACATATTTTTAGCCGTACCGTCAAACACGCAATTTTCTCATGAACCTCCAATTTTTTTTGAAACACCAGAACCTAAACATCCAATACCCTCAAATTCAGAACCAATTGACTATTTCAACCTTTTTTTTACTGCTACATTTCTCAATACAATAGTTTTGGAAACGAATCGATATGCTGCAAATTTTTTGAATTCTCAAGTTAATCTAAAACCGAAATCGTGCGTTCGTGCTTGGAAACCAATAACATTAGTGGAGTTGAAAACCTTTATTGTCGTTACTGCGATCATTTGCAGTAAAGCCCGTACTTTTTCGATCATTTCGGGAGTACGAGTTGATTTTGGCCTTCCTTCACGATTATCATCTTCTAACTTTTCTCTGACTTCCAAAAAACGTTTATGCCACAGAAAAACATTTGCTCTACTCAAACAATCATCGCCGTACACTTGTTGCATCAATCGGAATGTTTCTGATGCACTTTTTACCAAGTCTTGCGTGAAATTTGATAACTGGTCTTTGTTCCATCTTAGTATTTCAACATTTACAAGAAAGTTGTTTTGAAGGAACTGTCATAACTTTGTTATTTGTCAACCGATTTAAGTGAAATTTATATTATCAATAAAGGAATGTCACAGTTTTTAAACGCTGTACTGAACACATAGATGGCGTTACTATTTAACCCGATATGGTTCGAGTCTCGGAACTTACTTGTCGCGCTATATATATATATATATATATATATATATATATATATATATATATATATATATATATATATATATATATATATATATATAGCGCGACGTACAGAAGTAGATCGTTCGCAAAAAAAATCAACCACAAATAGTTTCGAAAGTAAAAGTACTAAATTATCAACAGCTGCGTCTTTTTCGGTCGATGAAACTGAATCTGTTGATTCGTTTCAAACAACATCTTCTTCGTCGACTATTGCTAGATATCAAAAGATGAAAATTGATTTAACTAATTCAAAGCGTACACATCAATTATGTAACGATTATGTAGAGTTAAATTTTAATAATTTTTACAATGCCGATAATGAATATCGACAAACAGCAAAAAAAGCTTTTATTTATTTAAATTCCGCAGATGTTAATGTCAATAAAATTGCTTATAATTATGTAGACGATATTAATTATTCAAATCTCGATAATATTCCTGAAATGTTTTATAACAATTCGTCATCAGAACTAACTGTTAATATACCAAATAATTTTTTAAAAAATATCGTCGGTTATCGCTGGTATCAACCGTACATATATTCAGAAGAAAATGTCAAGTTCCAAAATATTTTAGATTACAAAAATGTACTTAAAAATTATCCTTTACATTATTTATATAAAATTGATTCTGAATTAATTATGGGCGATTGCGAATTTCATAAAGTATTATTTGCTCTGTCAAATTTAAAAAATAATAAAATAAAAGAGTTATGTACAACTAAAAAATTCATTAACAATCGACAGAGTGATCTATGTCAGTATTTTCTTCTTTCGGGCGCTCTACCACAAATTTATAAAGACGCTGCTGTATATTTCATTTCACATTATAAAAATTAGTTTAGAAAAGTATCAGAATTAAAAAAAAATACAGAAGGGTTCGTTACTTTTAGTGGTAATTTCGAATTAATAGTATATATATATATTGGTTGATAGAAACATCTGATTTAGCTTTCTGGAATGATTCGGCAATTCAAACATCGTTAAAAGACGTTTTAAAGACGATATACAATAATATTTCAAACGTTAATTTAAAAACTAGACTTTATAGTTTTGGTGAATTTAACGGGGTTTTTTCGTTGGGCCGGGAAAAAGCCCTGGTTTTTTCGGGGTGGAATTCGATAAACTGATTATCAATGCATTTTCTTTTATTTACACTGATAAGTTTATTATAGTAAGCCGTTATTTTGTTTTACGTATTTTGTACCTCATTATTTGAATCGGTTTCCACAATTTCAGATGATGTGCTCGGAGTTTCTTCCACAGAAGTTGTGTATTTAAGTGACTTTCTTTAATATTAATTCCAGGATGCTTACTTTTAAGGTGCCTGTTTAAAATAGACGTAGACGAATTTTTCGCTGCAAACACATTCGAACACAAATTACATTTCATTCTTGATTGTATTGTGGTTTTTGAAAAATAGTCCCGAATGTAACTTTTTATTGATTCCATATTGTGTGTGCTTTTAATAGTTTATTTAACAAAATAAATGTTTTAATCCGAATAAAATTAATATGTGCACTTAAAATAATAACTAAATAACTAATAATAATAGTTGTTAAACAAATCGACATGGGCTCTACAATTAGCGTTATTAAATATAACCAGTTAGACCCAAATAATGCAAAAGTAGATACTAAACCCAAGCACATACTTACCTGTACAAATTTAACCGACATCAACTCAATGATAATTAAAGATAAAGCACGTTTAAATATTACCAATAATGGGCATACAATTGAATTTACATAGTTGGCCAGAATGATATCAATTCTGACGGACTGCTAGGTTATGACTTATTACTTAACAATGATGCAGTAATAGATTATCATAAGAAAGTGTTAACAATACCTCCTTTAAACATAAATTTCACGTTAAAAACCACTCAATTAAAAACATAAATAAATAACATAACAAATAAAAATAATAATAAATAAAATTATAATAATAACGAACAACGACTTACTAACATAAAAAATTAACTAAGAACAAGTCATCTAAATAAAAAAAGATCTGTCTCTTCTAAACTTAATTTTAAAGCATAATAAAATAATAAAATTAAAAAGTGACCATCCTGGAAAGGAAATTTAATATTATACGAAATAAAAATAACAAGTGATCAACCTGTAACATCCAAAATATATCCTATACCAAAACTGATGGAGAAAGAAGTGGCCAATCAAGTTAACAAATTTTTAGATGAAGGAATAATTCCTGAATCCAAAAGGCCTTACAACAGCCTTGTGTGGATAGTTCCTAAGAAAGAAGATGCATCCGGGCAAAAGCAGTATCGCATTACCTACAGGAATTTAAATAAAATCACTATCCCAAATAAATATCCAATACCAAGCATTCATATCATACTTCAATCACTGAGACAAAATCAGTATTTTACCACTGCATCCGGGTTCCACCAGGTACCGATTAAAGGAGAGGATATTGAGAAAATAGCATTTTCCACTCCATTTGGACATTACGAGTCCACGCGAATGCCATTTAACCTCATTAATGCTCCATCAACATTTCAAACACTCATGAACACCGTACTAAAAGAAGAAATTGGACAAAAGAAATGTTTACGCCATCTGGACGATGTAATCATACTAGGAAAAGACTTTGATACTCATTTTCAAAACATAGAACAAGGTTTCAATGAACTACGGAACGCAGGTTTAAAGATCAATATGGACAAGTGAGAATTCCTCATGAAAGAAATAGACTACTTAGGTCACAAAATAAACTTGGAAGGTATAAAACCCCAAAAGAAAAAAATACGAGCGATGGAAGCACTAAAGGAACCACAAAACGTTAAGGAACTCCAAAGAGTCTTAGGAGCAATTAATTATTACAGAAAATTTATTCCCACATATTCTCAAATAGTGAAACTACTAACCAATCTCCTCAAGAAAATTAAAAATACATTTTTAATGAGACTTGTCAAAAAGCTCTAAACACACTGAAGCAACTACTCACTGAACCAATATTAATTTATCCCAACTATGAAAAACCTTTTATTTTGAACACAGACGCTTCCAGTGCTTCTAAAGGAGCCGTATTACTACAGGAAAAAGACAACAAGGAAATGGCAGTAGCATATTATAGCGCAGCTTTCAATGATGCCGAAACAAAGTATAGCACAATCGAGAAAGAATGTTTAGCTATTGTTAACTCTATAAAAAAATTTCCATCATTACCTGTATGGCAAGAAGTTCATCATTAAAACGGACCACATACATTAGTATAGCTTCAATTTGTTACGAATCCAACCAGCTGCTTGATTCGATGGCAACTGAAATTGATATAGTATGACTACGAAGTCAAATATACGTCTGGAAAAACCAATCATATGGCGGATCTACTCTCTCGTCAAATAAACATGATGAGGATCAGAGACGGATACAAACACCGAAGATGAAAAAGTTGATTAGCCAAAGAAGGTAAAGAAATGGAAAGAAAGGAAATAGAAAAATTTGCTGAAAAAGATAAAAAAGAAATCGAAGAAGAAATCGCAAAAATAATAAACGAACAAATTCAAAAAAAAACCAACAGAAATTCGTACGAAGAATTTTTAAAATCTTATAAAAACAATGAAGAATATCCCATCATAATAAATGAAGAAATAAATAAAGCTAAACTAAAAATTATACTAATATTGTCATTCCAATTGCTACACAAAACTATCTTGGGAAGAATAAAGGTAAAGAAAGGTAGCCCAAAGCAGATCTTTTTTATATTATCAGACAGAATAGTTATCGAACTTTAAAATGAAACTACGCTTAAGAAATTTGTATACGATATTTATTTTTAATAAAGAAAATACAAAACCTCTGCAAAAACTCGCTTTCCCCGTTTAGGTATTCTAAAGCGGGTAACTCTCTTTGGACAAAGTGGGTAAGTACATTAGGTATTTAAATACTGTTATTATTTTTTAATATAAACTTTCTTAATTATATAGAACTTTACAATAATAATAATTAAGTAAAAAATATTGAAAAAAGACAAAAATAATAAATTTATAACAATTAACTGTAAGTTTTTTTTACAACCTTCACATTAGAGTATGTTACTTCAGGTGGTTCCACATCAAAATCACCACAAACAAGACAGAATTTTTTTTTTAAACTTTTTTCCTCATTCCGTCGTAAAAAAAGATTTTTTACTTTTTTCTCCTTCCAACAATTTTTTCCGTTAAGATGCTTCTATTTTGTCTACCCGCTTTGCTCAAAAAGACTTAATTTTGTTAACTTAGAATAATTTCAAATTGAAAGCCGATACATGTCTATCTTTTTCTGCATTAAAAGTCAAATAATAACATAAAACGGTAATACCAAAAAGATTACAAATAAAAAAGTTTGTTGACGCTCAACTAGGACATTAAACGACACAAGCGTTCAAGTGCAACTGATTGATATTGGTTGAAATTCGGTTAATCTCGGTATACGCACGACCTGACAAAAACATTCGAATCAACGATATAGAAGCGCTTACCCGCTTTAAGAGGAGTACCCGCTTTGGGCGACTTTCCCCTATAGTAATACAAATGATTAAACTAGACACTCTGACGAAGAACAAACATTACATTGGGGGAAGTAATGAGGTTAACCTACAACGATAAAAATATCTATATAATATACTTAACACAAAAAAGGAATGATATACCTACACCTGTAAACATTTTTAAAGCACTGGTAAATCTAAAAATCATCGCAGAATAATATAAGTGAAATATTAAAGTAATATCTAAGGTTAACTCAAAGGAAGAATAAAAGATTTGGGTTCTACTTCTCAAGAGAAAAAATTAACTGGATGGCGACAGCACATGCCTATTTAAATTGCCTACCTAGCCAGGGGTACGACATATTTCTGGTGACAGCGGTGGGATCTCTCAAAGGATCAACATTCCATTGAGACAAACGAAGGGGGCAATTCTGGCCTCCGCTTCTTTCCTATTATTATTATGGTGGGCAAACTCTATAAAACCAAATTTTTAAGTATTTCTAAATGTATTTAAAAGTAATAGAATTTTAAACATTTTATCACTGTTACATGTTGGGGCAGCCGACGCTTAATTTCCGCTACAAGCTGGACAACTACATAAAAATTAAAATTAATAAGTTTTAGTAAAAATAAAAAAATTTAACTTACTACTAATTTGCGGCATTTTTTTTAATTTTTATAACTTTTAATTATTAAAAATTAAGAAGTGTGTTTAGAAATGTAATAAAATTTTTATATCCGTTAAAGTTGCTATTTTGTATTGAATTTCAAAATTTATACCTGTTATAATGCACAATCTTTCCGGATACGATGCACATTTTATAGTCAGAGAATTTGGCTCATCGAACGAAAAAATCAAGATCATAGCCACTAATAAAGAAAAATACATTTCTATGTAATCGAATTTTAAATCCTGTATATTTAACAGATCTTTTAAAATTTTTACCTAAAAATACATTGAAAATATCTTCAATTTATCGAAGACCAAATGGAGAAATAATGTTTTTTGCAAATGGCTTAGTTTACTCTGTAACATATCCAGACTTTAGACTCTTAGTAGGATATCCTAAAATTCCTTCTGATGTGTTTGCTGGTACTTTAAGCCATATCCAAATTAATGAAATTGTAAACGCCTATTCAGGAAAAACTTATACACGATAACACCTTCTATAGTCTAATTGATGAATGTAATTTATCTGTAATAAAACAAGGAGAGAAATTCTAAAGAATTCTCCACTTGCTCATGCTCATGCTCCACTTGCTCATGCTCATGCTCAATATGCTCGACTTGCTCCATGTGCAAGTCGAGCATATTGAGCATGAGCATGAGCAAATTTGGACTGCCTCCGCCATATCTATAACAATTATTTTACTGAATACCTCCGCCAACTCCGCCAGCGACAGTGAAGTGACGGTGGATTCGGGTTGGTGTGTGGTGCGGGGCTCGCATCACGATTGAGAATATCGACCGCTGGTCGATCACGTGATCGACCTCTGGGTCGATTGCCGCTCGATCGTGATAATGCGAGCCCCGTACCACACACCAACCCGAATCCACCGTCACTTCACTGCCGCTGGCGGAGGTGGCGGAAGTATTCAGTAAAATTTTCATTTTTGACTTTGCTGCTAGGACAAAGCTGACTAGTCAAATTTTAGTGATAAGAAACTGCATATATACTGATTCAAATTTCTAATTATTTATTATGGATAATAGTTTCTTCAATATATTGGATAGTACACCATCGCAATTCGACGAAGATTTCAACAATATACATACCAGCCAACAATTGGAAGAATATATTAACAATAGTAAGCTTTCGTTAATTTTAAATAATATTTATAACAATTATTTTAGTATTTTGCAAGATTTTAAAAGTGGTGAAATTGTTAATTTACATCAAGCCGTTTGGTCTTATAAATTATTTATTAAAATCGAAGAATTGAAATATAATAAAACAATGGATTCAATCAAAAAAGAATCTATTATTTCAAATTATTTCAACGAGAACATAGATGAAGATAAACTTTTGGAATTGGATATTGACGAAACAGATGCTGGAAACAAATCAGATATAAGAAATGAATCTGATGAAGATAAAGATGAAGGTAATAATAATGTTAATAATGAAAATGAACCTGGTGAAACTAAAACTAAAAGGACTAGTGGTGAAAATAAAACTAAAAGGAAACGTGTTATACAACTTGATGACTCCAGTAATGAAGAAAATGACGAAAAAAGACAAAAATTTTTAAATGAATTTGATGGTAATGAAATTAAAGTTAATTTTGAAACACTTCTTAGAATGACTATTGTATGTGTTTTTGTATCGCCATTTGAATTTCAGCGTGTTTTAATGACACGTTTTCAACAAATCAAAAAGTACCTCAAGAATTCAACCACACAAATGGTAAAAGCAGTGTCGTTAATGACTCGTGCAGTACAGGAAATTTTAACCAACAAAAAAATGAAAATTGTCAATTGGGAAGACTTATTGATGCGTCTGAAAGGGGAGGCATATTGCGCCGCGTCGTTCCGTGTGGAAGTAGTACAGAAGGTGAAAAAATTATTCGGCGAATTGCACAACGATCATGTAACGGATATAGGGGTAAATTCGTTATTATCGCCTCGCACTATGATCCCAGTTGGGAATACCTCCACGTCTTGCACGACTGTCGATATTTCCAAAGACGTTGCAGATGCATCCTTTTCGATAACCTCGACGTGGCGAGATATAGTGGAAAACAATATATTGGCTTCCACGAAGAAGGATTCTCGATTCATCTCCACCGTCTCAGAAACTATCTTTGTTCGGGGATCAGACGGTTGCGTTTCATATACACGCCAAAATTCTCCAAAGGAATTTATGATGACTGCGTCTAATACCGTCAAGTGTTGTCATGAATTCCAATATACCAAAGGAGAATCACTGGCGCTATGCAACCCAAGATACGAAGCTACAGATCAACCTGACACGGCCGGAGGACGAGAAATCCCGTCTATTGGAACATTTTCTAAGAATAGTATTGCAGAAAATGATAACGGATCCAAGAACACAGCAAGAATTATTTTTTAAAAAATTTGTATAAAACATTAAATAAAGAAAACGGTAAAAAAATACTATATTAATATACGGGCCATCGAACTGTGGGAAAATTATGCAAATAATTTTCGTACTTACGTACATAATTATATACCTACATTTTTTCAGTCTCCGTTGAAATGCATTCACAATTATTGTCAATAGTTTTATGAAGGGTCATCTTTTGTCATATTTTTTACAACTTGGGCTAGTGAAGGTACATATTAATTGTACAGATTAATTTATTTTATTTAATAAAAACAGGTAAATTTTTAAGAAATTGTTCTAAATAGACATTTATGATAATTGTTATTTTCTTATTTTTAATATGAATTTATATAAATATAAAATCCTTATATAGAGTCTATGTCAGACTAAACTAGTTAGACTAAAGTTATATAATATTATGATAATAATTATTCATTCAATCATTTGTTGAAAGGTCTATCATTATGTGTGTGGAAATATTTGGATAACTAGTAATTTTTCTTATAAATTAAAATATATCAAAGAAGGGACAGATTTTTATTTTATCTGTATTAATTATTTTGAGTTTAAGAAATATTACCCTAATTTTTGAAGTTTTATTTTTGTAAAATATTGCATTTGGACATCGAAATTTGTATGTTTGACTGTATTGCATATTTGTATGAAATTTGTCAGGAATCTATCAACTTTAACGCCGGGTGTACCAATCAAAATTCTTAATGCGAGAAGAATGAAACATGGTTCGGCTATTATTGCTGAATTTTAATCATTTAAAATAATATATTTACCTAGACGTTTTATTAATAATTTAAATGAGCTAGAAATCAATAAATTCTGTAAATATTATTTAATTTATAGGAATCAAAAATGTATTGAATTTGTAGCATAAAAAGATATTTATAACAAATGAAAAAAAAACATACATGTATGTGTGTAATTATTTTTTATCATCCTTAACAAATTAATGTACAAACATCCCCAATATTATGATAGCAGCAAAAGTTTGTAAAAATGTTAACAGAGCGAGAGATATCGACTAATTTTAAGTAATTATAACATCAAAGGAAAAAAACTGATTAGTTTAAACATCGTTAAAAGATAAGGCCTAAAATCATGTGTCGCTTGCGTTTGCTTAATAAAAATTCACTCATTCATAAAATAGCGGTCTAAAAATTCAGTCATTCAAAAAATAGCAGTCAAACATCCAAGAATGGAAACAAGTGACTATAAGCAGATCGGAAATTGGTGATATTGTTCGTTTAATAAGAGTCACCAGGTCTGGAAGGAGCGGTCATGACGACACTATATCAAATGTAAAAAAGCATTTGTGGAGGAAAACTCCGTAAGTAATATAAAAAAATATTTGTAATTTCTTTACCTTATTGTTTGCTTTTTGTTTTTATGTTTAGAATCGAAAGCCGCTGTGTCCAGAGAGAATGTGTCCACCGGGTAGCAAACAAGAAATGTTGTTAGCTACGCTATACAATAAACAAAAATATATAATTCACTATCGCAATTTAAAACAATGTTTGCAACACGGCATGAAATTGAGGAAAATTCATCGGGTACTACAGTTCGAGCAAAAGTCCTGGTTGAAATCATATATCGATTTGAATACGGAGTTAAGAAAGAAGGCAACTCATGAATTCGAGAAAAATCTACACAAGCTCTTGAACAACGCAGTTTTCGGTAAAACGATGGAAAATGTACGCCAACATTCAATCGTCAAATTGTTAACCAAATGGTATGGTCGTTATGGTGCTGAAAGTATGCTTGCGAGACCAAATTTTCATAACCGTACAATATTTGCTAAAAATCTTATCGCTGTTGAGTTACGCAAGACAGAAGTTATAATGAACAAACCAATATATGTGGGTTAGGCAATTCTTGACATGCGTTTACGATTTTCACTACGGTTATATGAGCCCAACATTCGGAAATAATTGTAAATTGTTTTATACCGACACAGATTCACTCATCTATCAGATAAAATGCCCAGATTCTTCGACACCTCAGATTATCCACCCGCCAACCGATATAATATAGAGCTTCTGAATAAAAAAATTCCCGGCCTCATGAAAGATGAGCTTTGTGGACGGATTTTAACAAAATTTGTTGGCCTACGCGCCAAGATGTATAGTTGCCAAGTGGACGGCAAGGATCATTGCAAAAAAGCGAAAGGTGTAAAAACATCTGTTGTGAAAAAGACCATCACATTTAATGATTATGTGGAATGTTTGAGAAATAGTATCATATTAACTCGCCCACAGAA
This sequence comes from Brachynemurus nebulosus, assembly GCA_035578155.1. Lineage (NCBI taxonomy): Eukaryota > Metazoa > Arthropoda > Insecta > Neuroptera > Myrmeleontidae > Brachynemurus > Brachynemurus nebulosus. The sequence goes on from JAPWDM010000007.1 coordinate 10,152,037, forward strand.
TATGATTCGGTCTAAAAATCATAATGTGGTCAGCGTGACACAAAAGAAAATAGTACTCAGCCCGTACTATATGAAACGTCATATTGTGGAAGGGGAAACCAATACACTTGCGTAGGGACAGTATTCGCTAGATGAAATAAATACTGGAACAGCTTCAACTTCGGCTTAAACACACAAAAACAATGTCTTCGTCGTCAGCCTACTGGAAGCGTTTACAAGTGTTCTCAAACGAATTGGAAAAATTACGCAAACGAATTTAAACGAATTCAAAATTTAAACCTGTCATCTGAACCGATGGATTTTGAGGAAATAGATATGCCAATTGGTGAATTTTTCGAAAAAGAGCCAACGCTAATAAACGAGCTGACTTTGAGCACATTTCTGAAAATCTATAAATACATCAATTTGAACGTGTTGTTTTAGAAAGAATTAAAGCATATTTAGAACAATTTATCAGACAAATTGTTGATAACAATATTCATAATGTTTGATTTAAAAACTCATTTTTTCCATCAAAAAAATTTGAAAAATTTTTTGTTTGTAACAGTTAATTTGTGAAAGTTTTAATTATAAAAGCGGCATTTGAATATACAATTGAAAATAGATATCGTTTATACAATTAAAAATGTGTTGTGATGTCTCCGGCCGTGGTGCTATAGTTGATCCCTTAATTTAAAATATAAAAGAATACCGACTGATAATTAGTTTTGTTTCTAATTAAAAAAATATACTGATTGCAAGTGCTAGATACATTTTATGTATATGTAGCTATGTGTATAAATAGACCACCACAATCCAGATAATTTAAAATTTTTGAAAAAATGAGTGCTGATGTATTGTTTGGTTCAACAATTGCTACTGATTATAGCTGTAATTACAATATTATCAGCATTTCTAAAGTTCATTGCACGGTTTTTTGCCGTGTTAAACGGAATATCTTCATTTGATTTGCAACATCATACAAGTAACAAGTGTGATTAAAGTTAATTCTATAAATCAGAGGAAATATAAAGTAGGATTATTTATTACCACACTCTTTGAACACCTGAAAAATGACGGTTAAATTTCGGAACGTTAGGCATAGATAATGAGCAAAACAAGTAAAATTATGGTACTTACATGCACACTATCGCCTTTATCTGGATGACTCTGGATGTAGATTCGAACCGGGAACTAAAGGATTGAAATCCACCAATTGAATTGTGATCCACTATCAGGTACACGGCAAAACCTCTCGTCTAAGTAAACAGCTTAGATGGAACACTTATACTGATAAACCGTCAATACTTTGTCCACGATTTTACAACAATGTACGCAACAATAGTTTGGATCCTACCGACTGCGCCAAATAAGGATTCGATACTCGCACGTTCCAAAAAAATGAAATTTATTTAGTCCAAAATACAAAATTTACATATCACTTCAAATATGAAAAAGATCGGCGACGTGAAATAACAGTGGCTATTTATTTGTTTTTAATTGATTAGTCAGATTTTTATATCCGGCCAATTGTGATTCCACGTGCGTTGCTGATTCTACAATTTACAATTAAAGAAATTATTATTTTATTACAAAAATCAGGTATTGATTGATCTTTGAGTCTTTGCTAATCAAATTGATCTAAACAAATCGCCTTTGTTAAATTTATAACACGATGCATCTCACGTTTTTCGAATAGTTTTAGCTGACAGGTACCCATTTTCAAAAATTTTATTGATTCCTGGTAATTAATATTTCAAAATAGTTTTTATGCAATATTTCTGATTTTACAATCCTTTCAGTCTAACAAAAGCAACTACCTGGGGGTGTAACTTTTCTTGTAAATCAACACATTTCTCTATTTTGACAAATTAACACAGATAGATACCTGTATATTTTATTCTCTTTTTTCTTGCAATTAATGTTCACCACTATTTCATGTTTCTGGTTTTCCCCAACATACTCTAGCCATTTTAATTATATTACACTTAACTGGTTTTAAAATAAAATTCGCTGCGGGAGCCTTTGCAAATAATACATTTTTAGTTTTATCAAAATTGTTCAACTTGGGAATTCCCTTACATTTGGTTTGATTATATCTGCCTCTAACATCCCCCACCAATACATTATTTACTTCAGTTTGTATTATAAATACTTTTAGCGTAAAAGAATAATTTTTAGTTATGTTTTTAACCTGACGATGGTGTAAAAGCCGAAAGTCGACTCGTGTTTTTCTACAATTTTCCTGTGAAAAGTGACAAAGCAACGATCCCATGTTTAATAAATTATAATTTATAAGTAGTGTAGTGTACAGCACAGCGTGGCAGTTAGTTATCGACACAGTTGTTTGTTTATTAGTGTTAACTGAAAATTAATTGATCTTGTGATGGATATACGGGCTTTCTTTGGCAAAAAACGAAGAATTGAAGAAAAAATTGATCACGAAGAGCCTCATTCCTCAAAACAGATGGAAGTACAAGATACAATTGCTACACCTAGCCCTATGAAAACAAATTCAATGAAACACATTGGTATTGTTAGCCATGGTATTCCTTCTGACATTGCACAAATCGGAGAACCGATAAAGCAAGTTATTTTAGACACATATCCAAAACAAAAAATAGGCTACAAAAATTGTAGCGGACTGGTTCAAAAGATTTAAATGGTTACAATATTCTGTCGAAAAGGATGCTGCTTTTTGCTATCCTTGTCAGCAATTTTTACCTCATGGAAGCAAACAGACTTCGTACACTTCTACAGGATTCAGAAACTGGAAAAATGCCACTGATTCGAAAACTGGGTTTCCAAAACACGAAAAATCCATTTCTCATACACAAGCCATGGCTATGTGGCAGGAAAAATTACACAGAATATCTACAACTAGTAGTGTTGAAACGTTAATACATCAAACAATATTAGAAAAAAACAGGTATTACGTGAAGTCTATTATTGAAGTAATACAATTTCTAGTTGTAAACGAATTAGCTTTGCGTGGAAATTATATTTTAGAAGAAGAAAAAGAACAAGGTTTATTTCAAAATTTGTTTGAATACACGTGCATGAAAGACCCTAGTTTAAAGGAGGCTCTCAGTCATATACCACAAAATGCAACATATCGTTCACCTGCAATTCAAAATCAAATAATTCAAGCAATGGTTCAAGCAGTACGCAGTTCCATTGTTAAAGATATTAAGGAATCTGACGTGAACTGGTTTACTCTAATGGAAGATGGGACGAGAGATAAAAATAATCGCGAAAATATTGCAATAGCAATACGGTATATTAAGGATGGAATTGTCAATGAGTCTTTGCTAACAGTTATAACTACCGAAAACCTTGATGCAGCCACTTTTACGGAATTGACGTTAAATACCCTTACGGAAAATAACATTAACCTCTCTCATATGCTAAGCCAGTGCTATGACGGCGCAAGTGTAATGAGTGGGAAAGTTTCTGGAGTTGCGACCAGAATAGAAAATAAATTAGGCCGAAAAATTCCCTACGTTCACTGCTATAACCATCGTTTGCATTTGATAGTCATCAGAACTATTTCGGAAATCACTTTTATTCGTTTATTTTTTGATCAATGCATCATGCTACATGAATTCTTTCATCATGGCAAAATAGCTGCCTTGTATGGTGGAAAAAGGATTGGCCGGCTCCTCCAACAGCGTTGGTCAGGTCATCTGGCGGTTACAAAAGTTATATATGATAATTATTCATCGATTTTGGTAACTTTAGATGAAATCAAAAATGATAGATTTAACGGTGATGACGTCGCCAAGAGTGTCGGCATTAAAAAAGTCATGCTCAGTTTGGAATTCCGAATGGCCATGATTGTCGCCAAAAAAATTTTATCAATGCTTCACCCTGCAGACGCAGCTTTACAAGCCCGAAGCACAGGATTAAAAGACGCGATAACGATCATAAAGTGCGTCCAAATTGAAATGACGAAACTGAGATCAGATGAAATGTATCATCAAATTTTAGAAGAAGCTAAGTCTATAATAAGCGGCGATTTGGAAAATAGGACCCAGACCCAGCAAAGACAAGTCAAAAAATCAAATCAGATGGATGATTACTTGTTATATGGCCCTTCCTCTTCCTCTGCCAGACAAAACCTAGAAGGCCTAGATGCTCTGCCATTTAAGTCTGAGTATTTCGAAACGCTGGATATACTAATTGCTGAATTGCAAAGAAGATTTTCGGACAACGACGATCTGTTAAATTCGATAGCAAGTCTCGACGAGTTGGATGTAGACAAAATGATGCCGTTGAAAAATTTAGGTAAGTAAGAAAATTAAACAAAACTATATCTCTGCTTGTAAAATACTAGTGTTATTTATTTATGGACATAAGTTCACAATTTCCACTGATTTTTTAGGTCTAACGGTTCCATCAAGAGAAGAGGCTACTGTAGTCAAAGCTTATTTGAGTCGTAGCGAGAATACAATGGAAAACACAATACAAGTTCTGTACAGGCAGCGAGAGGCGTTCAAAGATACATATGAACTTTTTGCATCTGTGGCGACCATAGGATGTAGCACTGCTGTGTGCGAATCTACGTTTTCAACTTTGACTGCAATCAATACGCCTCAGCGACTGTCAATGGGTCACGAAAGAATGGCAGGCATGGTATTTTTGGCCTTTGAAAAGAAAAGAACGAAGTTAATTGATCTGGATGAAGTTCTTCGCATTTTTAATAATATGGCGAATCGAAAAATTCAGCTGTTTTAAGGAAGGACTAATTATTATCGAACTGAATACAATATGTTTGAAGAAATTATATATAAATTTGAATAAATAACTGCTTTGCTCTTATCTATCTGTCACCCCCTCTTGACAATTAAGTACTATCTCACTTACACATACGCAAAAGTACGAGAAAAATCGATTCACTAGATCAAATCAAATAAAATTTTTACTTCTGCCCTACATATAACAACAGCTGCCCTACCTTAAATTCAGCTCTAGCTACGGCCCTGTTCCGTTGGAGTGGCTGACAGCAGCGCCTCGACGGAATTATATGCTGAACCGTCCAAATCGAAAGATTGGAGAACTATACACTCAACAAGTTGAAAAGACCACCCTCATCGCCGTTGATAACTGATAAATCGACAAAAAGTAATTATTTTTACATTTTCGTATCACACAATATTTATATCTATACGGTAGATGTTCCACATTAAAGGCTTTAACAAATGTATAATATGATTCGCATTTAATTATTAAAATTGCCACAATTACAGATTGAAAACAAAATTCTTCAATCGGTTCATCAATCTCCGGACCTTTAATGCTTAATAATTTATCAAAATATGTTTCTTTTGTGGTATCATACTCGAACGTTTCTAGAAGCGGTTCAAATTTTTTTCGCCATTGTTCTTCAGTGACCGGATAATAACTAAAAATATGATAACATAAATTCATATACGATTGTAATGTATTCAAGTTGTCATATTTTTTACAAATATACATAATTATATAAATGAATTTTAAATCAATGGGAAAATATTCCACCAAAAAATATGCTGACGATAAATTATGTTGATGTCGATTTAAAATACGTAATAAATTGGCAATTCGAAATTCTTCGATAAATAAAACATAACGTAATTGTAAAAATGCAGGTACTAACATAAAATACATATATAGGTAATTCACTAATGTTATTATATATATAATTAGTATATTTTTTTGTTATATTAAAATATTTTATAATATCGGTGTTTTGTGTCGAATACATCTCCAATGGTCGTTCCATACACCAAATTGTTTGATATCGATACTTATTGAAACGTAATAATGAGTAATGTTTGTTAATATGTAAAATAAATTCATTTTATAATATAAATATGTATATACATAAAATGAATTTTAATATAATTTCATTTTCATATACATAATAACCATAAATTATTAAATATTGTTAAAAGATTGTTAAAATTTTTTAAAATGAACTATCAGGTAACTATTTTATATTAAATATAAAACATTAATTTCTATACACATACCTATACATTTTAATTTATTTTAGGTTTTACCAGCAATGTCAAAATATACCAACTTACTTGAAAAGTTATCGTTATTGCGTAAAATTAAATTTAATAATATTTTATTAATTTTGCATAATGAAATTTTTACAGAAATTCATGAGAAATATAGAGAAATTGACTATTGTTATAATTTATTAAATGACTTACTTGATATAAAATATGAAGAAAATACAGGGTGGGGCAGGGAAACATCCCTACTTTCGAGGTGGCATTGTGAGTAGTGGGGACATGTTGGAGGAGTGGGGGTAGGTTCGAATGACGCTGTGGCCACGGAATTTTCCGATAGTAGCGCTGTCAGTTGTAGACATGGCTTGGTCGAATGAGCAACGCGCTTTTGCTGTCGAGACGTATTTTTCTCAGAATAAGTCTATTGTTGCAGTGCAGCGTGCGCTGCGAACTCGTTATCGGATTCCCCCTCGCAACCCTGTTCCTGACCGCAAATCCATTTTGTTGTGGGTGGAAAACTTCCGTGCATGTGGTAGTGTAGTGAAAAAGAGAGTTGGGGCTCGGAGAACTGTCCGAACTCCAGAAAACATTGACCGTGTCAGAAGATCGATCTTGCAGTCTCCTAAGCGTTCTGCCCGCAAGCATGCATCCGCCCTTGCATTGTCTAATCGCACTGTGCGTCGTATTCTCCACGAAGAACTCCACTTCCATCCATACAAGATGGTCATCGTTCAAGAACTCACACAACGGGACTGGCAACAACGAGTACAGGCATGTGAAACTTTAATTGCTGACTTGCCTCATGATGCACGAGTTTTGTTTAGTGACGAAGCGCACTTCCACATTTCTGGAGTTGTTAATAAGCAGAATATGCGTTATTGGAGTGGTGCAAACCCTAGGGTAGTTCATGCGAGGCCTTTACACAGTGAAAAAGTGACTGTTTGGTGTGCAATCAGCAGTGAAGGCATAATTGGGCCTTATTTCTTCGAGGAGGACAATCGTTGTGTTACCATCAATTCCGAGCGGTATGTAAACATGCTCCAACAATTTCTTGCACTACAATTGCAACAGAATAATTTTGGAGTAGTGTGGTTTCAGCAGGATGGTGCCACAGCCCATACTGCTAGACATTCGATGGCTGTTTTGAGGGAAATGTTCCCCGGGCGATTAATCTCCCGGTATGGTGACATTCCATGGCCTGCGCGCTCGCCGGATTTAACTCCGTGTGATTACTTTTTATGGGGATATCTCAAGAGTGAAGTGTTTAAACATCGACCCAGAACCCTACAAGACTTGAAGGATGCAATTCGCGTTGAAGTTGCCCGCATTCCACAACAAATGCTTCGCAGAGTTATGCAGAACTTCAGAACCAGACTAGATCAGTGTGTTGACAATGAGGGACATCACTTGAATGATGTATTGTTTAAAACAAAGTAAGAATTAACTTCCATCTGTACCCTTTTGATGCCACAATAAAGTTTTGTTCTAACACTTTTCGTTTTTTTTTAATTTACCTTCAAAGTTAGGGATACTTCCCTGCCCCACCCTGTATATTAAATTTTAAAGAATCTGATTACCAGACAGATGTATTAGATATTGCTGAATATGTACTTTTTTTATTATGAATTATGACAGATGTTCTTTTCATTGGTTTCTTGATTATAAAAATCGATTGTTAGATTCAATTAATAACATAATCAATTTAGAAGAACATAAAGAAAATATTAATATATTGACAATATCTTCATTTGAAACGTTATGTAAAGAAATACGAAATTTAAAAAATTTAATATGTAGAAACTTTGTTATTATTAATTATAAGTCAATTTGTGTATACATTAATGAAGATCAAAAAGCTCATAAGATTTTTCGTAAAGTGCATTTTAAATATGAAATATGTGGAAGTTGTTGTTCAATGCAACGATTTAATGAAAAAAATAAAAATTTTTTATTTCATAAATTTATGTTTAGTTTTGCGTTAAGTGAACGACTATTTTCACATTATTACCAGGATGAAAATAATAATTGTTTTTTTTGTTCCGAGTCGTTATTTTTCTCACAATCTATGAATGATTACAGTAGTGATTCTGACGATAGTATGATGAATATGGTAAGCTTTAATAGCGAAAATTCATATGAAGAAAAATTAAATTATAATTTTATGTATGCATTTTCCTTTTTATATAAATGTAAATCGAATCATCCATCAATTGAATGTGAAAACTTAAAAACCAAACAAATTAATTTTTTTAAAAAATATAAAAAATTAGCTATGTATTCTATTAAGTGTTAAGGTATTTTTTGTGTTTAATTTCTTAATTCTATTTTTATATTTAATTAAATAATAATAAAATTGATTTAAAAAAAAATTTTAGTTTTAAATGTAACCATATACTCACATTTGTTGTATACACACATAAGTTTATACACAACTGTACTCGTCCATAAGAATGTATACAATACATACATGCATAACTATGTACACAACTGTACTCGTCTATTCTTCTCTTTAGGCATGTATACAGTATAATATTGTATACATTATACGAGAATGGTATACATACCTACATACATAATATAACGTATATATAAGGATGGCTACACAAACTACTATGTTTATACGAATTTGTACGAATACAAAATATACGAAAACGAATATCCATATGAAAGTATACATAAATTTTGGAGTATTACATTTGTCGAACATCTTATGGGATGTTACCTAAGATCTATTTTTGTGAAGAGGAAATAAGTAGGTAGATGAGATATTTTTAGATGTAACCACATCTAAAATTGTTAGTAGTAGAAGTCAGTTGAATTTTAGCTCTCAAAATGGCATATTATACTAAAAGCTTCAAATATTCTAAAAAAACAAAAAAATTGATAGAATTTATTAAAAACAACGATAAATTATTTAATTCATTACTGAAACATGGAAGGCTCACAACAGAGGAGATTAATTATTTATTGAGGTATGTATTAGTATCTATTCTATATTTATATTCTGTATATCTGTCATTAATTTTTATTTAAATAATTGTATTTTTTTTCAGAAATACATATCATGAAAATACTTTAAAAATGTTTAGTGGGAAAAGATTTAACAACTTGCGTATGTTCATAAAACGCAATGCAAAAACGATAATTGAAGAAGTCGAATCGAATAATATCAACCATTACACCGAACATTTTGAAGACCACGACCATAACGATATGCTTCAATCATCGAGTCCCGAACATTCCGAAAATCATGATGAATATATGCCACAATCACCAATTCTACAATCACATACACCTGTTTCGTCGGAACAATCAGAAAATGAAATGCCAGTTACTATGATAATGGAACAAAATATAACAAAAAAGAAATAAAGGAGATTCAATGAATTGGAATATTTACTACGACAACATACACGAATGGCATATTTAACTTGTAAACAAAATCGAAGAAAGGTAAATTACGAAAAAATTTTAAAATGAAATTAGAAAAAAAATTGTTAATTACACTTTAATACGAATTTATGCATGTTAAACATGCATGTTAAATACAAAGATGCTATAAGGATGTGTGTTAAATATGGGTTGTCATATGTAGTAAATTGTAATATGGTAAATATTCCAATTCCAAATACCTAATAATGTATTTTATATTGTGATATTATATACTGTTTTATATATGCATTGCCATTCAACTTTACATAACTGATGTACTGTATAAAATTTTATTTTTATGTTTGTATATGCATTCGACTTTACATAACTGATGTATTGTATCTATATATAAATTTATACATTCAAAGGAATCAATGCATATCGTTGTAAAGATTTTTCTTTAAATAAATAAATTTTTGAATTATAAGTCACTGTTTGAGATGTTTTTTGTGATCTAATTAACTTATTATCAATAATATACAGATAATTTTTATATTTAAATGAAGTTAAATAAATATCATTAGGATTAATATTCAATTCAAAATCATATAGATAATTGTATGTTATATCATCTAAACCTTGTATATCATATTGATCTTTCAATAATTTGATTGTACCAAAATCTACAGAGGATGATACCAACGATGGTTTTTCATTAAATTTTTGAATTATTTCAAAAGTAATTTGTTCTGATGGTTTAACTGAACATGATACTTCAATGTAATTAGCTTGATTTGGCAATATGAAAAATTGATTTAATAAAACAGTGGATGATTTAATAATGAATGTACGTTTATAATCATATATAATTATACAATTATTATTAACAGTAATGTAATTAATGAAATTTTTCGATACCCATGTAAATGGAATATATGTTATAATTTTACTAGCATAATTATTTTTAATATTAAAATGGTGGGTACTATTTGCAACATTTAATATTCCATATTCGGTTAATTGATTATGTTCTTCGTAATGAAACCGACTAATATAAAATAAAGTAGGTTCTAATTGAATTAATATTGCTGTATTAGCTGTTTTTAATTGCATTTCTAACTTTTTTTCAATTTTTTTCTCGACAATGTATTGATTTGATAATTTATATTGATTTTTATATGTATTAATATTATCATGAAATAAATATGAATAATCACAGCCATAGTTAGTATAACTATTGATTAGCGGTAAATCTTGTGTTAATTCATCTGTATTCTTAATACCAAATTCATTTTTATATAATAAATTATTATACGCTGTAAATTCCCAAATTTTATCGTTATAATTTACATATACAAAACCCTCTGAATAACTACGTACAACTAATGGTTGTTGTTTGAATTGAATGCTTTCCATTGGATAAATTAGATCGCATAAAAATGGATAAACACGATTAGATTTGGGAATAAGTAATAACTGTTGATAGAATTTTTGACCAATATGTAATTGAGGATTTAATTTGTATATGTATAATAAAGCCATTAATATCTGTGTCCGTAAATTAAATGAATTTATAAATCGACCATTACCACGTATTTGTAGATAATCATCATGTAAAATTATCGATAATCGTCTGAAACTGATATTAATCAGTTCTTTCAAGAAATTAAATTCGTAATATTGTAAAATAAAGAATACAGATTCAATTAATTGAGCTAAATACATTCCACCAGACGCAACGCCATTATTATAAATAAATCCTAATTCGTCGTTTTCGTCAACTAAATTATAATACATACCATTTTTAAAGAATTTATTTTTTTCGACATTGTCTGTTTTCTCTTTTTGTGAGTCTGTTTTTTGCGGTGATTTACCATTACTGTTATCATTATTTGTTGATGATGATTTTTCATTATTCTCAGCATCCGTAGTATCATCGTTATCGTTATTCGTAACTATTGTCATTGATTCATTATTTGCATTCGTTTGTTCATCTATTAAAGTTTCATATGAAATAAAATTATTAAATTGAATAGGTTTTTCCATAAAATTTACATTACATTGAAACTGATAATTATTTTACTATAAAAATAGTTAGTTTTCGTTTAGATCAGCATTTTAGATCAGTAAATTGCTGCTAAATTAACTAGTTGTATCTATCAACTTTAAACTTTCTTTGGAATTGAACTTTAACATTTTTCGCACTTGAATTGAACTTTAACATTTTTCGTACTTGAATTAAACTTTAACATTTATATTATCATATTTTTGGTAAATTAATATTTCTCTCTAAATATCTTTTTAAATTTTAATTTCATTTTTTTAATATCTAATTTAATTCAATTTTTTTATTAGATTAATTACAATGAGATGTGCATTCAGTGTTACGATAGTCATCTCCATTAATATTTCTTTTATTATCTTATCTAATTAATGGTGATATATCTAATTATCAACGCAGTTTAATTGATAGTTCCCCCGATTGGATCAACGAGCCTGATACGCCTAGCCAGCAAAACAAATCAGACAACGACAATTCCAACGAAAATTCGAACGAAAACGCAAGTAGCCAGCAAAACAAATCAGACAACGACAACTCCAACGAAAACACAAGTAACCAAAAAAACGAATTAGTCAAGTCAAACAAAATCGACGATTCTAACAAGGACAGCGTTGATCGTTAAACGAAACTGAAATTTCAAATACACTGATTGGTTTCGAAATGAATATGAATAAAATTTCAAATCTATCAACTTTTGAAGTTAACAACGAATCATCAACTTTCGAACGCAACAACTATATTTCATCAATGCTCGAATTCGATATGAATGAAATGTCTGACGTGGATGAATTATTCAGACTCGATATGACTGAAATTCCTAAATTGAATTTGGATGACATAAATTTATCAATTTCGGAAGAATTCAACAATTCCGAAGTTGATATGAATGGAACTACTTCTAACGTGGACAATTCTATCCTATCAATGTCCGAAGTCAATATGAATGGAACTACTTCTAACGTGGACAATTCAATTGTGGATAATTCAATTTCATCAGTGTCCAAACTCAGCATCAAACAAGAGGTTAAGACGGAAGAAAAACAAGAGGTCAAAATGGAAGATAAGGACGAATTCGATATAACAGCAAACAATGTATCAAAAATTTCTGAAACGGTAAATATGATAAAAAATACTATAAGTTTTTCCTCCGATAAAACGAATCAATTAATAGCGTTATCTAATTTTTTTTCTTCTCGAGTTTTAAATTATGCTTTTAATTTTTATTGTCAGGTTAGCTATAAAATTAGTAAATATTTAAATTTTTTAGGAAAGATAAATAAAAAATTTAAATCTTATAAAGATGTATTAGAAAAATCAAATTATAATAAAAAATTAATAAACATAATTTTACGGGAAGTTAAGGATGATAATTTTACTCAATCCGATCAATTTAATTCATATGTAACACCGAAAATATTTCAATTTTCTAAAATGTTATTAGCTCGTAAGAAACTTAGTATTTTTTATAATGAAATAATCAAATTACTTAAATTTAGATTTAAATGTTCATCTTTTAATTATGTATCGTCACGAAAACCTATTAAAAATATTACAATTAAAACTTCCCGTTTAATACTAAGTAAAACGCAAAACCTTGCATTCGATCTTAAATATTTACGACATAAATATTTAGAAAAAGTAAATATAAGTGTAAAGTACTATTCATTAGCAAAAAATCATATAAAATTAAACCATTCAGTCCAAAATATGGAATTTCTAATTTATCCAATTATTGTTCAAATGCAGAATAATTTTCAATGCAATGTTTTTTCTTTCCCTATTTTAAATAACTTTAGTCAATATGAGAATATTTATCGTAAAATCCTATATGGACCTTTTCACGTCAATTCGACCAGTCTTAAAAGTCAAGTTCTCAGATTTTTTTCATATTCACTATAATTTATCTACCAGTAGAGCTATGTCCAATTTTGACATTTATTTCTCAAAATTATTATTTAGGCTCGAGATATTTTGCTTCGAAAATTGCGGTAATTATCACGTTTTTTTGCATCTCTTTTATAAAAAATTCTAAATTTTCCAAACGAGGGATTTGAATTGGATGATTTTTTGTGGGTAAATTCATGAAGCTCCATAGTACATTACAACGTAATAAAACTTGTTCTATATTGTACAGTTTCGTATTTCTATGCACTCAAATTAGGTCAAATTTGGACAGCCCTGGCCAAAATCTCTAATGACTTAAATAGATGATTTTGGGTTCATTGTGTTCAGAATTTTATGCTCTTTTAAATTTTGCAAAGAAACTGATGGACTTTTACTGGTATCAATACAAAAACTAAGAAAAACCGAAACTATGTGTAGTTATAGAGGGTTCGTATAGTACATATAACATTATACAGTAAATATTTAGCCAAAATAGTCTAACTAAATTACACATAGAGAGAAAAAAAATTGTTACCTAGACTTTTATAAGTGGAAATGGTAAAGAGGCTTATAATAAACGTAAAAAAAAAAAAAATAAATTCGTGAGCAGGAGCGGTGGAGGATTGATTTAGGGGTTCCAAAGACTGAAAAATTGTAATATTGCAATTTCCGGCGAAAGTCGAAGTCAAAGAAAAAATTATCCTTTACAAAAGTTGTAGATCATGCAAAAATCTACAACTTTTGTGAAGGTCACTTTTTCACATAACCTCAAAATTTCGGAGAAAAATGCGAACTTTGTTGTTTTTTTTCTATATTTCGTTTTATATTTCTCATTTCCACAAAAATAATTTAATTTTTACGAAACTTGGTGAAAGTATGCCTTTCTGGGTTTTAAATAACCACAAGTTTTTTGGGGTAAAAGAATTTAAAAGTTTCCGGATATTGATTTTTTTTAGTCCGGAAAACTTTTTTTTCAAGAAAAGATTCCACTTAAAAAAATCATGTTCTTAAATGTAACTACTAATTTTGTTTATTTTGCCAAAAAGTACAAGTCAAACCGAAAAAAATAAGTACTGGCAGAACTCAGTGCGATAATTTTTTTAAGCAAAATCTTTTGTTGAAAAAAATGTTTTCCGGACTAAAAAAAATCAATATCACGGAAACTTTTAAATTTTTTTACCCAAAAATACTTGCGGTTATTTAAGACCCAGAAAGGCATACTTTCACCAAGTTTCGTAAAAATTAAATTATTTTTGTGGAAATGAGAAATATAAAACGAAATATAGAAAAAAAACAACAAAGTTCGCATTTTTCTCCGAAATTTTGAGGTTATGTGAAAAAGTGACCTTCACAAAAGTTGTAGATTTTTGCATGATCTACAACTTTTGTAAAGGATAATTTTTTGTTTGACTTCGACTTTCGCCGGAAATTGCAATATTACAATTTTTCAGTCTTTGGAACCCCTAAATCAATCCTCCACCGCTCCTGCTCACGAATTTATTTTTTTTTTACGTTTATTATAAGCCTCTTTACCATTTCCACTTATAAAAGTCTAGGTAACAATTTTTTTTCTCTCTATGTGTAATTTAGTTAGACTATTTTGGCTAAATATTTACTGTATAATGTTATATGTACTATACGAACCCTCTATAACTACACATAGTTTCGGTTTTTCTTAGTTTTTGTATTGATACCAGTAAAAGTCCATCAGTTTCTTTGCAAAATTTAAAAGAGCATAAAATTCTGAACACAATGAACCCAAAATCATCTATTTAAGTCATTAGAGATTTTGGCCAGGGCTGTCCAAATTTGACCTAATTTGAGTGCATAGAAATACGAAACTGTACAATATAGAACAAGTTTTATTACGTTGTAATGTACTATGGAGCTTCATGAATTTACCCACAAAAAATCATCCAATTCAAATCCCTCGTTTGGAAAATATAGAATTTTTTATAAAAGAGATGCAAAAAAACGTGATAATTACCGCAATTTTCGAAGCAAAATATCTCGAGCCTAAATAATAATTTTGAGAAATAAATGTCAAAATTGGACATAGCTCTACTGGTAGATAAATTATAGTGAATATGAAAAAAATCTGAGAACTTGACTTTTAAGACTGGTCGAATTGACGTGAAAAGGTCCATATAATATTAAATCTACTTTTGCAACCAAAATTAGGATTTATCCAGTTTTTGATTACGTTAGTTCGTAGTATGTATTAATTATTGGTGTATGGTATGTATTAATTATTGGTGTGTGATATGTATTAATTATTGGTATGTAATATTAAATTAATAAAAAAAATATAAAAAAATTTGTCTTTTTTTAAACCCCCACTATTTTTCCATATGTATGTAATGTTCTATAGGTATACCCAATAAAATTATTTTACATAATGTATATTCCTATAAGTGTAGTGGGAAAATCATTTAGTTGTCCAGGATTTATCCATTTTTTTATTACGTTAGTCCGTAGTATGTATTAATTATTGGTGTATAGTATGTATTAAGTATTGGTGTGTGATATGTTATTAAATTAATAAAAAAAATATTAAAAAAATTGTCTTTTTTTTTAAACCCCCACTATTTTTTCCCACTATTAAATTACAAAATTTAAATAGGTCTACCCTTACATATTATGTACTATTTATGAATACATATATATGTATGTATATATGTAATGTTCTATAGGTATACCCAATAAAATATTTTACATAATGTATATTCCTATAAGTGTGGTGGGAAAATCATTTAGTTGTCCCTTTAATTCCTTTGAAATTAATTAAAAAAATTATGAAAACCCCCACTATTTTTTCCTCTCAATTTAAAAATTAAATAGGTTTATACCCATATACATATGTGGTTTAATAAAAACGAATTATAAATTTTCATGTATAGATTTATATATTTTTGTTCGTAAAATGGAACATTTTTTAAAATTGATATTAATGTATGTGGGCACCTATAATGATGTATATTGCATTTGTACATAAAATAATTAAGCAATTCAACTTGTTTTTTATTTTTCTTAAAATCGTCGTATATATCTTGATACAGCTTTTTAAAATTATATATAGTTTTTTTCGATAAATGTTTTCGATAAACTCACCAAAATTCGACGGTTTTTTCCACCCGAGGTGGTACATCATCTTTTTATTCTTATCTGTGATGTTTTGTTGTGCCGTTGTGGGCTTGCTTTTGTGACCCTTCGGCGGTTTTGTTTTTAACTACTTATTGCGGCACTGGTCGGCCTGGGGCTCCCCAGTGACGTAATAAGATTTTCTTATTTTTTCCTTGTGATGTTATTGTGATGTTCTTATCGTGTAATATTTTACTCGGTATTCTCCACTCTGAAGCCCTTTACACCTCGGAGTTTCATCGTTGGTTTTCAGTCCTTGGTGACCAGACGTTCTGGCTAGTACTTAGCGTACCGCCACCAAGGACTGTCCGCTCGTTATGAAGCCCTGGGATGGCAGGGCTCATCGATGAATTTTATCATGGGTATGTTTGTCCGTTGTCTAATGCATTTATGTGTTCCTGTCTATATGTGTCGTTTTTATCATTTTTCCGTTTTGGCGGCGCATGCTCTTTGTAGGCGATGCCGCCGGGTGTTGCTGACCGCGCCATCCACCGACAGCAGTACCCCAATTTTAAGTAAAAAAAATAAATAAATAATAATAATAATAAATAATAATAATAATAAACCTACCCTGAAAAGTATTTAACCTCTTAAAAATAATGTAATACCAATCACAAAAATTTTAGGCTAATGTAATCTCAGTCGAAATATTTTGACCACTTTTCATCAAAATTGCTTATGGATTGTTAGTATGAGTAAAAGACCAAAATATGATTTTTCAACAACAAATTTTTGAAGGAGTGTTTTACTTCCTAAATATGAAATTGGGCTCGTATAATTATATGTTTATTACTTTGTTAAGTACTACAATATATGTTGAAATGAACGAAATCGTAGGCAGATACTTCCATAACGTTCCTCGTAGGAAACACACTGTATAAAAAGTTGCAAATTGAAATTATTGTTAGCTTGTTACTTGCCAGACAAATTTGTTATATATTTTAATTCTCGGATTCGAATTTAACCATATTAAATCCCCAATTTCAACTGTTTTATCATTATCCACAATTACATTACAATTCCCACTGCACTCTCCCTGGTAACAGAAGTTACAATTATTCATTAAAAATGAATACATTTTTTTCTTGTTAAATATTGTCGCAAATTTTTGTGTTTCTGTCCAAATTAAAAAAACAGTAGTCATCCACCTTGAGCTGATTGAAAATGCTTTGCAGTTCTGTCAAGAGAGTCTCTCCTTTTATATATTCAGTTCCAGATACGAAATACGACATAAAGAGTATTCTATACAAAATTGAAAAATATCATATAAAGACAAAAACAATAAATTAGAAAAGCCAATAGAAATAGCAGAAATGTTCTTCCTAAGGCTGCAAAATGAAACAAAATATATTAAAATACACATTAAATAAGAATTTATTCTGTGAAAAAATAGCTGAACACAAACAGTTCAAAAACAAGTAAACCTTACTGTGATAAATGGTAGACCATAATAAGCTCAAAAAAGCATAAAAATATTTTAAATTATTTACTTGGAATTTACATAATTATTTTTAATAAAATGGCATTAATCGCATTCTTCAATAAATTTCTGAAACGTTATTTAGGTATTGCCTTTAAGGAATATGTGTACCAAAAAATGTATAACCAAATTTTTGGTTTACTTGAACACTTCCTCACAAACCAAATAGTTTAAAAGCGACAATTAACAATCACAACAACAAAAAAAATGATACAGAATAATTAAGAAATAAATAAAACATATTTTATAATTAACTTTTACTGCTTTAAAAGTTATTATCACTGTTAAAGGAATTAAACAAGTTAAGCTAAAACCGTACATCAATATACTTGTAAAAAAATCTAGTTACTAACAGATTTCCGCAGGAAATGAAAAATAATAAAAGTGAAAATTTGTGTTAAACGCCAAGATACCATCCTGAATAAACTGCTTTTGGTAAGAGAGTAAAACAATCAAAATTTATTTCAAAACATAAAGTATATAGAAACAAATACATTTTGAACGATTTCACACACTTGAATATTTTTACTTTTCAAGCTAAGATTTAAAAACTTAAAAGTTAATTCTGTTTTATATATTTTTTCACATTTTAAATTTGTTAGTTAATATTTTTGGTTTATTATCATTAATGCTTAAAAATTTTTATTTCATTTAGCCATACTAAAATTAACAAGAAAATGGCATTTAGGTCAACAAAAAAAGTCTGCCATTTTGCCACTAATCAATAAGAAAATAAAATTCAAATGATGTAAACCATTTTGTCTACTAATCAACAAGAAAATGAAATTCAAATGATGTAAGCCATTTTGTTTACTAATCAATAAGAAAATGAAATTCAAATGATGTAAGCCATTTTGTTTACTAATCAATAAGAAAATGAAATTCAAATGATGTCAGCCATTTTGTCTACTAATCAACAAAAAAAAATGGAATTCAAAAGTTACAGCCTTTTTATCATCCAAAAATAACAGAAACACAACTGAAATTAATTCCAACGCTGTTAATATTATGGTTTAATTATACTGAAAAATCCCAAGAAGTTCAACAATTATACACATCCACTACAATTCAAATTTATAATATTTTAGTCTTAGAAAATTCGTAAAAATTATAATCTCTTGTTTATGTTTACATCCTTATAGATAGCTGCTTTAAAATAATGTAAAGTTCATAAATATTAAGAAATTTTGGTTTAACAATTTAAATACACTACAGTTTATTTGTATATTTTTTTAACTCACAGTGAATGTCCACTATTTTAAATGTTAATATTATTAATTCATAATAATATATAAATTAAAAATCACATTTCTTTAATATTATCCGTTATTAGATTTACTTACTGTTTCTGTTAAAGTAACTACTGATTGATCACCTTGATCAATAAATATTTTCAACTATAAATTTTTTATCGGTGGTAATATAATTTATTTATACATTATTTACATCATAATTTTTGCACAACTCGAAAGCCTAAAAAAATCGCAGTTCCCAAGTTTTGTATTTAAATACAACTGACCAAAATATTGTAAAGTTCAAAGAAATTACAAATTACTAGATTTAACAGGTTAAAAGAAATGTACAAAATTGTTTGTAAATCAATTTTAAACACTGAATTGATTTCAAAGGCCATTCCAGTTACTCAGTAATATTGAGTGAATTCGCTTTCCAAGATTCATACGTATGAGGGCATGTTTTTAAAAACATAATTATGTACTATGTTTACAACCCCGAAAGTGAATAAAAATGAAGAATTCAACAGTTGAATCATTAGAATTGGATAAAGAATATTTTACATAAGTATTTTACACTGGTTATAATTATAATATATTTAATTTTTATCACTTTCCAATAAGTATTTAATTCTCATACGACAATAAATATAAAAATGTAAATACGAGATCACAAAATATATATTTAATTTGTACTTTAAAAAAAAAAAATTAAAAATGTCTAAACAAAAGCACGAAATCTTATATATTTTTTCAAAAACAATTTATTTACAAACTATAACCACACAAATATTTTACTACGCAACAAGTTGTATACTGATAATTTGCCATTTTGTTGCATACATATATACATAATTATACTTATGCACCACGTATACATCGTGTCATGGCAACAATTAACAGTTTTATTTAAAACAATGGATTAACAAAACTTTCAAGACACAATGAATGCACTCAATTCAACGCTTGAACTAGCGACGGCGAATGAGCCAATATGCATGTAGTTAATTTTACCTCGTCTCACGTTTCACCAACCGCACCAGTCAAAAGTATATTATATGGGTCCGTCCACACCACAGAATACAGAACAAACGGTAGTACCCATAGAACACTAGAAGCCAACTAACATAAAAAAAGTGTAATTCGCTCGGAGTCATTTGACACCAGTCACAGCTTAAGGCATATAGTCACTTATTGACCGTCGTCGAGTTCGCACTGCATTGTATTAACAATATACCCATTGTTACTTGAACACGTTGAACAGCTCTCTCTGGTAATACGTGTGGTGAGGTAGTATGCGTGAATACACATACTACTACAAAAAACCAAACTAATACACTGCAAACAGTGTGTATGTACACAAACAGAGTACGTCACAAACTCATTACAAGTGGAACAGACACAAAACCAATCTAGTTTGTCCCCTTAGTAGTATCCATATATGTAGTATACATATATTGCTAGCAACGTATTTAGCCTATGAGAGGAATTGGTCGCCAACAAAGAGAGACAGACAATACAAAAATAGTGTACCATTTTTGTTCTGCGCATGTCTAGCGGTTCACATGAAAAATAATAAATAAACTCATTCATATTTTTAATATTTTATTGTTTGAATTTTTAATTCACGAATGACAATTTTATTTACTTAAATAAAAAATAAACACATTTATCGCTTATTAAAATTTACTTTGTAATTTATACTCGTACTTGATAATGAAAACCTAAGTGGCTAAAATGGAGGCATTTTTGAAATTGCCAGCGCATGCGGACAATGAAAATAGGTACACTAAATAGAAAGAGAGAGTGACATCGTCTGCACCCTAATGTTTGCGACCAAAAATGCAAATTGCTAGCAATATAGGTATACTACATATATGGTAGTACCTCTATACTACTGAAACCAGCGTAACGCTAAAGTATAAAAAATACCACCACTACTATCTTATATATCGCGCGTTTTCTGTCTCAACCTCGTATATCAAAAACTACATGTTTTAGGACACACAAGAATTATATTAAATACCGTATTTATACATATACTTATCTATATATATTTATATATATAGGTAGCCAACATCAATGGGTGTAATTAGCATAAATCTTAAATTCATAGTGATGAAGATAAAGATTTAAATACGTTTTGTTTGTGTGTCCAAAAATTGGGATTTTTCAGATACGAGGTTGAGACAGAAAACGCGCGATATGTGCACGCGGAGTTGTGTGTGGTAGTGCGATATATGGTTGTGTGTCTGCGTGTCTTGCATACGCATATACTAAAAAAATACATAGTATGTATGTGGTACGTACATGCAACATACCGTGTCGACACAACGACAACAATATAACAATAATTGAAACACACCCGTTGGAAGCTAGTAAGTGAATGATAACATAGTTCTGTAAAATGCACATACTTGCCCATAAGTGATTGCAGAAAAGAGATAGTTGTATACCTTCCAGTGTTCCATGGTCCACACGCTCAAGCTTTACCACCGACTTACTTGCCCAAACCAGGTTTGTGCAAGTAAACATGTACGTATTTTCCGGTCCATACGTACATGTTTACTTGCACAAACCTGGTTTGCGCAAGTAAGTCGGTGGTAAAGCTTGAGCCGTGTGAACGGACCTTATGGTATATATCGTATAGGGTTGTTGCGGATGTGATATTTTAATACATCTGCAGATGCGGATTTTTAAAGAGCAACATCTGCAGATACAGATGCCGATGTGGATGTTTAAAAATTATTTATTTTTCCTAGGAAGCGAAATTTAATAGCTTTTATTGTTAATTTTCTTTGACAAAAGATAAAAAATTAATAATTAAATTTTAAGTTATGGAATTTAGAAATAAAAGTTTTACTGCTATTGTAAAATTTTTCTAAAGTTTAGCAATATCCATTTTTATTGTCTACAATAAAATTTGGTTATCATCATTTGGAAATAAGGAATAAATCGATTAATTTTTGAATTTTCACAATATCTTCAAATTTACGTAATTACATACTGTAATTCAAGGTTAATACTATAAGCCTTTGAATCGGCTGAAACATCTTTGAATTTGATTTAACATAATATCAAATTATAGTCTAAAATAAAGACTGTCACATAAATTTAAAGGTATTTTCTAACAGGCTGAAATTTTATGTTACTGCACTAACAGTACAATTGGTTTCTTGATTGAACTAAAAACCAAGAAATTTATTTTTTAACGTATTTGTTAAAAGTAGGCGACACTAAATTCAATAGAATATGTATTTTTGTTTAGTTATATTATTATCTCTATCGTTGTTACGGAGTTATGTACGAAAAAGATGGTTTAGTTTATATAAAGAAAAACAAGAAATTTATATGAAGTTAGTAGTTAATATAATAAAAGAAGTGTAAAAACATATATAAAAAGTGTTTATTCAATCCTACAGAATAATTATTAATAATAATTTTATGAGTATCTTCTGTAAAAAATAATTGGGTTTTTGAATAAAAAATAAATATCATTTTTTTTTTGTTTTATTTCAAATCTACATCATAAATAATATTGATAATCGACACGAAAAATTTTTTAAAAATGATATATAATAAATAATAAATTAATTAAAACTTGAAAAATTTTAAAAAATATCATTTGGTTAAAAACAGCACTATAAAGGATCGCGATGTCTGTGACGTCATAAAGGTAATATGTCAAAAGTGTCAAAATTATTAAAATTTAGTAGGAAAAATTATTGGTGGTTGTTTCATTGATTTCGACGTTCAAAATCTTGAGGGACATTTTTTCTGTATTTATTTTTGCATTGCTATCACAAAGTGGTACAAAATAAGCTTAATATTTCTTTAGTTTCGATATTTCGACAGTGAAGTTTATAGCAAGCAATAATTTGGATAAAAACAACAATTTCAGACCAGCAATAATTTCATAGTAACAATAATTTCATAGCAACAATAATAGTACGAGAGCTGCTAGCCGATTTGCGATAGTCATTTCAACACGCGTTAAATTGAAAGGACAGGATCTTGGATACCCGAGTGAACATACATAGAATGTAAATATGATGTAACAAGGAAATAACAAGTTACGTAACTTTTTTGACTTATAGGTGACATAACAATTATATAAAATTAGAGTTTTATGTTATATACCTAATTGTTACCTGTATGTTACGTAACAGTTACATGCCATTGTTACTGTAATAAAATGTCACATTTGTGACTGCTATGTTACGTTTAGATGATGTATCAAGGTTGCTTTGATAAAACGTCACACTGTGACTCTTATGTTATGTCAGTGAAGAGAGACGTATAATAGAAGTTTAATTCTTATGGGCCAATGTGGACGAAAATTTTAGTCAATTTTGTTTCTGTTAGATGGCAGAACGATCGAGGTCCAGACGTTTTTAAGTTGTCAGGCGGAGGTTCAGTTTAACAGGAAGAGGTAGGGAACGTATATTTCAATTTGTATATTTCCATTTTTCTTCTATAAACAAATTTCTTGTTTCAAAAGTACAATTATCAGGACATAACAGTGCGTACTGCTTGCCTGCATAGCACTGCCATCTGTAGATGGGGTGCCAACATCGCGGTTTGGGGTGCTCTAAAACTGTCCAAAAATTTAACACAGGATTGAAGTTCTATATCCGTCTCTCTTCACTGGTTATGTCTTCGCAACCTAACAATGTTACTTTGATAAAACCTCACAGAACTGACTCTTATGTTATGTTTCTGTGACGTATCAACGTTACTTTAATCTTTTCCATGCCGAAATAAAATACCTTGTAAAAGAGAGAATTTGTAAACATAAAAAGAAACAGAAAATTGTTTATATTACGTACCTATGTGTAGAATTTTTTTATTTTCCTAATTGTTAGGGGTAATAAATAAAATAATAATATTGAAGATCGTATACACCGTTTACACGGTTTACACTGTATATGCACATATGTACAGGTATATGTAATACTTTATGGTAAAGTCGGTATTAAACTAACATTTCCAAGATAAATTTTCTTTTTTCGAAATATTTACTAAATGTTATTTTCTGTATTTTACGACATTCATTAAACAAAAATATAATACGGTATAATACAAATATTTAATTCAATGGCTGCCAAATAATTTTTGTTTGCAAGAGAGTTTTAAAAACATAATATTAATAGATTTGAGCGTTACTTTATGGTATTCCATATTTGTAAATAATAAACAAATATTTTACTTTGCAAAATACCACTTTAAAAATAAAAGTGGTATGTTGCAAAGGTTTAAAAACATTGATAAAGAGAGAAAATTGTTTACATATTATCTGCGTACTTCTGGAAATATTTTATTTCCTAAGATTTTTGTATCCTTAATTTCATAAAATATAAATATTGTTATGTTATCTATACACGGTACATATAGCATTAAAGTTGTTATTAAACTACTTCTTGGAAAATGTAATAATTTTTTTAAAATTATTTCAGATGTCATTATGATACTCATTTTAAGTAAAATACTTAAACAGTCATAAAAAACTTAAGAAAAGAGAATGAAGAAACCATTATCTACCATTCTTATAATTTGACATTCCCACTTTGTGTGTATCACACAATATCTTGCATACTTTTAATTTATTAAATTATAATACTTATTAATTTTTAGGAGTTGTTCCACCGTGGTTGGGTAATTTAATTAAAGTTTATATACATTAAAATTATATCATTACAATATATTTCGCTCATTTGAAGAGCTCATCAGGTACATGCTATAAGGTAACGGGCCTAGTTTCTGACCTTTTAAGAGTGACGGCTGAGGTTAAACGACAGTAATAAATATAAGTTTCAACTTAAGAGACAATTAATAATTTTATCAACTTGTTTATGGCTTTCAAAATAAAGCCATACAAGTAAAATAATTATTTGAATTGAATTAATAATTTAAATTAATGTTTTAAAAATTGACAAAAAGGACCCAGTTTCTGACCTTCAAAATTTCTCATGTGACAGTTTCTGACCCTGACAGTGGCCTAGTTTCTGATCCTTAAATTTAAAAATACAGTTTTTTAAAATTTAATTTATAAATAATTTTTTATTGATAAAAATGAATGTTTAATGTTATATACGTTATGAAAAATAACAAAAACTAAATAAATAACAAAATAACTAACAAAAACTGGTTAGAATTTAACTGGGCCATACCAATTTAGAAGTGAGCCTAGTAATTGACCCTCATATTTCAATAATAAAAATCATTCTAAGGTATTTTATAAATATTTTAAAATAAATTTTAAACAAATATTAACCTGCTCATATATTTTTAATTAAGTTTTCATACTTACATGATGAATATTGCACAGATCAAAATGAGTACTTTGTAACATAAACTGTTAGGAAACTACCAAAAAAATAGTGTTTACACACATTTTAAACTTAAAATTTTTTTTTTATTTAGTTAATATATTCTAAACTTTTTAAATTGCTGTTCATTAGACACAGAATAGATTACTTTAAATTAAGAATTTATTTTTTTTCTTAATTAAAATATAGTTTTTTTATTAATTTATAACAAAGTTGAAAAGTTCAGAAACTGGGCCAGGGTCAATTACCGGGTCTTTTACCTTAATTCAATACAAAAATAATTATAATTTGGATCATATGTTAATGACTTTACTTAGATATATACTTACGTAATTATGACTAGTTAAGTGTTATTTCTTATTAGTTAAATTGGTTAAAATGTATATTTTTATAAACGTTCTTATTGATTATGTACATTTTTGTAAAAAAGACGATATTTTTTTATAATATATCTTTGTCATGTATTACATTCAATTGAATTAATAAAATGAAAATGGTTCATATCCATGTGGTTTGATTATGATGTTTGTTTCAAAACCTTATTAATGCCTGTGTGTGACAAAATTATTAAGTAATAATATGTATTTTATTATTTTAAAGCATTATTACCTGTTTTATTTGTAATTTTTTATGTTTGGTATCTGATGTTGTTTGATATTGTATTTATTTTTTCCTTTATCATATTGCTGACTTCACATGTACATGTTATTTTGATTTAACATTTTATCTTTTTTTTATTTTTTTATATTATAATATAATTGTGTGGTTCGTTTAATTTCTTTTCTTTTAATTATTGTGTATTATTGAATTTAAGATGTGATTTTTGTAATATAACGAACTATTTTTGTTAAATCATTATTATACTACTGTCAGTTGTGTAATGATATTACATTGCCACACCTTAGCTGTGTGCTGTCTATTATTATTGCGCATGTCACTCTTTAGAGTTTCCGTATTTTTTGAATTTGAATATTTGAAATGTATATTATGTATTGTGTGAAGTCTGCATACTAATGTATGTTATATGTAACCATTTTCATTAATTGAATAAATTATTTTCGTTTTACTTATCAATGTAACATTATTTCATAATTTTCCTAAGTTAATGATTCGCTTTCCATTCAATTGGTATGGTTCTGATTTATTAGATTGATGGTTGTATTCATATATATTTTATGTATTATGCTTTGTTATATTGATGGTTGCGTTCAGCTATTTTTTAATTTAGGTATTTTATGAAAATTGTTAAAAAGGGTGTTGAATGGGAATCGAATCATTAGTACAATGTTATTATTATATATGTTGTTATATGTTATGTATGTATTGATATTAGTTATTAATAAGGTTTTGGATTGTTTGTTTTGTTAGGATTTCTCTGATTTTTTGAATGCTAGTGTTATAAAATTTTTTAATTTGGGGGTTTTCCATTTCAGTTTGTATGTTACAGTTGTTATGTGTGTTTATATGTATTGACTCAGAGATTAATCTACGTTTCAAGTTAGCTTCAACGTCCAGTATTCTTGTGTTATTAAAATTGAACGTGTGATTTGTATTATATGTGTGCATTTGAAGTCCTGTACTATTGATTCCTGTTCTTATTTAGTATTTATGGGTGTAAATTCTTTGTTTAAGGCTGTTTTTAGATTGTCCTATGTACGATTTGTCACAATCTGAACACTCAATTTTATAAACTGTGTTGGTTTGGTCCCATTTGTCTGTTTTGCTTTTTAATTTTGTATATATGTTATTTTTGATTTTGTTTTGGCATTTGAAAACTATTTTATTTTGTTCGCTATTCATGGTTTTTTGTATGATTCGGTTTGTTCGGTTATTTATGTAGGGAATTGTTATAAAATTGGTGTTCACATTGATCTTTTTTTGTTTTGTTTCTGAGTTATATTTTTGGTGTATTATTTTTTTGTTTATCTTTTCTATTAGTTCTTTCGGGTAATTGTTTTCAGTTAAAATTTTTTTGGCTTTTTTAATGGCTACTGGTCTATAAATTGAACTTGTAAGATTAATAGCTCTGTGTAAAAAGTTTTTGATAATGTTGACTTTTATATTTTGATTATGATTTGAAAAATAATTTATTGTCCTGTTTGAATGATATTCTTTTGTATTCCATATTGTTTTCAGTTCATTATTATTTTTTATGACTAGGGTATCTAAAAATTCTAATCTGTTATTTTGTTCTAATTCTATGGTAAATTGGAGTTTGGGGTGTGTATTGTTAAATTCTCTTAGAATATGTTTTAAATCTTGTCCCTTTGCAATAGCGAATATGTCATCTACGTACTTATATATTTTTAAGATATGTATGTTTTTTTTGTTTAATCTTTTTATAGCTTGTTCTATTAAGTGTTCCATGACGTATTCGCCAATTACTGGACTAATTGGGCTACCCATTGGTACCCCAATTAATTGTAAATAATGATGATTGTTAAATTTAGAATGAAAATATGTATTATTTAAGATTAAATTTAATCCTTCAAAAAAGTTTTTTTTGTCTAGGTTGGTGTGTTGTTTTATAATATGCCATTTTTGTTTAATAATTGCTATTGCAAAATTAATATTTATATTTGTATATAACGCCTTAACGTCAAGTGATATAAGTTTGTATTCGTTTTCTATTTTGGTGTTATTTATTGATTTGGTAAATTCATATGAGTTTTTTATACTATATTTGTTTTGTAAACTTTTTTGTAGGATGTTAGTGAAATATTTAGATATATTGTTAGTTGGGGTATCTATTTGTGCTACTATTGGTCTAAGTGGCCAGTTTTCTTTATGTATTTTTGGTTTAAAATAAATTTTGGGGATATTTTGTCCTGAATTTTGTAAATATGTTTTGGTTTTTTTTATCTATTATGTTATTTTTAAATAATTTTTGTGTGTAAGATTTGATTTTGTTTTTTATTGTTTCTAATGGGTTTTTATTTATTTTGAGATAGGTGTGTTTGTCATTGAGATGTTCGTTAATTTTTTCGGTGTGTTCTGTTTTATTAATAATTGTGGTTGCCCCCCCCCCCCCTTTATCTGCTGTGGTAATTATTAGGTCTGGGTTTTGTTTAAGAAATTGTTTTGTCTTTTTTAAATTATTGTTAATTATTTTTTGTAGTGGTTTGTTATTGTATTTATTTATTGTGTTATTATTTAAATAGTTAGTTAAAAGTGGGTCTATTTTGTTTCTAATATTATCAAATTGTTCTTCTGTATATTTGTTTTTATTACTTTCTAAATTTTTGATTGTTTCTTGTATGTTTTTAATTTTTTCTTTTTTGTTGTTTGTAACTGTATTAAAATTTGGATGTAATCCTAGTGTATGTAGTATGTCTTTAGGTATAGTTTTATTGGTTTTGTTTATAACCCATTTCGGATTAAATTTTATGTTTTTGTTGTAGTTTTCGTATAATTTATTTATGTGTTTCATTTGTTTTGATTTGATTTTTTTGTGATAATTGTTTGAACTATTTTTTATATGGTTTTCAATTATTGTGTATTCTTCTTTATTAAGTTTATTTATAATTAGATTCTTTATTTTGTTTAAGTTATTTTTGGTTTTATTGTATTTATAGTAGTAATTTTTGATGTACATATTGTGAATTGTGTTTTGGAATTGTTTAATTTTATCAGAGAAATCCTTTATGTTTATAATTTCTTGAAATTTATTAATGTTTATTTTATGTGGATACGTTTCAAATTTTTTTAGTTGATTGTAATACTTAGCTTTATTGAGGTATTTTTCAGTGGTGATTTGTAAATTTTTCATTTTATTTATTAGTTTCTTTGTGTGTTGACCATATTTCATTTTGATGTGTTTTACCTCCATTATTATATGTAGTTTGTACTTTCTAGTGTTTGTTTGGTGGATTTTTGTGTAAAGTTCACTTATTAATTTTTAGGAGTTGTTCCACCGTGGTTGGGTAATTTAATTAAAGTTTATATACATTAAAATTATATCATTACAATATATTTCGCTCATTTGAAGAGCTCATCAGGTACATGCTATAATTCAATACAAAAATAATTATAATTTGGATCATATGTTAATGACTTTACTTAGATATATACTTACGTAATTATGACTAGTTAAGTGTTATTTCTTATTAGTTAAATTGGTTAAAATGTATATTTTTATAAACGTTCTTATTGATTATGTACATTTTTGTAAAAAAGACGATATTTTTTTATAATATATCTTTGTCATGTATTACATTCAACTGAATTAATAAAATGAAAATGGTTCATATCCATGTGGTTTGATTATGATGTTTGTTTCAAAGCCTTATTAATGCCTGTGTGTGACAAAATTATTAAGTAATAATATGTATTTTATTATTTTAAAGCATTATTACCTGTTTTATTTGTAATTTTTTATGTTTGGTATCTGATGTTGTTTGATATTGTATTTATTTTTTCCTTTATCATATTGCTGACTTCACATGTACATATTACTTTGATTTAACATTTTATCTTTTTTTTATTTTTTTATATTATAATATAATTGTGTGGTTCGTTTAATTTCTTTTCTTTTAATTATTGTGTATTATTGAATTTAAGATGTGATTTTTGTAATATAACGAACTATTTTTGTTAAATCATTATTATACTACTGTCAGTTGTGTAATGATATTACATTGCCACACCTTAGCTGTGTGCTGTCTATTATTATTGCGCATGTCACTCTTTAGAGTTTCCGTATTTTTTGAATTTGAATATTTGAAATGTATATTATGTATTGTGTGAAGTCTGCATACTAATGTATGTTATATGTAACCATTTTCATAACATACATTAGTATGCAGACTTCACACAATACATAATATACATTTCAAATATTCAAATTCTAAAAATACGGAAACTCTAAAGAGTGACATGCGCAATAATAATAGACAGCACACAACTAAGGTGTGGCAATGTAATATCATTACACAACTGACAGTAGTATAATAATGATTTAACAAAAATAGTTCGTTATATTACAAAAATCACATCTTAAATTCAATAATACACAATAATTAAAAGAAAAGAAATTAAACGAACCACACAATTATATTATAATATAAAAAAATAAAAAAAAGATAAAATGTTAAATCAAAGTAATATGTACATGTGAAGTCAGCAATATGATAAAGGAAAAAATAAATACAATATCAAACAACATCAGATACCAAACATAAAAAATTACAAATAAAACAGGTAATAATGCTTTAAAATAATAAAATACATATTATTACTTAATAATTTTGTCACACACAGGCATTAATAAGGTTTTGAAACAAACATCATAATCAAACCACATGGATATGAACCATTTTCATTTTATTAATTCAGTTGAATGTAATACATGACAAAGATATATTATAAAAAAATATCGTCTTTTTTACAAAAATGTACATAATCAATAAGAACGTTTATAAAAATATACATTTTAACCAATTTAACTAATAAGAAATAACACTTAACTAGTCATAATTACGTAAGTATATATCTAAGTAAAGTCATTAACATATGATCCAAATTATAATTATTTTTGTATTGAATTATAGCATGTACCTGATGAGCTCTTCAAATGAGCGAAATATATTGTAATGATATAATTTTAATGTATATAAACTTTAATTAAATTACCCAACCACGGTGGAACAACTCCTAAAAATTAATAAGTGAACTTTACACAAAAATCCACCAAACAAACACTAGAAAGTACAAATTAAATTATAATATATAACACTGACTTTATAAGAAGCGTACGTTGTTTTTATAGTTGACAATGAATGTTGATTTGAATAATTTATTGATTTGGTATTGGTACATATGTATGCAGTATGTGTATGTGTATTAGTCAAACCTTCGAAAATTTTTTTGCTAACAATAATAAACAAATTTTTTCATGTTCTTATAGTACACTATAAATTCAGTTATGTTAAAACATTCAATAAAAATTATTAGAAGCAAATTTTATATATTTCTGTAAATATCTATATATAAAATTATTCACAGTATTATTTTTTATTATTATTTCATTTTAAAGCAAGTTGGACAACTAGAGAGGCATCAATTTAACTTTAATTTAACATTTTCTGGGAAAAATTTTTATTAGAAAATAACCCAGTGTGGATTTTTAGTGTACTTGTAACTTATTTTTATTATAGAACTGAGAAACAATATTTTTCAATTTAAACCATTCCAGTGCAGCTTAAAAATGTCAAAATGATTAATGACTTTAAAAATATAGTCTTGTCTTTTGTTGCAAGATATATTTCCCTCTTTGTTTCCTTTGGCATGTTAACATGCCAATGGCACTGAATCGGTTAATGAAATGTCACAACCATGACTCTTTTGTTATGTCCTGATGACCTAACAATCTTACTTTGAACAAAACGTCACAACAGTACTCTTATGTTATGTTTTTGTGACGTATTAACGTTGTTTTAATGAAATGTCACAATCATGACTCTTTTGTTATGTTTTTGTGACATATCAATATTAATAAAACATTTCACTTGTCACTTTTGTGAAATATTTTGTTACCATATTAATTTTAAATGTATCAATTCGTGAGGAATTATCAGTTTAAAGATTCCTGCAGTTTTTTTTTCAATCTATCCCCTGTTGGCGTCTGATGTAACTAAATTTCATCCATCCATTTTTATATAAGTCGATTTATGTTATTTGTTATATGGGTTATGGGGTTATATTATATAGTATAACCCCATAACCCATATAATAAATAACATAAATCGACTTGTACAAAAATGGATGGATGAAATGGACGGACGAATGTTGTATTAATATTGATACGTCACAAAAACGTAACAAAAGAGTCATGATTGTGACATTTCATTAAAACAACGTTAATACGTCGTTAAAACAACGTTAATTTTGTTATTAATTTAAAAATGAAACTGTTATGAAAATTCTTGTAAGGCTTTATTTACTATTTTGTGATATATATTAATATATAACGATGAGAATAAATAAGTGAGTTTGGTCTAGTGGTTAAGATTGTCGATAATTTAAAAGATGCTTCAGCTTGGATAATGGATCGAATCCTGCAACAGTCATAAAAAAAATAATAATAATAATAATTTAGGTGTATGTATATGACAATAAGTTGGTAATATGTGTATGTAATGTTAATAAGAAACAAAAAAAGGGAATTTTGATTTTGCTTTTTGCAAAAGAAGGCGTAAGACGTATTTTTATCTATAAGGTAACATCAAAGTTATATTTTCCTGAAACTTAACAAGAACATAACAATGTTACGCCACATTGTTACGTTTATAAGTGGGAAATTGTAACTTACATGTAAGTCATATGTGACTCACATTTTATGTAACACGTGACTTTCAGTTCTGTCACTGTGACATAAAATTTACAGAAAAATGTTCACTGGGACTATTTACTCTACACAAAAATTCAGTTCTGGTAAGCCTATTCCGCCGAGTTGAGTCATCCTTAACGTTTAAAGTTGTGGTAAATTGTGCTGAATTTGGAAATTCGTTGAAACGAAATGTAAATAATTGGACTCTTTTATACAACAATAGACCAAAAGCAGATTGTTAAAATTGAGATTATGGTATGGTTCATTTCAGTTAAATTTAACCATGCTTCGTCACTTTGAATTTAAATAATTTCCGTTTTCTTGGCTTTATCTCTTTAATTATTGCATTCATGTAAATTTTAAATTTGTAATTTATTTTTAGAAAAGGATAGAAGATTGATTTGTTTCGAATATAAGAATTATTTAATTTTTAACGAAAACTCATGATCAATTGTATCTGAAATGAGGTATATCATCTGGAAGTGTAAATGTGAATATACTGAAATTTTAGTCGACAAATACTATTAAAATTAAAAAATTTAAGTGTCACTTGCGAAATTACACCTTCTTGTATAACTACAGAAGATTAAACGTAAAGAAATTAATTTTTTTTATTTTAAATTATTTAGATAAATGTGAGTCAGAACAATAATAATGACAAACTTTTTCATAAGAACAGTGTAATCTCTTATTCGTAATCTCTCTTCTTTTTAAATCACATTACCATGGATACACAATATTCTGAAATTTGTCAAAATAATTATGAAATTTATCACAACTTTATATTGTTCTGGCGGTACCTTGGTGAAATGAAAACACTACCAGAACGTTTTTAATCGATAAAAAATATTCTTAACTTTCATATATCAAAGTTCCAAAACTGTTGCTTTACATAAATTGGGCCTTATTTTTTACATTCTTTAAACGTTAAGGATGACTCAACCCGGCCGAATAGGCTTGCCAGAACTGAATTTCTATGTAGAGTAAGTATCTAAGATTCTATCTTTTCAATTTAACGCGTATTAAAATGACCATCGCAAATCGGCCAGTAGCTATTGGCCTAAAATCTATTTGAAAATAAAGACACTAATGTAGCTATGTTCAGGCCATATTACCTTTATTACGTCACATAAGCGCTCGGAAACTATCGGCCCGTTATCGGTTCTAAGTTTAAAAATTTATTTTTAATTTAATATAACTTCTTAATTATTACGTTTAAAAAAAATAAAAAGAGTTTTCTTATAAAACTTATATATGATGTTTCCATTTATAACAAAAAAATTTTTTCTTCAAAAGCCTAATTGTAAACTCAGCTCCATAAATTCAATAAAGCATAACCTCTCATGCTTAGCTATAAGTTTGATAATAAAAAACCGAGTCGCACACCAACAATTAGAATTCAAAACATATCTCTAATAGCCTTTGATAATCGGACCGATTATTAAAATTGAAATTAGTTGTATAGTTGAGCTGTAACTCTGAACACATCCGCATCCGCATTTGCATTAAAATGGTGCGGATGTCAAAATTGATGCGGATGTTCCGCATATGCAGATGCGAATATCCGCAACAACCCTAATATTGTATATATTACACCAATACCTCGCTTTGCGTCGTTTCGTTTTGCGTTTTTTCGAAGTTGCGTCACTGCTGAATTAGTACTAATTTTCATTGTGCGTCGTTAGATTTTCGAAGTTGCGTTGTTTTGGGTTCGAGTCTATTTTTTTTTTTCGAAATTTTTTAAAATTTTTTTTTTTTCTAAAAGATGGCACGACTTTATTGTAATATGGTGGATATGTATCTATTGATGTTGTAATAAAGATTGATAATAGATGGCAACTACTTTGAGCGTGTTGGTATAAAACTAAAATAAATGTGTATTACGAAATTAATTAAATAGACAGTGATTAATATTTACTTTGTATTTATAAATTAATTGATTATTTTATTTTGTTTTAACTGAATTTGTTTTTTGTTTTTTTTGTTTTTTGTATGTATGTAATAAAATTTTATATTATTTTTGTTTTTTAAATGTTTACTTTGTTCAATTTTCTTTTTAAAAAGTAGTATTTTCGTAACCCTGAAACCTATCTTCCATCTTTACATGGTTTACTATAGAAAATCATAATTCACTTTGCGTCGTTTCAATTTGCGTCGTATTTTTTTGGAACGTAACCACGACGTAAATTGAGGTATTGATGTATTTACATTAAGGTCGTGGTTATATAGGAAGCGTGCACGCGCTTGTAATACAAGCGCGAGTAAGCGCGAGCATGCGCGTGTGAATTTGCTTTTTTTAATTTACACGCGCGTGCAAGCGTTTATGTACAGTGGTTATATAGAATCTTTGATATTTTTCATAAGGTGAACAAACAAATTAGAAGACTGCACGGTCCCTTTACATATAAATAAGACCGACCATTAAAATAAGGAAGATTCAAAAACTTTTATAAATATTGTAACTGACAATGGCTAATATTTCTAAGAAATGTAGTTAACAACCATTTATATTGTTTACCGAAAGCGTCTTAAAAATTATCGTGAGAAATCATATATATACCTATTTAAAATAAACCGACGACTATAATATACGACGACGACTATACCAACTGCAGGTAAAATGTATAATGAAAAAATTTAATTTCATTAAAAATGTGACCCGTCCTATTTTGCATATAGAATGAATAGAAACAAAAATCAAAGGGGCCGGCATTCCTTTATATATAAATAAGAC
The DNA here is from genome assembly GCA_035578155.1 of Brachynemurus nebulosus. NCBI lineage: Eukaryota > Metazoa > Arthropoda > Insecta > Neuroptera > Myrmeleontidae > Brachynemurus > Brachynemurus nebulosus. The sequence continues at coordinate 10,187,579 of JAPWDM010000007.1, forward strand.
CGACAATTAAAATAAGAAAAATCCAAAAACTTTTATAACATTACAATTTATAATGGATACTAATTCGGTTACAAAAAATAGGTGTAAGCATTTAGAATATTATGAATTTTCACAAATTAAATCTCTCAAATTTTAATTTTTAATTCAAGTTATTGTTAAAAATTTATTTATTTATTGTTGGTATTTATCATTAAAAAAAAAAGCATTTATTATGAAAAATGCTAAAATTTGACAAAATAAAAACATTTACTCGCGCCTGCACGCGCGTGCAAAAATCTAGCGTGCAAAACATTTGCTTCAAATGTTTGTAATTATAATTGCAGTTGTTTTTAACTGTTTGCGAATATAATGTCTCCACTGAATAAACAGTTACAAACCGTTAATCCGTTTGCGAATGTTTGTATAGCTGTTCCACTTATTTTTATATTTCTATATAAATACATATGTATATCACATATAAAAAATGACTCCAAGTAAAAAACTTCTTGTTAGCGCTATGTCGTTCGTAATAGTCTCTAATCAAAAAAGAAAAGAGAAAACATAAATTTTGGATATCTAATTTTCTTTTAAAAAATAAGAAGTTCTATACAGTTATTAACAGACTTAAAACAGACCTTAGGAGTGGTTTATTTCAAAATTTTTACCGTATGCCGTCGGAAGAATTTAGAATTTTTAATTTTCCAAATTGGCCCAAAAATTTATAAACGGGATATTAACTACAGAGACTGTATACCCGTCGAAGTTAGACTAGCGATAATGCGTTTTAGCTACAAGATATTCTTAAAAAAGCCTTATGTATCTTTTTCGAATTTCGAGACAATTAATTAACAAAATAATTCCCGAGGTATGCACAGCCTTCTTCTTTGGCCTTTTCACTTCTGAACGGCGAGAGTAGAGAATTCCACGCATCCTGCTTTTTAATTTTATTATAATAAAATTTATCGGTAGTTTTCCATATCTCTAGTTTTGATTTATAAAATTTGATTAATGGAAGAAATTTTTCATTATCTCAATCCATGTTATTTTTACTCGTTTATTAATCTAAAATTACAATAATCCTTTTTAAAACACAAAACTATGCTGTTATATTTACAACAAAGTAACTTTTTTAAAGTAAAAAAAATTTTTTTCTTAATTTTCAAATTTAATGGATAAAAATTGCCGAAATGTAAAAAAAGTTAAAAAAAATTTAATTTTTTATTCAATTTTGCTCATTCAATTTTGCTCCTTTAATTTTTTTCCTAACATTTTGAACAAACGGTTTAGGATAACCATTAGATAGATCGATCTGTCGATTTGCAAGGTTATTGGGGGTACAGTGACCTATAAAAATTCATATAAATATTAGATTCCCCATAAATACTCGCAAGGATGCTGACAATTTTTCGCAACAAGGAAAAAAGTCCTTTTTTTCACACTTTTCAGGTTAAAATTAAGGATGAAAAATTTTTTCCCCTAAAGTACGCGCACAGTCTTGTAGGAAATTTATTCCAGATTCCAAAAATGCCCTCCATTTTGCTGTCCGATCACTGGTTAATGAGATATCGATGGTTAAAGCAAAATGGATCCTTTTGCATTCAAAGTTGGATATCTCCGGAACAATTCAACGTAGAGAAAAATTTAAAAAAGGAAATTGAAGCTGAATAAACAGACTATCAAGTCAATACCATGGCTCTACTGTAAAAAAATTTTTCAAGCCCGTAGACTGAAAAAAAAGAGCAAAAAATTTTCAATTTTCAATTTTTGTGTTATTCCTTAGAATTGCTCGATAACTGTCACCCCTAAAATTTTTTGGACGAAAGATCTCAAGACTAGAATCTTGGAGCTTCAAAATGCTTTTTTTATCATCTCGATACGACCATTTTTCACGTAAATACAGCCCTTCAAAAATCACTAAAAAATTAACAATTTTTTTTTTGCTTCCTTAATTTTTTGTAGTAGTAGCAACAATATATAATATTATATACTTATAGGTTTCTTAAGGGGGGAGTTCACGCCAGAAACGGCTAATAAACTAATTTTTTTCGAATCTCGTTTTTTGTTTTTATTTCGTTCTGTGGTTCTTTACAAACACGGTGATATATAAAACATGGCCAAAAAAATTTTTTTTCAAGTAGAAAAATATTTATTTGTGAGCCGCTGCACAGCCAAGTTGCTGCTCCTTTGCAGATAACACTCGCCCCCCCCCTCGCGATTTGATCAGTAATATTTAGTTTTCGTGTGTACACGAGTTATAGTATACACTGAGGTAATGTTCTTTTATTTGTATGCCTTTGTAGACTGTTTTAATAAACAGTGAGTAAACCGCTTCTTTTGATATTATTTTTGTTTTTTACCGTTTCCCGAAACTTGTGTTTTTCCCGACAAGGAAAATCATATCTCAAATTCTAGAAAAGCTAGAGACTTAATTTTTTTTTATTTTGTTCATAAACATATTGCGCATAAAGTGGAGTATGCTTTTTGCATTTGAAGAATTGTAACTATTTTTAAACATTTTTTTTTATAATTTTTAGAACTTTGAGATTACAATTTTATAGTTAATTTTTAAAATTACCTGAAACCCATACTCAGCTTTATGGACAGGTCCTTTAGGAATAAAATAATGAAAAAATATTTAAAAAATATTCATTATTTTTTGAGATACGGCGTTCCTTGTAAACGCTTAAAAACTTGTGTAAAAAGGGCCCCCTCTCCCCACAGTGAAGAGTAATGAATGTTTCAAAAACAAATTTTTCTATTTGAAACCATCCCTAATTGGATAAAAATTTCAACAAGCAAAACAATCATAAATAAAAAAGTTGCTTTTTTATTTGAACTCCTCCCTTAATTTTTTTTAATTAATTTGTGTTACTATAGTATTATTTATATTAAATAATACTTAAAACACACACATGCTTATATGTATTTGTACAAATATATGCATTTTTAGAAAATTTATACAAGTAATATGAATATTTTAATCTAAAAATTTTCTAAAATTCTTTTAGGTTAAGACCTATACTCATACCAAATTTTTAATTTCTAGCACTAGTCAGACCATACAGCTGCTACACGACACGGCAACGGCATTTTACCGTGAACGGCATGTGAAAGGAGCGTTACTTGTTAATTAAATTCTTTTGTTATTTCCAATCTACTAAATGCGGGATTTCCGAGACGTATTACACCCATTCCGGGACTATGTATTTTAACAAAAATTTCAATGCAGGACAGCAGCTGTTTTTCTGGGTCTGTCCCACAGAATCCGGGACGATTAGCCGCCTTATATTTTGCTCAATTGTATTTTTGAAAAGAAATTTTTTGGAATTTTTTAAAATATCACACGAATAAAAATAAAATCCAAAATTGTGATATTGTCCCGCACTGACTAGTGATAAAGTTGGCCGCCTTATATTAAGCCTCATGTTCATAACTATTACCAAAATTTAAAATTATTAAATTTTATGTGGTTCACTATACCAAAATAGCTTTGCATAACATTGTTTCTCTGTCGCCATATTTCATTCAATACATTGTGCTACTTTTTATATAAAATGTGATACCGATAAGTGGTAACTGGATACAGTGGTTTCCGTTATTTGGTTTAAAATTGTGATTGAATCATAAAAGTATTCACATATTCTTATCAAGTTGCATCCGCCTCTTATCGATTACAAAGTTAAATTTTTCTGTTTTATATTCATAAAATATTACATTACAAAATATATGTATGTATGCTTATACGATATCTGATATGTATATGTTTATATGAATACATTGATCGTATTCAATTAGGGATGCAAACGATATATCGATGCATCGAAAATATCAATATATCGGTTGTGTTCAAGCCGTTCGTTTTTATAATCAACCTATACATAGCATCGCCTATATAAATTAAATTTTTGAAAATTTTATATGATAAATAAGTTATATAATCATATTAATTTGTTTATGCCATGTACTATGCAATTTTTTAGTATTGAAAAAGCCATCGTGAATATCATTAAAATATTGCCAAAAAAGTTCATTGGAATATTACTTTGCCGCCTTATTTTTATTTTTTATTGCCGCCAAAAATTCACAGTATTGATAGTTCTTTAAAAATTATAATTTAACATTTATTTTCTTTGAATTAAACATTTAGAGCGTTTGGATGGGTTTTCACTAATCAATAAATTGTTATTGTTGTAAACATAGAATACGAATACTTGTTTTTTACTTAACATTTTTGGTGAGTCAGAGATTATTATTTTATATTAATTTTGTTTTGTTTAATTTTATTGCAATTCCTCGTAAACAACATACATAATATTTAATTTACAATTAAATTTGAACTTTTTGTTAAGTATAAGGTTTGATCGTGCAGAATGATGGGAACCCGCCAGGCCATTCTCGGATAGACCTGGACCCCCCATCTCTCCCCCAACCCTCCCCTGATAATTCCCCTGATCCTAATCACGTAGGTTATTGTGAAAATGTTTTAACAAATCAACCTTTTACCAGCCAAATCAATAAAATTCCTTCCGAAAAACCAAAAACAGTATATACGTATCTTCCTAACTCTTCCGGCCCGTTCAAAATATTCGTAGAACCCCAATCCTCTACAGTTTCCCGTCTTTACCCACTGACAATAGGAAACCTTCTATATAAATCTAATGTTCCTGATATAATAAAAATTGATAGCTTAGGCAGAAGTAGATTATGCATTACATTTAAGAATCATACCTCAGCAAACAACTTCATCTCTAATCCCCTGCTTCTCCAAAATAATTTAAAAGCATATGTACCCACACACTGTGTTACGAGAGCTAGAATAATCCGTAACATTGACACTTCTATTGACGAAGATACAATTTTTTCTAATATTAAATCCCCTTACAAAGTTTTAAAAGTTCATCGCTTATCCCGACGTGTTAAAAATCAAGATAATTCAATTTCCTACATTCCCACCTCAACACTTGTCGCCACTTTTGAAGGAAAAAAGCTACCCGATTCCGTTTCAATTTTTTATTGCCACAGATTAGTTGAACTCTATACTTTTCCTGTGACTCAATGCTATAACTGTTTGCACTATGGTCACACCACATCCCTCTACAAAAGTTCCCCTCGATGTTGGCATTGTGCTGATAACCATGCATCTCATTCCTGTTCTAAAGCCTCTTCACCTGTTAAAAAGTGTGTACACTGTGATGGCAATCACTCCTCCCGATCACGTGACTGCCCTGAATATTCCCGTCAAGTAGCTATTAAGCGCTTGATGTCTACCGAAGGTATCACTTTCATAGAAGCATCTTCTTTAATTCCAAAAATTAACACATCTCAGTCCTTTAACCCCCTTAATATTCCTCAAAGTTTTCCACCCCTATGTAATAGTATACCAGGCCCCTCACTATTATCTACACCCAGACATCTCTCCCAGTCTTACTCTCAATCTGTTCAGCCCTCCACACCAAAAAAACGTAAGACTCCTCTTCAAACTACTCAAACTTCTTTTTCGAATTCTTCAATATTTAAAGATTATCAGTCTATTCTAATCAACTCCAATGGTCGTCTTCCAACGTTTTCATCCCAATCAGTCGATAAAGTAAATAATCCAGTTAACCTACATAATACAAACTCCCTTAACACAAATTTTCCAATCTCCATAAAAAACCATATTGAAGAAGCTTTACTTAATATTATTCCTGACCCAGCTCTTGTCAAGAAAGTGACCCAACTCCTACAATTTATATTTGATCATGGCCCATTCCCATCTTCTTCCAAATCTGTCCATCCTTCAGTGGAACGTGAGGAGTCTCAATAGAAATAAACCGGATCTACTTCATCTCCTCACATCTCATTCAATCGAGATTGCAGTTCTATCTGAAACATGGTTAAAGCCTTCATCCTTTTTTAAAATTAATAATTTTCATGTTTATCGTTCGGACAGACAAGATGGCCACGGTGGTTCTGCAATCCTTGTTCGTACTTCTCTGCCTTCACAACAGATACCCATTCAGTCCCCATTCCCCTCTCTTCAACTGGTTGTAGTTCGCGTAGCAGATATCTCTATTGCATCAATCTACAACGCTCCCAACCATTTCCTTACTGCCGAACAATGGAGCAATCTAATTGCAAACATCCCTCCCCCTGTCTTCCTCGCTGGAGACTTCAACGTCCATCATCCCCTCTGGGGAAATCATTTCTCTGACCGAGGTGGTGATGAACTATGCGAATTTTTGGATATGCATGACATCACTACTTTAAACTCTGGTTTACCCACTCTATGTGTCTCCCCTCCCAGACAGTGTACAGCAGTGGACCTCAGTATTTGCTCTGCCCATTTAAGCCCTTTTTCGCAATGGATGCCTTTAGATTGTACTTATGGTAGTGATCATTGGCCAATCATTGTTAAATTTGCTCGTGAACACCACGTGACACACAGATCATACCAGCTACGCTGGCTTACTAAAAAGGCCGATTGGAATAAATTCGCGAACCATATAAGTACTGTTCTTCAGTTCCCTAATAACCAGCTTTCTCCTTCTGACTCTTACAGTTTCCTTTCTGAATCCATACTTCAAGCATGTTCTAAATCAATTCCCTATTCCCAGCCTTACACATCTTCGAAGATACCTACTCCTTGGTGGGATAATGAGTGCAATGAACTTGTCAGGAGTCAGAAAGCAGCTGCTAAGTCATTAAAACACAACTTTACCACAGAAAACTATATTGAATATAAAAAAATCCAAGCCCGTACCAAGATAGCTTTTCAGTGCAAGAAAAAGGCTTCCTGGAAATTCTTTTGCGAAAATTTATCTAGAAACACCTCCAGTGGGGATATCTGGAAAGCAATCAAGATATATAGGAAGAGTTGCTCCCCTTATGCAGCTACCCCAAATAATAATTCCTGGACATTTGAACTCCTTAATAAACTTACTCCCGACTATGTTCCTAGCAATAGTAATCTCTTCACTCCTATTTTTTCCAATCACAACCTTGGTAAACCCTTTTCCTTCCACGAATTAACTTTAATTTTATCCTACTTACATGACTCCGCTCCTGGATCTGATGGCATTTGCTATAGCATGATTTGTAACTTACCTGATCCTGCTAAACACTTATTCTTACAAGTTTACAATAATCTGTTTCTTGAAAATATTGTGCCAAAAGAATGGAGAACTACCCTCGTTACACCTGTTCTAAAACCAAAAAAAAATCCCAACCTCTCATCTTCCTACCGTCCCATCTCTATGACCTCTTGTATGTCCAAAATTATGGAACATCTTCCAAAACTAGGTTGGAATGGTGGTGTGAAAATCACCAAATTATTCCTTCCCATCAATTTGGGTTCCGTAAAGGTATGGGTACACTGGACAACCTTTCTATTTTGCATACAGATATCCTTGAGACATTTGCACAAAACGCGTACTTAGTAGCTGTCTTCATTGATATCAAAGGAGCTTTTGACAATATTCATATTGACACTCTCATTCATATCCTAAATACTTTGAACGCCCCACCAAAATTAACCCAATATATACATAACCTACTACTTTACAGACAAATATCTCTCACCAACCATCCCTCTGTTGCCCCTAGATTAGCCCACTTGGGTCTCCCCCAAGGTGCGGTGCTGAGTCCAATTCTTTTCAACATTTACACCTCCCAAATACACCTTGCACTTCCCCCAAATGTTAAAATTCTTCAATATGCTGATGATATAGTGTTGTACACTTCTTCCCCCAGTTTGGACTTGTGCAATAGAGTAGTCGCTGAGGGTTTGGTTCGATTGGAGAACACTTTAATCGAACTAAACTTAGAAATTGAAGCTTCCAAGTCCTCTGCCGTTCTATTTACTCGCCATAGAACTAATCCCCAACCAATTCCCTTCCATCAAACACCTATTCTGTTCCAAACATCTACCAAATTTCTTGGAATTACCTTTGAGCGGAGGCTCTCCTGGAAACTGCACTTGTCTGATGTTGCGGCTAGAAGCCAATCAAATCTAAATATTGTGAGAGCACTTACTACGACCTGGTGGGGTGCAGACGCCTCCACTCTTTTACTGTTTTACCGTGCAGTGATAAGGAGCTCCTTTGATTATGGAAGTTTCCTTTTCTCCCCTATTGCTAAGTGTCATGCTTCCCTTCTTGATAAAATCCAATATAAAGCACTCCGCATTTCCCTAGGGCAAATGCGCTCATGTCCTACCAATTCCTTACTTATAGAAGCCGCCGGTCCTCCTCTCTCTATCCGTAGACTTTATTTAGCTAGAACATTCCTTCTGAAAAAGTTATCGGTAACTAATCATCCTTTACTTCCCACACTATCCCGTCTCAATAATTTAGTTAGGCAATGTCCATACTTCCGAAACAAACAGGTTCCCCTCCTAGTTTTAGCTTACCGTTCTCTTTGCGAATTTCCTATCTTTCAGTCCCCTACCCTACCATGTTTTGTCTTTGACTATTCCACCCTATTTCAACAAACTCCAATCAGATTTGATTGCGGAGTAATTAAGAATGATTCAGCCTCTCATGCCTATAATAATCATAGATTCAACATATTTCTATCCGAAAACTTTCCCAACTTCCTTTCTATATACACTGATGCCTCTAAAATGCATGATCAGCCTTATGTTGGAGCAGCGTTCTACTGTCCCAACCAGTCAGAATATAAATTAATCAAGCTTCCAGAGAATTTCTCCATCTTCTCGGATGAATGTGTTGCCATAGTGGAAGCTTTACTGTATATTATTAATAACAATATTAAGAAATCAGTAATAATCTCTGATGCCAGAAGTGTATTATCCCTTATCAACAGCCCCCTCCTCAAATCCCATCACTCCCATCTAATGATAATAATCAAGGAATTTGTGGAAATAATTACTAATAAAAGTTTCCACGTTGCCTTTGTGTGGTGTCCATCACACACTGGTATACGTGGAAATGAAACTGCGGATTTTCTAGCAAAGGAAGCCATCACCAACGGTACCGATGAAGAGTACTTGATCTCGCATCATGATCTGCGCCCCAAATGTCGTGAACTTCTTTTGTTAGAGTGGGACACGGAATGGAAATTTTCATCAGCTACCAAGGGCAGAACACTCGCGATGATTCAACGCACCATCTACCCCCAGCCGTTTAAATATAACAAATCGCCGAAGTATTGTGACCATCAGTCGGCTTAGAACTGGACACAATAGCTTACCATTTCATCTTCACCAAATCCACATTAAGCCGACAGCAAACTGTCCATGTGGATTCCAAATATGTGATGCCCATCATCTTCTATTCTCGTGTCCTCTCTTAACTCGCCAACAAAATCTGCTATTTCACACTTTCCTTGAAGAAAATCTAAACTTTCCTTTAAATCTACCCTATCTTCTATCGTTAAATAATCCTAGAATCCTAAATGCAATTTCCCAATTTTTCAAATCCTGCAATATAAATGTCTAATACGGTGTGTTGTCATACGTCCTAATACCTTTGATGTGTTTTACACTATGCAGTAATACTTTACTGCACTCTCTTTTGTCATCCATTCTAGGACCCCCAACAATTGTTTGTCTAATTGTGTTTGTCCCGATGGGTCTCGGCGACACTGTCTTCCTTATCCCTGTCTCTGTCTAGTCATTTGTTACCATCTGAATTTAATTTTTAATTTATATAATTTATTTTGTTAAATTTACTTTTGCATAATCATTTACATAATTTTTGTAATATACCAAACTGTACATATTTTGTTAATGGCCGATATGGACAAAGTATCCAATGGCCAATTGTCTTTTAATAAAAAAAAAAAAAAAAAAAAAAAAAAAAAAACAAAAAAAAAAAAAAATTAAACATTCTAATTAATGGGTGTGTTTATTTTAACGTAACGTTTCAAAATGTTGTAAAACATATATGACGTAAGCAAACATATTATGGTGCATGATTTTTACGCATGTGCGAACGTTTTATTTCGGCTGGACACAACTGTTGCAAATGTTGCAAAAATGCAAAACAAAAAAACAACCTCTGTTGTAAATAAAGAAAATCTTAATAGTTTTTTATTTTATTTTTTTTTATTAATTAAATAACATTAAAATTTTAAGAAAATGGACAATTTGTATGATGTTATAATAGACGAATATGTCTATCTTGACTTTATAATAGACGAATATGTCTATCTTAATGTTATAATAGACGAATATGTCTATCAAATCTTGATTTCCGCTGACAATAAAATTTTCGTATTTATTATTATTATTATTTACTAGATAATAATATGTTTTCAAAAAAACAGTTATGGGACATTATTTATTTGAAATCCGATTGTAAAATTATTTGTAAAATGAATAAATAAACGACGTAAATGAATCATACGGTAATAATAATGACAGCTAACCTAGCTAACTATACACGTGCGTGAGACACACACTATGTACCCTATGTACTTTATGTACGTATGTAAATGACGTCAAAACTATTTGCAACAGTTCTGTCCGGCCTAAGTGAACATAAAACATGTTTTTATGTTGTAAAACGTTGCATTAAAATAAACACACCCATTATTTAAAAACATCTAAATTGTAAAATTATTAAAAGCGGTGTGTAGTGAGTGACTATTTTCACTTGGGGAGCTGGTACTTTTCCTTATCCTATTTCCCTATTTGTCGCCGGGTACCAGGATCCAAATTTTGCCTACTACATCGAACTTTTCAACCGAAAACGGCCCTTTATCTATCAAAGGTAAGAAATAAAATTAATTTCTTCATATAATACCAACCAGCGCAATTAGTTGATACAGTCGTAACTTAAAAATTTAAAAATTTTAATTTTCATTCCTCGCCGTTGCGTCAACATCTTCTTTGGTCCATCGAGCCAGATATTTTTTGATATTGTCTCCAGTGGCGACGCGTGGGTGTAGACAAGGGAGACAGTGTCTCCCCAAAAAAATTAAATTTCATAAAATTTAAGATCCCTTAGAAAATTTAAAATAATTTATTATCTAAGTTTTATAATATTGGCCATTTTCAATATATTCACATTTTCAAATAAAACGTATATACGAATATATGTACATATAATATATATACGTTTACACTTTACACCCATATACAATAATATATACATATAACCTGAAAAATATGAGCCTCTGTGGTCATACAGAACGAAAATAGGTAAGTTACAAGCACGTTACAAGTCTATTTAAAGGCAAAAGACATTTTTACATTTGTTTATCCTGGCTCTACATATATGTGTGGACAACTGTCTATATATTACCACACACACACACACACACCGTCTGCATGTATATAGAGCAATCTTCAACATTTTTTTTTACATCATTAATTCATTATTACTCAAAAACTAAGAACGATTTTGGAATAATTTTTTTTATCTATGTGTAAAATGTAGTATTCTTCTTAATAGTACAAAAATTATCAAAATACAGGACGACGTCGAAGTTAGCAACGTCAAACATAGCATGTTGTACATAAATCATAGCATTAAAACATAAACAATATTTCATTGTGTGTGTGTGTTCGTGTGAGAGGCAATCTATTGGCGGTTTAAGGATTTTTTTTTCTGATTTTTTTTTGTAACCTTTTTTCCAGTAGTACATAGGAACTCTAATATAACGTAGCGAGTGGTGGGATACCCCTCTCACAGATTCAGGGGCGTAGCAAATTTATGTGAGGGTCTGAGAAGTTCCCATATTTTAACTATGTATGAACTATGAACCTATGAACTTGTTCAAAAATATTCAGATTCCTGTGAACTTTTACAGTAAATTTATCAACACCAACAGATACTTACACCAATATACAGATATACATGTACATATTACTTCCCGTATATGCATACGTATACAAATATGTGTGCATATACGCATCGATTTCTCGATTTGATTGGTTATGTAAAAAAAACAGATAACAAATTTTGATAAAAGTTCCAGAATATTCTATTCGGAAAATAGCAAAGATTCCGAAAAACCGACTTCAAAATTTGATAGTCTACCAAAGAAGGGACTACACAGCCGAACTCAGCAAAAGTTCTAGAAAGTTCTATTCGGGATCTGGAAAAGATATCGAGAAACTAACTTCACCATCGAATTGGTCTTCGAATAAAAGCATAAATAACAAAAAATTAGCAATGTTCTAAAATGTTCTATTCGAGAACTAGGAAAGATATCGGGAAACTAACTTCACCATCGAATTGGTCTTCGAATAATAGCATAAATAACAAAAATTTAGCAATATTCTGGAATGTTCTATTCGAGAACTAGCAAAGATATCGGGAAACTAACTCCACCATCAAATTGGTCTTCGAATAAAAGCATAAATAACAAAAATTTAACAATATTCTAGAATGTTCTATTCGAAAACTAACAAAGATATCAAGAAACTGACTTCACCATCGAATGGGTCATCAAATAAAAGCTTAAATAACAAAAATTAAACAATGTTCTAGAATGTTCTATTCGAGAACTCGTTAAAATATCGGAAAACTGATTTCACCATCGGATTTGTCGTCGAATGAAAGCCTAAATAACAAAAATTGAACAATGTTCTAGAATGTTCTATTCGAGAATTAGCGAAAATATCAAAAAAACGATGTTATCACTCATCTAGTTATTAAATAAAAGATCAAATAGCAGAATTTAACAAGAGTTAAAATACTTTATTTAAGAAAAATGTAAATATACTTTTTTGCAATTGTATACGTTGGCGTAAATTTATAACTAAAACTTTTGTATAGCACCATTATTTGACCTTTTTCGCCAAGGAGCAATCTACTGATGAAGTTGGTCTCTCAATATTTTTGTTAATTTCCGAATAGAATATTCGAGAACATTTCTCAAATTCCGTTATTTAGCATTTTCTTTGATGACCTATCTGATGGTAAAGTTTATTTTTTGATATCTGTTCTAAGTTCCGAATAGAACGATCTAGAACTTTTGTCAATTTCCACTATTCAACCATTTCTTTAATGGCAAATCCTATAGTAAAGTTAGTTTTCCGATATCTTTCCTAGTTTCCGAATAGAATATTCTAAATCTATTGTTAAATTCCACTGTTTGGTCTACTTTTCAATTGCTAACCAATAGTGAAGTCGGTTTTTTAATATTTTGACTGGTCTCTAAAAACTACGTTATATTGGAGTTCCTATGTATGTACTTATTATCTATTACATCTTGCTATCATAGTACCTAATGTGAACGAAATGCACCACTTAGCTGCATTTCAGTTACGCAATATTATAAGGTAGGTGCTAATTATTAAAAAAAAAATCTTATAAACCGCCACTGGTGGCTTAAATAAGGCTTTTGCGTCATAAAAAATAACAAACATCATGCTATCTTTGACGCTGACCTGTATATTCAATACTTTTTGAATAATAATAAAAAAACTGAAACAATAATATAAAAACCCAAAAAAGACATATTTAATTTTGTTTACCCTGGCTTGCATGCATGTATGACAAGTACCCATTTACACATTCACACACACAGTCTGCATGTATGTAGTATTGTAGTATTCTCCAACATTTTTTTTTACATCATTATTACTCAAAAACTAAGAAAGATTTTGGAATAATTTTTTCTTATCTATGTGTAAAATGTAGTATTCTTCTTAATAGTACAAAAATTATCAAAATATATTCAGTACTTTTTGAATAATAATAAAAAAACTGAAACAATATCGCGATATGCAGGATATGCAGTGTCAGGGGAAACAGAAAGATTTTTGTCTTCGCTACTGATACGTATGTGACGTATGCCTTTGGTTACTGATATATACGTATATATGTATACGTATACATACCAACTGAAGAGTATTTTATTATTACGACTGCCAGATTGGGCGGTTTTCCGCAAACTGGACGGTTTAGAAGTAAAATTTGCGGTGAAAATTTCTGGTTTGCGACTTTTCGCTTTTTAGGCGGAATTGAAAATCAAATAAAATTTGGGTGTTGATGATTCTTTTTGCTCGCCAACAATATTTTTGGGGAAATAAAAAATTTTTGTCGTTTTTTTGCTTGCCAGCAGTATTTTTCGGGAAATTTTGTGAGATTTTATTGTTTATTATTTAAACATTACATAGAACCTTTTAATAAAATTTGTATTTATTTCTAATTTGTTTTTCTTTGTTATATGTTTAAGGCTGTTACATCAAAAGTTTTAATTTTTTTCCTTTTGTCTTTAGCAATAATAAAATGTGAATCTAATTTAAGAACTATAATATATCTAAACTGACTAATTTCAGAACTAGTTATATTAAAATTTTAAATTTTTTGAAGACCTTTAATTCACACTAACCGCAATTAACAAAATAAAAATTTCAATTTCTTTTACTCTTGGCGCAGTAAGCACAAATGGCTGGTCAAAAATTTCAATATTTTTATTTTGCAATCAAAGTGCTGGGTCAGAAGGTCTGTTGTAGAAAAAAACTAGGCTAAGAAAGATTACAGATTTCCAAATAAAAATAGATAGAAAATAAGTCTATTTAAAAATATGGTAAAAAAAGATTGTCTCCCCAGGTAATAATTTTACGCGTCGCCACTGATTGTCTCCACTATCAGTACTGTTAATTGCCTCCATATTTTTTCTAAAAATCATAATTTTCACCATTTTGTAAAATCAATTGCCGCCATAATTGTAATTCCATATAAAACCTATTTACAGTTATTTTTATATATATTACTGTTATATACGCATAATTTGTTGCTTATTTATTTTTATTTTTATTTTTTTTATTTTTTTTTATTTTTTTTTTTTTTGATTATTCGAATTAGTTTATACAAATTTGTCTAATTAACTGCCAATTTTTTAAATATTGACGCCTTTCCAGATTTACCGTTCTTTTGTGATTTATTGGTTTATATGTTGTTTTCAAACAATCATTAATTAAAATTTGATAAGCACAATTTAATAATATTTACTTAATTATATAGAATAATTTATATTAATTTCAATTAAAAATGCCTAAATCAGCTACTGAACTGAAATTAGAAAGATTTTCCGCCCAACGTGGAAATATATTTAGACGAATGCAGTTATGTTACGATGCAGGAAGACAACTTAGTTTAGATCCAAATAATGCTCAAAAAATTGAAAATTTCCGCATTCGTGCAAATACAATTTCAAAAATTGTTCAGGATTATCATGATGTTGTACATAATATAGTAACAATCAAACAAGAAATCGAACCGGACGCAGCGCCTGATTATTCCATTTTAAACGCGTTTGAAGATATGCATGATAATGTACTTTATATGGATCAAACTTTGTTTTCACAAACTAGTAATTCTAATAATTCCACAAATGATAGTAACACAAACAGTTCGCCTTCAATTTGAATGCCAAAAATTAATTTAATGACCTTTGATGTTGAAGATTTATCATTATGGCCTATATTTTATGAAAATTTTCTACAGCTAGTTCATTAACTCATATGATCTAACTCATATGGGAGGAATTGACAAAACTGGTCAGGAAAATGGTAAATATAAGGGCTTTCTTTTTTTACCACTGGCGGCGTTAATAATCTCAAAATGAAAATACTGATGTGAATATAGCGAATATAGTAACATAAAACGGATAAAACCTGTGGATAAAACAGAATGTAACTACAGTACTTATTCTCAAATAGAAACACGCCGGGACTGGGCAAGTAGTGTTTCCATTTGAGAATCACCAATGTCGGTTGATGATATTTAATAATAATTAGGAAATACATAGAAATTACATATGTATGAAATAAACTCTTATAGTTTAAATTACTTTATACGGCGGATATCCACTGGTACTGACTCCGATTTTACATAGTGACGTCAGCGAATTATATAATATACAATATAAATGACGCAACACAAAATAAAAATTGTTAAGTTTAGTCCTTGTATATTTATATCTAGTAACATCACGGCAAAATGAGAGAACACTGCTTCCATCTATGTAAATAACTAGTAATAAATTCGTAAAACTTAACAAGAATATATTAAAAAAAAGATAAGATATATAACTTATTACGAGTTCAATAGTGGTCTGTCTTTATTTATTAGTATCATAGTGATGTAATTGTCAACAATTAGGTAAGTAGAGAGAGCAAACAAGTTGTATCCAATAGCACACAGATAAACCTAATCGTATATGTGTGTGTGAATATTGTTACGTGAATATTGTTAAAATTGGTTTAGTGTTCAGTGTTTAACGAAAAACACATACGAAAATAATACAAACAATATTTAACTACTTATTAATTACATATATTATTTTTATTATACATAAACATAATGCATATTTATCCTATTTATTTTTATTATTATTTATATGGATTGGTATTTCACAAAAATAATATTTAATGGATTTTTAAAGAAATTAAGGAATTAAATTTTTTTTAGAAAGAAATGTTTACATTTTAAACATTTCAACAATAGAGATTAAAATGATATATTTTTTACGGGAAAAATATAAATTTAAAATTCATATCCATAATTTTTTTTGCAATTTTGCAATCGATATAAAATTTTTACATGTAATTTTAATACGAACAGTTATTAAATTGGAATATAGTTAGAATATAGTATGAGGAATAAAACTCGCAGGGATGAATTTCTAATTAATAGAGTTTATGCATAATTTTTTTTGCAATTTTGCAATCGAAATAAAATTTTTACATGTAATTTTAATACGAAAAGTTATTAAATTGGAATATAGTTAGAATATAGTATGAGGAATAAAACTCGCAGGGATGAATTTCTAATTAATAGAGTTTAATTAATAAATGTTTTTAAAAAATTGAAATTGTAATCTGTTCCCTTAATTATAAACATGGAATTTTGAATTTATTTAATAAAATTGATTTTTTTGGGTTGACATAGCATATTATTGATGTTTTTTACATTGATTTTAATTAACCCCACTATTATAAACTTTAAAATTTCATGTTTATGATTAAGGGAACAATTCAGATTTTTAAAGCTGTTCTTTTCAAAAATACCTGTTAATACTTTAAGTAAGTTTATTTTATGTAGAACTTTATTTGATATACATTTGAAATGATTATAAATTTGTCGAACTTCATCTTCAAATAATTTTGTTGGAATTGTAAGTGTTTCTTGACGATATTCTCTTAAATTAATTAAAATTTGATCTCTACGAGTTTTATTTTCCTGAGAATTTTCAATAAACATTGAACAAGTAGTACACTGCAATTTCTTAACTAACTTAAGAGCTATAAATCCTGTAAAGTATACTAAACTTTTTGTCGTAATGTTCTTATGTTATTCGTTTTTTCTGTAAAATCCTATATTTTCTGAGACTGCAAAAAACTTACCAAAAGAATGAATGTTCGGCTAATTAGTGAATTTTATGAAAAAATAAGTACACTGTAAAAAATGTAACAAAATACGTAATTTTTAAAATGGCTAAAAAATTTTTAAAAATTTACTGTAACATCACCATTTGCTGTTACACATTACCCAGGCCTTATTATTAGTATAACTGGAAAAAAGTAAATGTAGGTATTTTTAAGTTATTTTTAGGCAATTTATGTAAATTTGTAAATAATAAACAAATATTTTACTTCGCAAAAATACCACTTTTATTTTGAAACTGTGACAATATTGTTTCGAACCGTCAGTTCATTTTCAAACAGAATAGATATTACATTCTTTACATGCCTTATATACTAATTTTATCTACCTATACTTATTAAGGGGGAGTGGTCTGTGATGTGGAAGTGGAAAGGGTGGGAGTGATTGGAGAATCCAAAAGTCAAGAAAAACAAGATTACATTACATGTGACAAGAGGCAAACAAACACGTGGCAAAAGATTGAACTTGAAAATGACAAAAAGACAATAATACAGTGAATACAGTTTTAAACAGAAATTAAAATTTAAATAAGTTATAATATTGAAAATAAAGTTGAACTGTAAATATCGGTGTAATCCTTTAAAAGGTGATCGGAGCTATGTTTATTTATTTCTATTGCTTCTAGGATTGTTAACTTCTGTCCTTTGCTTGCCTCGTGTAACACAGTAATTTCCCGTTCCGGTGTGTGTCCGGTGTCTATTAAGAAATACGATTTTAACCGCCAACTTTAAGGGCTGCTTTCAACCCCTAAACGTGGAAGATGACTGATAAAAAAAAAATACGGGTTTCTTATTTTTGCCGCTTCTACACACCAGCGAAATTTCATCAAAATCCCGAATTTCACTCTGGGTGCATTTCCTTGTTAGTAAATAATGTTCCGTGACATCTACATTTATCTGGTGGTAATGTATTTTTTTTTAATTATTGGGTTTGTGTCCTCGCGAGTTGATAAGTATAAGAACTCTTGTATTTAGCAAACTTTTTGCGTCCAGACATTAGTTTCGCAGTGAACTATTTAGGCAGATTCAGTGGTAAACCAATGACAAGTCACTGGAAAATGGTGAAACGCATTTTTCAGTATTTGAAGGGAACAATATTGTATGGAATCTTCTTTGATGGAGGAGACAAACTTGTTGCGTACACCGATTCAGACTATGGAGGAGACACTACTTCGGGGAAGTCCGTTAGTGGAGTTTTAATTATGCGAAGAGGACCGCTTGTATGGAACGCACTGAAGCAACGTCAAGTGGCGACATCAACCGCTGAAGCTGAGTATCGTGCAGCTGTTGCTTCAATCGACGAAGTCTGTTGGATTCGACACTTAGGAAGTGAACTTGGAATGCTGTATGTAAACAAACCGACACCACTATATGTAGACAATCAATCAGCTATACACATGTTGAAGAATACTCACGAAGGGAAAATTTCAAAAGGGAAGAAACATATAGACATCCCAAGAAAATTTATTCAAGAGCATGTCGGCAAGACTGTACGCTTAGATCATGTTAGAAGTTCCGATCAACTAGCTGATATATTGACAAAATCGCTCGCTCGAAAAATCTTTGATGACTTAAGGGGAAAAATAATTAAGGAGGAGTGTTGTGCTTAATTATTTATTTATTTTTTTTTTTTTGTAAGTTGGCAACATGTATGTTATTATCTCTGATGTAATTAGTAATGTATTATCTTTATTATTGATGCGTAAGAATATATACGTGCTTAAAAATTATGTCAGTTTTAAATCATTTTTCACCTCAAATTCAGTAAGATTAGACAAATTAATCACAATTTTGACCAAATTTTGTTCAAAAATGTTCTGAGATCCAGGAGAAAATGAAAATGATGTAAAATTGTACGTTATAGAATTTCCAAAAAGGATCAGCAAGAGTCAGCAATAAACAACTAAACGAATCTGGACTAAATTACGTTAAAATATCATCGAAATCGCGACAAAATCTCACCGCGAACGCCACCAAATGTAATGTAACAGGTTGAACTGTTACTGTGTTCTAGTTTAGATGGTAGCTGTAACCAAAACTTAGTTTTTAAAGTGACCTTCGTTTTTAGTTTAAGTTGCGATTAACGGGGATGCAAATTCAAAAGTTTTTAGGTATTAAATTAATACAATATTTAACAATTAAAAATAAATTATCACGTTTTATTATAAAATAAAAGTTTATAAATCGATAATGTTTCTTGTAGATGGGCAATTACAATCGTATGAAATGTATGTTTAATCCAAATCAAGAGAATTCGTAATAATAAAATATTTAGAAATATATGAAAAATGAAATAACAATATAAAATTACAAAATTAAAATAATATGCGCATATGTAAGCTGATCAATTTGCATTACACTATAAATTCTGTGATTACTTCTGGGGGCCAAGTCTTGAATTCAAATATCACACAACACATGTGGAAAAATGACGTCATGTGAGAAATTAGCACATTTTGTTCCAATTGCACGTCTTGAATATTTTATCACAAAATTTAATGGTTATTAATTTCACAGTGATATAATATCAACAAAAATATAACCACATCTATATAGGTAGTGTTATTTTGTTTTCACATGTTTATGTTTTGTTTTCACATGTGAACATGTTCACATGTTCCAATTAATTTTTTAAGTCAAGTCCAAATATTATCAGCAGATTTTGAGATTTGAATAAAAACTTTACAATTTTCTTAAAAAAATTTTAAAAATTTGTAAGAGTATTTTCCCTTACCTGCGTGAAACGCTTCTAATAGATAAAATTAGTCCCTAAGGTTTGGAGTTCCAGAGGATTATTGCGAAATTTCGTACATTGTACGAATAATCTGTATAATTATTGGTAATATCAAATAGGTTATTAAATGAGACTAATTTTAAAACAATATTTATAATAAACTAGCTGACCCGGCCACGCGTTGCTGTGGCTCAGTAGTTACAACTGATTAATTTTTTCTTATCATTTTGATACAATCAAATCAATATTTATTAATAAAGCTGAAAATAGTTTAGCCAGTTTTAAATCATATGGGATTGAGAATAGGCGCGAGGATAAAGTGCTTCGCTTCGCTCGCTAAACAGTTCAAAATTCTATGAAAGGTTAATTCCATGTAATGCTTCGCTCCGTTCGCTATACGATTTACTAATAAAGCTGAAAATAGTTTAGCCAATTTTAAATCATATGGGATTGAGAATAGGCGCGAGGATAAAGTGCTTCGCTTCGCTCGCTAAACAGTTAAAAATTTTATAAAAGTTTAATTCCATGTAATGCTTCGCTCCGCTCGCCATACGACTCGAAAGTAACCATTAATATATCTAATTTTCACACTCTGAGATTTTTCCATAGATTCCCATATTGATGGTTTTAGATACACTGCACAATTATTATATAACACAATACACACTATAATAATAATAGTATATTGTACAATAAGTGGAAAAAATGTCTTATTTCTCGCGTATTTTACACTATATTTTTTCTGCGAAAACATTTTTTTCGTAAAATTTACATTAATATTTATTTAAATAAATAGTAAAATTTTTTATTAATTTATGTCAGTTGTAAAAGATGTTCAAATTTTTGCCAATGCATACTTTGAAACTATGGAAACAAAAATCAATAACAAACACATGTATATGCATATTTTCAAATTTATATAGATTTTAAGTACAAAATAGTATATTGTTATTAAAACATTTAATTTGCAAAAAAGAAATTTTAAGGTCAATAATTGAGATAAAAACTATCCTATCTTTTAAGTTGGACCAAATTATAGATAATTACCAAATTTGATCAAAATTGGTTCAGTAGTTTCGCAGTTTATCGTAGCCTAACATTGTGACATGAGATTTTTATATATATAGATATATAGATAATGAAGCATACGTTTACTAAAATATTTATTGGATCAACAAAAGTTTTCAGAATTTAAATTAATTATAATGTTAAGTATCTCAGTGAACTATTTGGTAACTAACAATAAGAGTAAAAAAAAAATACTCTTCATTTTTTTTTAATAAGTAACTAAGAAAAAAATTGTTGATTTAAAAAATTGTGCATTTTTGGACAGTTTGAATATTGTCTATCTAATTTAATATTATAAAAAAATTTTATGCAATTTGTAATTTCTATACAATCGAACTCATGTATTTTCAATCTGTCGGGACTAATCCGCTCATGTATTTTCAACTTCTCCTTCATCCTCACTCCGTGGGGATGAAGGAGAAGTTGAAGTTCCGCGTAAGTCTTTACACAGTAGTCACGTGTACTTCCCTCGTGAATAACCTTAAAATGACAAAATGTCAAGTAACATATAATAAACAAAAAAGTGAAACATGAAAAAAGTGTAATTAACTTGTAACAAAATTATTTTTTAAACACTTACGAATGAAATAAAACCATAAATTATAGAATAAAGCCACTAGTGGTCGATCGGTTAATCTGACAGTTATTTTCTGTATTAAAGTACTGCATGTGAAGTGGGGACAAAAAACTTGAAAATACGTGAGTAAAATTAGTTGAAAATAGATGATGTTGAAAATACATGAGTCCGACTGTATTTATATGTGGTTATATTTAACACATGTGCTACGTGATCTGTACGCATTAAGTACATTTTCACAGTATCACGCAAGAATTTCAAGACTTGCTTTTTGTTTATATCACATGTGGTATGTGAAATTGCAAATGTGACAAAAATAACAACAGTGAAATTGTGATATCCGTATCACATTTTCAAGACTTGGCCTCCTGGAATGTAAAGACTTTGTTAAACGAATATTCTCTATATTACCAGATCAGGTTACATAGGGTAATGGGATCAGTAATGAACACCCTTAAGGTGAATCGATTACTACTAACGAATGAATTACAGTCTATTTTTTTCTCTATAAATAAATATAATTTATGTGTAGAAAAATAAGTTAAATTTTGTAATAAACGTAACAGCATTAATATTTGGTTATTAGCAATCTTCTAATTTTAATAATTTTAAAAGTAATGAATTTGACTCTGGTGGTTGACAAGTACGCATATGATAACTAATACATACACAAATATATTATGGGTGTTATAAAATGACATTTTTGTAATTCTTTTTCTATTTATTACAATAACTAAACGTCCGGTCCAATATTAACAAAATAGTTTTTTAATGATTCGAAAATATAAACGAAAATAATTTTCAGTTTTTTAAATCTTAATGTTGGTTTTTAATAACACAACTTACTTAAATAGATACCTCTGATCATACTTTTGCATTTATTCGTACGTTAAAAATTCTAACTTTAAAAATTTATTTCTTCTAAACTACACGTCAGAAATTATTCAAATGGTGTCAGTGAATGCATCATATCTTTTTTTTATAATATACTAAAATTTCAAATTCTAAACTTGGAAAATTTCTTGTTGAAACTATTTTGTTTAATATCGGACGTTTAGTTATTGTAATAAATAGAAAAAAAAACTACAAAAATGTCATTTTATACAAGTACGCCCATATTTGTGTATGTATTAGTTATTATGTGTGCATACTTGTCAACTACCAGAGTCAAATTCATTATTTTTAAAATTATTAAAATTAGGAGATTGAATAATAATCAAATATTAATACTGTTACGTTTATTATAAAATTTAACTTATTTTTTTTCTATACATAATTTATATTTACAGTGGACCACCTCAACAAGAAATATCTCCCTCTCTCTCTAGGTATATATATATATATATATATATATATATATATATATATATACAGTTTGTTGCAAAAGTCTGAATACACCAACATAGTATTGTTAAAAATTGTAAAAAAAACAGTTGTAAATGGAAATTAATAATTGTTGAAAGGATCAATAAAAAGTACGTTTATTGTACTACATATACATATATTTATTCAAAAATTAAATAATTTTCTTTTCCAAAATAAATTAAAAATAAACAAAAACGTATAAAAATTCTGTTGCAAAAGTCTGAATACAGTTAGCATTATTATAGTAATATTAACACACACTTAATATTTTGTGGCACCACCTTTTGCTTTAATTATGGCATCCAGTCGACGAGGCATTGAATCAATTAATTTGCTAGTCACTTCAGGGGAAATATTTTCCCATTCTCTAATTAATATATCTTCTAGTTGCTTCTTATTACGAATATCATATTTTTTTAACCGCCGTTTAAGTTCTGCCCATAAATGCTCTAGGGGGTTAATGTCAGGAGATTGTGGAGGAGTTGTTAAAAGATGTGGTGTATTATACAGAAGCCATTGGCGCACTATATACGCAGTATGTTTCGGATCATTATCCTGCTGAAAATAATAATCCGATGGTAAGTTGATAACTTTGTCACACTAGCCTGCAATTTTTCTTTAAGCGTATTTAAATATACTATCTATCCATGATACCCTTGATGATCTTTAACTGTCCTACTCCTGAAGCTGACATGCAACCCCATACGAGCACACTTCCACCCCCATGCTTGACAGTTGGATGTAAATTTTTTGGCAAGTACCTTTCCCCAGACTTTCTCCACACAAGTTTTCTTCCGTCATTTCCACAAATATTAAATTTGCTCTCGTCAGTGAATATACATTTTTTCCAAAAGTCGACTGACTTTGTTACATAACGTTTAGCAAACGCTAATCTCTTTTTTCTATTGACTTCGGAAATAAATGGTTTTTTCACTGCTACATGTGATCTATATTCCATACTGTATAGGGCTCTAGAAATTGTTGATTTGTGTACTACCAGACCGCAACATGTTTCTAGTTCTCTTTTTATATTATTTAAACTTAATCCTGGGTTTACATTTACCAAACGTTTAATAAATTTTTTTTCCGCACGTCCGATTTTTTTTGGACGACCACATCTTTCACTACTCACTGTTGTTTCCCTCGCACTAAATCTCCGGATTACACTTTGAACAGTCGAACGAGGTTTATTTGTTAAAGCTGCTATCTCCTTATATGATTTTCCCTGTTCTTTCAATTTTAAGATCAAGTCTCTTTCGGACGACGTTAACTCTTTTCGAGGCATCTTAATTATTACAGAGTAACTAACTGAATAAGCGGAAGAAATAATACTGGGATTCTTACACTATACATAAGTAAAAAATAAAATATGCTGACTATGTTTAATAAATTAATATCCATACCAGACAAGTATTATTTGTTTTAAGTGGCAATAAATTTGATAAAACACTTAACTGTATTCAGACTTTTGCAACAGAATATTTATATATAATTGTTTATTTTTAATTTATTTCCGAAAAGATAATCATTTAATTTTTAAATTAATACATGTATATGTAGTACAATAAACGTACTTTTTAGTGGCCCTTTCAACAATTTTTAATTTTCATTTACAACTGTTTTTTTTTTTACAATTTCTAACAATACTATCTTGGTGTATTCAGACTTTTGCAACAAACTGTATATTAGAGAGAGAGAGGGATGTTTCTTGTTGAGGTGGTCCTAGGTATTTAGAGAGAAAAAAATAGACTTTGTAATTCATTCGTCAGTAGCAATCGATTCACCTTAAAATATCTAAAGGAACATACTGTATACACTACATTTTAGCAAAAAAAAAAACTTGCAATAACGTTCCATCTCTTTCTCTGTATTCAGTTTGTGAAGGTATCTTATTGTGAAGCACACGTATATTTTAAAACGTAATTATCACATTTTAACTTTTTTTTTTTTACCAGTATGCATTCTTTGATGCATCTTAAAATGACTTGACTTAGTAAATGTTTTGAAACATGTATCACACTTGAATGGCTTTTCGCCGCTATGTATTCTTTCATGTGTCTTCAAAGTGGTTGACTGACAATGAGAAAATGTTTTAAAACATGTATAACATTTGTACGGTTTTTCGCCAGTATGTGTTCGTTTATGATCCTTTAAGTGGCCAGAGGTAGTAAATTATCACATTTAAATGGCTTTTCGCCAGTATGTGTCCTTTCATGTCCCCTTAAACTACTTAAGTCGGAAAATGTTTTAAAACATGTGTCACATTTAAATGACTTTTCGCCAGTATGTGTTCTCTCATGTATCTTCAAAGTACCTGACTGGCAAAATGTTTTAGAACACGTAACACATTTAAATGGCTTTTTGTCAGTATGTAATATTTCGTGTCTCTTTAAACTGCTTAAGTGAGAAAACGTTTTGAAACAGGTATCACATTTGAATACCTCCTCACTAGTATGAGTTTTACCATACTTCTTTGAACTATCCTGTTCAGTATTTTCACTCTTCGTTGGATTAAACACTTCTAACGTATTTTTTGATATCTTTGATTCGATAGAATTATCATTAAAATAATTTTCATAATTTGCATCAAATATTCTATTTTCTCCCAATAAATTACTGTCATCTTTTTCTAGTTTAACTTCAGTATGTAAAGCTATCAAATTCGATGAATTATCAGCATCATAATTTTCCGGTTTGATTTGATCTTGATTTGAAGAATCGACCAATTCCCCTTTTGTTTCGTTTGAAAATTGATTTTCTGAATCCTCTAAATTTTCCTCATGTTTAATTTTAACAATAATTGTTTCAAAAGTTGGTACAGATTCTTTAGTTTCCATTTCGATTATTCTTCAAAGAATATCTTGGTAAAGCATGTAAATTATGAACTGAATGTATGAGTGCAATGAATTTTGTCTGCTATTTTGACAGTTGAAAACATGAGTGAATGAAGGTGGTATGTAACATTTTTTATAATTTTACAATAGAAGCGTTTGAAAGTTTTTATTTACATATACTTTCCATATAATTGCACAGGTTTATTATTGAATTTCTACAAAACTATTGGACGTAATGAAACCAAATTTTAGTATATGAAACTTGAGCATAGAATATTTCAATATTTTAAAATTTCGCAAAAAACGATCGTGTTCCATTAGCAAAACACAAACGACACTGTGTAGCACAGTGCATAGAAAAAGTAATGCCAACCAAATTTTCATGATTTTTGTACTTTTTCACAAAAAGAACAATTTTTTTATTTTTTATAGTTTTATTGCAAAATTAACCTTTTAACTGTTTTTAATTAACCCATTAGTGACCACAATATTACACGTAATACCGTGAAAAAGTTAACTTTACGGTCTGTTTTCTTAATTAGAGGTATTTAAATATATAAAATTACAATTTAATAGCGCTCTTTGAACCTTTCTCTCTCCGCCTGTGTAAAAATGACCATTAAATAGCTTCCAGTTGAACTGTTATAAGTATTTAAAAAAGGGTCTGCAATGCGCAATGCAGGTTGCCAGAAATTTTTGCATTGATTTTTAACTTTATTAAATGTTAACTTAAAAAATCTTGTCCGAGTGTTAGTAAAATATAAGTTTAAAGTATTAAAATGAAATAATTGATAAAAATAAATATTAAAATAAAAAATTTCAGCAGAGAACTGACATATGTTTTAAAATACAATGGGTTGTGACGTAATCAAAGAGACCTTGTAGATATTATTCCATATGTTTTGTTACAAGTATTTCGTGGCTAACTTCGTGAATGAGAGATAAAGATAATTAGCTATAAAATAGTTAAACAAAGAAGGAATGAAATACGACTACCCAGCTAGCAATATGATGTCTTTAGAAGTTTTTAAAGAGCTTTTATTAACAATTTGGACGTCTTAATTTTTTTCTAACTGAAGTCTCAAAGACGTTCTGAGGACCCCGAATGCGCCGGTACAAGATTAGTTTGCAACATCGTAAAGAATTCCGAAAGATATCCTTTTTCTGACTTCAAAAAAAGAAAAAATTCTTAAAGAGCTCATAATTTGGACTTCTTTAAGAACTTTTTTATAAATTCAGAAAAAAGACTTCTTTAATACTTCTTATTTAAATTTTTTAATAGGTGTACAACTAAGTTCTACCCGTTTTTTTTAAAAAAAGCACGTAATCTATTAGAAACAGCTTGTTGAGTGACGTTTAACTTGTTGTGTTTGTTTTTTGTTCTTTAAGTTGTTGTTGCGTATGCGCAAAATCTTGGTCCAGTAATTTTTGCAATTCCTTGATACTGATTGTTGGAGGCTCCAGAGCGTAGTTTATCATTTATATTAGGGATGTTATGGATATCCGTAACCGTAACTGAAACTACCGGATATCCGAAATAATTCATTATCCGTAACCGAAACAGTATCCGAAAATAATTGTTTCGGATAAAGACAGACCACTGCCGCTGAAAAATTGAGTTTAAATCGAAGAAAATAAATTAAAATGTTATTAGCATAATGTTTCTTTTGATAGATTTTCGTTGATTCGTGTTTGGCGTTTACATTTTTTTGTACAATTTTCCTCTTTTTTCTAAAAAAAATTGTTCATTAAAAGCAATTATCCGTAACCGTAACTGTATCCGAAACATTATCCGATGTTATTATATATCCGTAACCGAAACCAAAACCGAAAAAAATGTTTTAAATATCCGTATCCGTATCCAAAATTTCATATCCGTAAATCCCTAATTTATATTGAAATCTCCATCTTCAAATTTCCGAAACCATCTTCGACACGTACTGTCATCAATAGCACTGTCACCATAAGTTGCACAGATTAATCTTTGAACTTCAGCAGCACTTTTTCCTTGATGAAATTCGTATAGAAAGCAATGGCTAAAGCAGCAATTTTACGTCATATTTTGGTTACAATGTATCGCCAGTATAGAGATAGATAAGTTTAAATGTAATATATCTGTGGTTATCACTATATTCTTTTTTATGTCATCGAAGATGACATATTAATATGGTTGTGTGAATGAATAATTATTGAGTTGTACATCCATATTGAATAAACGCAAGAGGGCTGTAGAGTTAACAACTATAGAGTTAACAAAAAATCATAAATTAACACTTTCACTGAGATGACATTACTTAGTGCGTGTCAAAAACGCGCATTTGACGAATTTTTTTTTATTGTAGAGTAATTCGAAATAAAGCCGACGAAATATAATTATGATTAGAAGAATCGGGTCGGTATCTGGATAGTTCTGATTTATAGAAATTGCAGGTATCCACATGTACGGTGACAATTGACGACGTTTTCTAATTAAAGTTAGTTATATGTAAATTGTCTAAGTAAAATAAAAGTGTGTAATTGCAGTAATTTAATATTTATATGTATAAACAGTTTTGATAGTTTTAACCCATTAGATCCCGCTCCTATTTCTACCGGTCAGATTTTGATGAAATTTCATGCAAAGATTTAGAATGGCAATATAAAGTAAATCCCCAAAGATAATCCTTGTATCCTTCCCAGGATAATAGTAAAGGCCCGTATTATGTATAATATTGTGAGTCGTGGTGTATGTAAAAACTTTGGCGGGAAATATAAAATAAATCTATCAGAAGTAAAGTAAATAAAGTTAACATTAAAAAAAACGAAATAAGAAGGTTAATGATCCTTTCTTTAAAACTAATTTATTATTCTTGACTTTTTAAAACTAACACTACAAAAATAAAAGTGGTTACGTTACGTAAAAGTAAATGTATCTGTCACCCTAATATCATGTTATTTTTATTGAGAATATTTAATTTTCATTATGCTCGGGAAAATTTACACACAAAATCTTTCCGAAATATTCCCACGTTTTTTCTCTACTTCCATTTACTTTCTCAAAATTTCTAAAAGAATTTACATATTGTCAAACTTCATTATCCGAAGTCGCACTTCATTCCTTCTGTGTTTAACATACTTTACAACTAATTATCTTTATCTCTCATCCATGAAGTTAGCAACGAAATAAGTGTAACAAGATACGTGGAATAATCTGTACAAGGTACTACTCTGATTACATTACAACCATAGAGATACATAGAGAGACAACTTAAAAAATCGTTTAAAAAGTTAAATAGTCATTAAAGAAAAAGATGACAGCAGTCATTTGTATTTCTCAACTATATTTTGTCTTTATCTAATGAATGACAAAATACATTTGTTAAAGAAATGCTAATTTTGAGTCAGCAGTAAAAAAAGATAGCATCACCTTAAATGTGTTGTTGTCACACTCTTATCAATTGTTTATATTGGGGCTTTCGTTGTCATAGTTCCCAGTTGTGTACAACATACTTGCTTCAAAAATAAGTACATAGTTGGCCATCCATGTATATCACTGATTACAACTTAGCATATTTTTAAACATATCTATTGATTCTCTGCTGAAATTTTCTATTTTAATAGTTATTTTTATCAATTATTTAGTATTTAAAGCTTTAAACACATATTTTACTAACACTCCCACACAGTTTTTTAAATTAAAATTTAATATATTTAAAATGTAAAAATTTGTGACAATTTGCATTGCACGTTACAGACCCTTTTTTAAATACTTATAAAAGTTCAACTGGAAGCCTATTAATAGTAATTTTTACACGCGAAAAGAGAGAAAAGTTCAAAGAACGTTAGCCTGTTGTTATTTTATATATTTAAATTCCTTCAATTAAGAAAATTGCCCTTGAAGTTGACTTTCTCGCGGTATTACGTGTAATATTATGGTCACTAATGGGTTAAAAGCCGGGCCTAATCAAAAACCCCGCCTAGATGCCCTCAAAGAAAGAACAAATGCGGGGAAATCCAGACAGATGGCCACCCTAGCATTTATTACAAGTTACAGTTTAGTTTACAACTATGAATTTTATTTGTAGAATAGTTATTTGTTGATTTGTTTGTCCTTTATAATACTGATCGGACCTAATCGTGACAAATTACCGGTCAAACGGGATGTATAGGAATTCCGATATAAATGAGAACAAAACAAATAATTTCTTCTAATTACTGTTTATAGCTTAAAGACAGTTATATTTGAGTTCGTTATGACTCATGAATTATAATTAATATCCTAGATAGGGATGAATAGGCACGAATTCAGACTTCACTCCGTATTTTTTTGTATTTATTTTGTAAGTACCTAACCTTTAATACATTAAAAATTTACCCGAGGATGGTCACTTTACCACAGAATTCAAAAAATTTTGAAATTATCGGTGGTTTTTGAAAAAATAACAAAAAATCATATAATTTCTTCTCTTAGAAAAATTGGGGTCAAAAGAGACTGAAATTCAAGTATAACGTAATTTCGAATTTTTTGTATTTATATATCCAAAAAAGAAATAATACTTCATGATTTTCTGTAGAAATAAACGTAAAATCTAAAGTAACCTTTATGAAGTATATGTAGAAATGTTATGCTGAATGTGTTTATAAAAATATCGAATATGTTCCAGTACATCTATCATCCGACCGTAATCACCCCACATTCGTCTATGCTTGATGTAACCGTCCTTATTAACCTATATCCTGTCCCTATTCACACCTTTTCCGTCCTTATTAATCTCCAACTTAGCCCAAATGTCAAGTCCTCATTATTTCCTCTTAAAAAATAAAAATAACTAGAAGTTTGCAATCTTCTTTTTTTCAGATATGTTTCAAAGTAACTAAAGTTTCGATTAAACAACAATTTATTCATAAGAGCACTAAAATAATTTTTAGATAAAAAAAACACTGTTTGAAGATGTCAATCTAAACTGATTTTTTAATGTTTTTTTATCCAACTTCAGATTTAGTTACTATTGTTACCCGAAAGAATAATTATTTTACGATAGTTTAAAGAGAGATATCCGCATTTACATCTAATATTTTTAAACTAAGCTCATGAATAACATTTTTCGTTTCGTCCTTATTCACCCGCCTGTCCCGATTCATCCCTATCTACTATAAGTAATATAAAATTAATTTAATTAATATTAAAACTAATAATTTTAAAAAAAAAATTAAGTGTCAAAAATCAAATAGTAAAATAGCACAAAAATTAGATTATCAAAAATTGTTTCGTAATAATCGTAATTAACTTGAACTGTGTTTATGTTCAACAGGGTGGTAAATTTAAAAAATTGGGTCCTTTATTTATTCAAAAAATATAAAATTATTTTAATTGTTTGTAGATTTTGTATATTTGTACAAATTACTAATTGAGGTGAATAGTACTTTGATCCCAATTTTATGTATATCCCTAATTATGATTAGAGATCATTGGGAACGAAAGCGGGGGTAGTAGGATCGTATGCAGTATGAATAGAAACGCGTATCAGGTCAATAGGGACGCTAGAGTCAGAATAGGAATAGGAACTACTTCAGGATTTCCTCAAAATAATTATATTTTTTCGCGCGCTGTGAATGTAGCTGAGTGAATTTTTAACCGATGTGCATGAAACTTCACAGGAATATTCTTTTAGGCTTAATACACAATCAATTAAATAAGGAATAAGAAGTATGCCATCTAGTGACGTTGAATGAATCTTTAATGAAATAAGGAATAAGAAATAAGGAGTATGCCATCTAGTGACGTTGAATGAAACTTTAACTTAATTGCTCATAGGTATATGTATTTAGGTATTTTTGTACATCAAAATTCATGAAAAAGTAACGTTCGTGATGACTTTTTTGTCACTAAGTGAAAAAAATCACGAATTTTGAGGTAAAAAATATCTACATATTTATATCTATGAGCAGTTACGTTAAAGTTTCATTCAACGTCACTAGATGGCATACTCCTTATTTCTTATTCCTTGTTTCATTGATTGTGTATGAGGCCTAACTTACTGACTACTGCACGACGGGTTCCGATACCTTAGCACCCCAGCAATTATTTTTTTAAATTTTATCTTCACATATCGTTAGTTCGTCGTTTGTTCTTTATTGTTCGTCATTTATTATAATAGGGAGCATTCGAAACGCACCTAGCCAAAGTGTCTTGATCTTACTTTTAAGAACATTACACTTGTTTTGAAGTGTTTCTGTCTTACTTTGGAGATATTTGTATATTCCTGCCTCACTTTCCTTGTTCTTGAGAGAAGGGTGAAGGTATGTATACGATGTGATACGATGATTCTAGCATACATAGTTTATATGTAATCAAGTAATAGCGTTCGGTATACATCGTATCACATCGTATACATACCTTCACCCTTCTTTCAAGAACATGGAAAGTGAGACAGGAATATACAAATATCTCAAAGGTAAGACAAAAGCACTTCAAAACAAGTGTAATGTTCTTAAAAGTAAGAGCAAGAAACTTTGGCTAGGTGCGTTTCGAATGCTCCCATTGTTTGTTGGTATATTGTTTATTTATAAAAAATGACATAAAAATGCAAACTCAGACTAGCCCCCCCCCACATACTAATTATGAGTTTTTTTATTTCTATTGGCCCTTTATTATCAATAAACGTTTGTTCTTAAGGTGCGGATCCACCAAGCTTGCAAACTGTTTGCAAATGTTTGCGAACACAAAATTTTTTTGATAGAGACGATCGTCACGAATGTTTGCAATTGTTTGCCAATGTTAGTCAGTATTCCGATTAAAGACGGTACATCAGAGGGAATTCGTTGTCTGGTGCGTTTTGTGTTTTTCTAGTGGAGACGGTATGTGATATGAAATACATACGAACAACAAACATATATCCACAGAGGACAGAGGTACAATACGTATATTTATACTATTGAAACCAGTGTAACATGTAAAAAATAGAAAATGCTGGCCCCCACTAAGCAATTACTGTACATATGGGGGTACACACAACACAGTTACTAAATAAAACTATCAGGGTCGAATTAAGGAAATTTTAAAAATATAAAAAAATGTTATAAATTTCATTTTTAGCGAATTTCGAAAACTCGAAATTCAGCTATTACAGTAGGTCTCATGACGCAATCTGAGTCCGGGACTATGGCAGAAATCTGTTTTGAGGTCCCTAGAATACGAAAATGATATTCACTAAAATTTATATATATATATATATATATATATATATATATATATATATATATATATATATATGTATATATATATATATGTGGTGCCATGCACAACACATAAAATTTGCAAATTTCAACAAAACCTATCACCGTGAGATCAACGCAACATAACTACACACAGGATGTGAAAATGCAGAAAACAGCATAATCCACGAGCCAACTACCGGATGTTCCCTA
The DNA here is from genome assembly GCA_035578155.1 of Brachynemurus nebulosus. Lineage (NCBI taxonomy): Eukaryota > Metazoa > Arthropoda > Insecta > Neuroptera > Myrmeleontidae > Brachynemurus > Brachynemurus nebulosus. Next base: position 10,220,890 of record JAPWDM010000007.1, read on the forward strand.
GACATATTAAAATAAAATATATTTTCTATTTCATGCAATGTATTTGAATATAAAAATAAATTCTATCTTTGTTAAATAAGTTTTGCTAACTAAACATAAAAATTATTATAAATTCGATGTAAATTCATTATTTTCAGTTTTGGCCATTTTAATAAATTTTGATAGTCTTTTCGTCGGTATGTTCAGATCTTTTTATTTAATTATTTTAATTGTTGTAATAATAATTTTACTTTAATAAAATTAATTTAATTTGAACTTCGTTTTATTAATCAATACCAAACCACATCAAACAAGACAATTATAAGTTAACGAAAAATAAATAAATAAAATCTTTGAAGTAAATAAAACTTAATAAAAATAAATAAAATTTAAATAAAGTGAACAAGTAAATCAATAAGGACTTTAATTCAAGCCAAAGCTCCGTTTCTTTCGTTTTCGATAAAACAAAGTGGCGATCCTCAACATTCCAAACGGGATCTTCGGTGTCGTCCGGGTTTAATAAGTTTCATTAAAGTTTCGGTCACGACATATATATATATATATATATATATATATATATATATATATATATATATATATATATATATATATATATATATATATATATATATATATATATATATATATATTTATGTGTTCCCACGATAACTCTCGAACGAAACGTCTAACGCTTATGAAATTTTGTGTGCGGACTGGATTCTGAATTGGCTTGGCTAAGTTCGTTAGCCAGACACGTCGGATGCCCAGAAGTAGGTTTTCTGGCCATTTTTTATCATTCGATCCTATCATAAGACAGTTCGATTTTTACATCGTTGAAAAGGAAAAAAAATTATGAAGAAAATGTTCTTATAATTTTCTTTCTATGTTAAGTAGTTTTCGAGAAAATCGTAATTTTCACTATTGCCTTATTTTGCTCTCTTTGTCATTGTAATAAGTAATTTATATTTCTATCTCAGTTCTTTATGAAGTATAAAAATATTTCACTTTTTTATTAAAGAATTTTGTGAGAACAAGTGAAGTATATTCACATACATGTGTTATAACACACATACATGTATAGAGTTTTGTTTCTCATTTATTGCATTATAATTAGCATGGTTCTATCTCATGTTAAAAAATGTAAATTAAACCGATTTTCTAAGCTAATGTAATGAAGAATTTTTTTTTTATTGAATTTTTAAGTAAACAAGAAATTGAAGATTATGTTAAGATATAATATTATTAAATATATGAAACAAAACAAAATATGTACAATGTACATATGTATGCACGGAAAAATATTTTGAATCGATTTTGAAATTTTTTTCACTAATAATTAATAATGTTAAAAAATTAAACCATTTCAAATGGATTTAAGGTATTTTATGTGAGGTCGAGGTTTTCGGGACCTAAAAAGGCCAGAAATTAATTAACCAATCGATTTAAAAAATTTTTTCACAGTTAGTAAGTTAAAGTATTTGAATTAATTAATTAAATGATGACCGCAAGAAGCTTACGGACTGCCATAAGTTATATGAGATCCTTAGAACCCTTTTCTTACTGTTAGAGTACTAGACTTGTATGAGTTTCGCCAGGATTTACTAATCCCATAATTGTAAAAAATAAACTAAACGACCAATTTTAAAAATTTCTTCACTGTTACAGAGCTAAACTATTTTAGATAGATTTAGAATACATTATGTAAGGTCCGCCAGGGTCCACAGGACCCAAAAGTGTCAAAAATAAACTAACTGACCGATTTTGAAAATTTTTTCACTGTTACAGAGCTAAACTATTTTAGATAAATATCGATTACGTTATGTAAGGTCCGCCTGGGTCCATAGGACCCAAAAGTGTCAAAAATAAACTGCCTGATCGATTTTGAAAATTTTTCCACTGTTACAGAGCTAAACTGTTTTAGATAAATATAGATTCCGTTATGTAAGCTCTGCCAGGGTCCATAGGATCCAGAAGTGTTAAAAATAAACTAACTGACCGATTTTGAAAATTTTTTCACTGTTACAGAGCTAAACTATTTTAGATAAATATAAATTACGTTATGTAAGGTCCACCAAGGTCCATAGAACCCAAAAGTGTCAAAAATAAACTAACTGACCGATTTTGAAAATTTTTTCACTGTTACAGAGCTAAACTATTTTAGATAAATATAGATTACGTTATGTAAGGTCCGCCAGGGTCCATGGGACCCAAAAGTGGTAAAAATAAACTAACCGACCGATTTTGAAAATTTTTTCACTGTTACAGAGCTAAACTATTTTAGATAAATATAGATTACGTTATGTAGTCTGCCAGGGTCCATCGGATCCAAAAGTGTCAAAAATAAACTAACCGACCGATTTTGAAAATTTTTTCACTGTTGGGGAGCTAAGCTATTTTAGATACATATAGATTACGTTATGTAAGGTCTGACAGTGTCAGTAGGACCTAAAAGTGTCAAAAATAAAATAACTGACCGATTTTGAAACTTTTTTACTATTACCGAGGTAAACTATTTTAGATAGGTACAGGTTGTGTTATCTGAGATCCACAACTGTCCTGCGGATGCAAATGCGGCGTAGAATGCTACACAACAGGTTTTGAATATATATATATATATATATATATATATATATATATATATATATATGTATATATATATATATATATATATATATATATATATATATATATATATATATACATATATATATATATATATTACATAAAGTCCGCCTAGAATATACGGTCGAGCTGATTTTTTAATGAGGTCCACCGGGATCTTGCAGATCCGAAAACGCCAGTAATAAGCTATCGAACCGATGCTAAAAAGTTTCTCACTGCTAGAGAACTAAATTATTTAAGATGGATACAACTATGCTGCACAAAATTCGTTCGGGTTCTTGGGTCCCCAAAAATACCAAAACTAATTACCCAGCCGATTTTAAAAATTCTTTTACTCTTAGAAAGCTAAACTATTTTAGATAGGTACAGGTCTTAGATGAGATCCGCCAGTGCCCAAGATTTGGAAATTCGCTATGTTATGCAGATGCTGCGACAGGGGTATTTTACTTTTCTATTGAAAAAATTAAGGGGAATAATTTGTTAAATTATAATATTAGTGAGAATAATGAAACTGATGAAACATTTAATATTAGTTGCAAAATTCGCGTAAAATGAAAGAAAAATTATGTACATTTTGAAATGTAAATAAAATATGAAGGCAAATTATGGTAATAATTAATAATGTACAAACTAGTGAAAATTCTAATATTTAAATTAATTAATTTTTTTTAACTGTTCAAATTGTACTTTTAATTTCATTATAAATAAATAATTACAATCATTTTTAGTCTAATTTTACTTACCGCACTCCTATTTTCACACCTATTTTACTTACCATATTGTTATTTTTTTGATTGTTATGGATATAAACAAACGTTCAGGAAATGTAGCTTACTAGCATTGTCAACAGCATCGGTAAGTGCATAAAAATACACGATCGTGCAAAAAAATAATGTACCATATGAAACTACAAAGAACTTATTAAAAATAAAGTAAATGCAAAAAAAACACGTTTTTAAAAGTAACTTTACTTTAAAAAAAATAATACATTTCTATTGTTTTTGAATTAAAATTAATTTATTGTATGTGCTGGTGATGTAATTGGATCCGACGTAAAAGACTGATGAGATGTTTCCCGAGAAGAATCGAAAGTTTTAGAATCAGTGGATGTTGACATCAAATCTATATTCATTTCCGATAAAGATGACAAACAACGTTCTGTTTCAAATTCTGACAACACAAGTAGATTTTCTTTAAAATCAGTTTGCGTAGCTTTATCATTTGTAGACTGAAACTAAAATTAATATGTAAATATTAACTAAATCTTTATGCTGCTATAAATATGGTAACACTTACTGGTAAATATAATGTAGGAACTGCTCCAGGTACCAATTTATGCATTCCCGCCTTTGTTGTATAAATGCAATCTTCTTTAAAATGTCTCGAACAAATTCTGAAACTTTTGGATGGAATCCAATCAGCAGGTCTCTTAATTGTATCTTAATTGCAACTCATTATAATTATCTTAATTGCATCAACCCATGCTAACTTACTTTGTACATCTTTAGGAAAACTGAAACAATTTAAATTACTGTAAATAACGACCGTATTCCATTAGCAAAAATTTTACACAATGCAGGACACTGTGTTACACTGTGTCTACTTTTTTCACTAATTGAACATAAACTTTTATTGTGTTTCTGCAGAGGGCAGCATAAACAAAGTTACTAGATTTAAAAAAAAAATAGATTCAATCTGCTTAGCATACTTTTTGGGATTCCCAATTACATAAATAATAATTTAATTAAAAGCAGATAAAAGGTTAGTTTCGCAATAAAATTAAAAAAATTAATTTTTTTGTGAAAAAAGAAAGTACAAAAATCACGAAAATTTGGTTGGCATTACTTTTCCCCTAAATGCACTGTGTTACACAGTGTCGTTTGTGTTTGCTAATGGAACACGATCAATAAATATCAAGCCAATATTATAAATATAATAATTTCAAGAAAAAATTAATATAATTACAGCAATATCAAATAAAAATAACTGTGCTTAAGCTAGTTTTTAATTTTTAGAAAGTCTAAAAAATGATATTTTTACATAAAGATTTAATAACATAATAATTATTAGTAAAAAATATCTTAAATATAATTATTTTAAGAAAAACATAATATGAATGTAACGAAATAACTTAAAAATGTAGTAATTTTAATAAAAAATGAAATACTTAAATAAGAAAATTAAGAAAAATTTCACTTATAATAACAATGCCAATCTTGGTTTATTGGTATGACGCGTTCTGTGTGACGCAAGCAACTTGTAGGTGTATTGGTTGTGTTGAATGGTACCACGGTACATACATACTATATAAACATGGCTGACAATCATTTGACAAACAAAAAATAAATTTAATATAAATTTACTTACAAGAACAAAAATATCCCTTTATTTTGCTTGCTGTAGCTTTTACAAGTAGGTACAACACACTTCATATTTTTTTGTACCAAAATTTTAAATTTAAAAAAAAAAATGACACACAATGAGCACACAATATAATTTTTACGCAACAGCGATTACTCAGCGAATAAGCACCAAGTTGTTTAAAGGACACAGAAGTACACACTACCGATTTCAGGATTGTAGTTGAAAAGTTCTTTTTTATCAGGTGTTTATGTAGCATCTGTCAAATGTCAATGCGTTGCAGTTTTCAAGTGTTTGTTGTGTTTGCGTCGTGTTTATACTTGTCAATATATTATTTTATTACAAAATTAAATTAAATAAGCTCATGTCTTATGTTTTTTTGGGATATTTTTAAAGCAATGGAAGGAATAAATCAAATGAATGATATGAATTTTTCTACTTAAAAAAAAAATAAATAAATAAAGTGTAAATTTTTTATTTTGCTTTAGCATTACAAGAATTTTTGGTAATTGAGCCATCAACTTTTCAATCGTTTACCTTTGAGGAGGAAATCGAAGAAAAACAAGATTTTAAATGGACTATCAATCAGACAAAAAGATTAATTGATTTATATACCAAATACAAAAATAAAGTAGGAACCTTTCAAATTAAAACAACAAAGATTATGTAGAAAATTATTGCAAATAAATTAAATGATGAAGGAATAAATGTAACAGAAAATAACTGTGCAAATCGTTGGAGAGTATTGGAGAGGAATTATAAAAAATTTGTAGACAATCAAAAAGGAACTGGTAAATAGACAGTGTTTATTAGTAAATTGAAGTTTTTTTTAAATAACAGTTGTTTTAGGTAGAGGACGCAAATATTTCGAATACCAGCAAGAAATGGAACAGATTTTTGGGAAAAAGAAAGCTGTGTATCCGGAAGTAGTACTTTCAAGCGACACTTTACATACTCCGGTATCAACAGCACAATTAGAAAATGAAATAGTATTTACGCCAGAGCCGGAAACTGTGTCGGTGTCAATTCCTAACAATGACACTGTTGCGCCTGCAAAAGATTAATTCTCAAAAAGAAAATCTTAAAATAAAATCAAAAGTAACGAAAAAAAAAACGAGTTTATTGGAAAAAATAAGACAAGACAGAAAATGTTATTATGGAGAAAAATTAAAAATAGAAAAAGAAAAGCTACTTGAGTATAAACTGAGAAATAAATTAATTGAAGAAAGAAATCAAATTTTAAAGGAAGTAAACTGTAAGAACACTAATTTTTAGTATTAAATTGTTTGTAACAATCAGTCTTCGCTAAAAAGAGTATTTAAAAGCGAATTTATTTATTTAATTATTTAAAAGAGTTTATTTAATGTTATTTTTGACGTATATAAAAAAAAAGAGAGAATGAAAATTTTTCTTGAAATAAAGGAAGATTAAAAAAGATTTGTAATTTGCTGCATATATTATAGTTAATTTTGTAAAAAAAAATACAAATGTACGAATATTATTTCTAAAATAAAGTAATATACTAAAAAAAAGGTTATTTGTACTTTATTGTAGTCCCATCAAATTTTTAAAAAATTTCGACAAAGAACCTTACTTCAGTAGAATTGTTAATTAATAAGAGCAGATTTACGTCAAAGATAAGACAACTGGTAAACAATTTTTCTTTCATAAGCGGAAAAGATTTATTTTTTGTTTCTGCTCTTTTTAAATTTTTTGATTCATGACCATTATATAAAGGAGCGCAACTAACCTTGTGTTTAAAGGATAATTGTAGTTGTCAATGATTTATAAAATGGATAAAAATATTTTTATTAAGGAAAAATAAAAAGAAAAATACGCTTAAAATACTTTATTATCGAAAATTACAATTCTAAATTTTTTGCAATAATTTGTCTTCATCGTCAATTTCTGCCGGCTGCAATATATTATTTAATTCTGTATCAGGATCAATATCAAATTCGTCTTCTATTGAAATATTGTGCAAAACGCAAGCAGCTCTAATTAAATGTACTGTAAATGCAATACTTCTTAATTTAACATGAAATAGTGCCCTAAATTTTTGTTTTAATATCCCAAAACAATGTTCTATGACATATCTGTTTCTGGAAAGTTTAAGATTATAGTTTAACTGCCTCCCTGTTAAATTGCTTCTGTCCCTAAATAAAGTTAATAAATTTGTTTTTAATGGATAAGCGCTGTCTCCAAGTATATAGTATCCTCCACATTTCTTAGCTAAATTATTGCCAAGAGGAGAGTTTCTAAAGACTCTACTGTCACGAACAGATCCTGGGTATCCGACAAAAACATCTATTATTTTTCTTCTGTAGTCACAGACAGCTTGCAACTAAAATTTGTAGTTAAAATTGTTTCAAAAACAATACATTAACTTATTTTTTAATTCGGTACCTGTATTGAATAATACCCTTTTCGGTTTATGTAAGAATCCGGGTCATTTTCGGGCTTATCGATTTGAACGTGGCAACCATGAATTGCAGCTATGACATTAGGAAAACCATTTTCTCTGAAATGCGCTTCACTAATTATTTTTTCATTTTCATTTGGCCATCTTATAATTTGTACCGATAAATTGCTCAAAAATAAAACAAGTCTTTTTATAATTCTGTGTACTGTACAAATAGCTACATTAAACCGATCTGCCACATCTCGAAAACTGGCTGTCTGGTGCCCAATGTACCACATGAATATAAGAACCTAGAATGTAAAATTAATACATTAATTAATTATTTTGAAAAATTGACCATGTGTCAGGCACGCATAACTTACTTGATGTAAAGCCGGAATATTTCCATACTGGCCCGGATTTTCCTTATATGTATAAATTGTCTTCTTCATATTGTTCAGCAATATTAGTAAGTAATTCCCTTCTAATTCTAAAGTGTTCGAAAAAAATTTCATCAGTATACTGGGGTACTATTTCCGCTACAAAATTTTATAACCTCTTAGGCATGTATAAAAATACTAGAGAAATATTTTAAAAAATTACCTAAATAATTTTCATTTCTTTGTCTTGGTTCATTAAATTGAAAATCCAATTCATCTTCACTAGATTCATCAAAAAAATCAGTCAAATCACTTTCAATATCACTCATATTAAATTAATTAATATATCGTTAAACTTTTATAAATAATAACGGTAATAACAAACGAATAATTTTTTAAAATTTATATTTTAGCGCTCTATTACGCAGGACGGTTCAAACGATTCCTACTCTTGTGTATATCGAATTGACGGTACATGAATTAGTTCGTCTAGGGTCAAAAATCAGTTAAAATGCTGTATGAAGCGTGTCTGACGCGATTAAGGGGTCATACACAATCAATGAAATAAGGAATTAAGATTTAAGAAATAAGATTTAAGGAGTATGCCATCTAGTGATGTTGAATGGAACTTTAAGGTAACTGGTCATAGATATAAATATGTAGGTATTTTTTTACGGCAAAATTCGTGATTTTTTTCACTTACTGACAAAATAGTCATCACGAACGTTACTTTTTCATGAATTCTGATGTACAAAAATACCTAAATACATTTACTTGTGAGCAGTTAAGTTAACAGTTTCATTCAACGTCACTAGATGGCATACTCCTTAAATCTATTTTTTATTTCTTAAATCTTATTTCTTAAATCTTAATTCCTTATTTCATTGATTGTGTATGACCAAGGTTTGTTATATGTTTGGAGGTTCGCTCATCATACGCTTTACCGTGGACTGCAGTATAGCCAGATCCGGACTATTTTTGTTTTTATTATGTCATTAATTTTAAAGTGAACAAAAATATTTAAATTACTTTAATGATAATATAAAATATCCGAGTCAAGTTTTCAGAAAAGAGAATAAAAAATGATTAATATGATTTTTTAAATTAAATATGAATAAAATATATGAAATATATTTATTACAGTTTGTCCTGAAAATAGATAAATATAGGTATTCAGTTATGTTACACGTGTCTGTATTCATTCTCTGTATGTCATAGAATTCGGAAATTATGAAGCATTAATGAAATACCCTGCCTTAATTTGTTAATTACGGGATAATTTGGGTTTCTCTATGTTTTTAACTCAACTGATCAGGAATAATTTTAGTCAAAAGTTCTTAGAAGTGCTACTGTGACCTTTTTTCCAGATTTTTTGGATCCACAGTTGAAAACTTCGTGGAGGAGCAAATTCTACACCACTTTGACGTTCAGTGTTTCACAAACAGGATTTTAAGATGAATAGTCATTGAATAAATCTCAGTTTCATTTTAAAAGACTTGTCTAACGATGGGAAATCATGTATGGGAAATTATATTTCCTTAGTGACGAAAAAAAAATTATTAATTTATTAGCATTTCTCCTAGTCGTTCGAACTTAAATTTTTGGGAGATGTTTTTTAATACCAATATATACACTTTCATGCAAAATTTCGTTTATTAAAGATCACTTTTTCTATTTCACTCATTTCACCTTATCACATCCTTTTTCGGAAATCGAAAATAGTTAACGTCTTTATTTAATGTCTTATACCGTGAACTTCTGCAATTTGGCACAAAATACCGTTTACCAGGCATTAATATAAAATATATAAGAACAATTTTAAATGCCGGCCCTGAAGTAACAATTTTCAAGCAGGTATTAATGAAATTAGTTAAAATAACTAAATAACTTATCTTTGGTAAAAAATAACTAATAAAATGTGAAAAATTAATAAAAATAATTATATTAAACTAAATATTATCTTATAATAACTAATAATTATTCAGAAATAATACTTGAAAATTTAAAAACGACAGTTCAGTGTTGAAGAATAAGTAACGATCAGTTGACGCTATATAAACAGCTGACTACAGTCTAGACAGCAAAATATTTATAATATAACACAGGCAGTATACGGATTGCATCTACCTCTAACATAATATGTATAAACCTTGGTGTATGACCCCTAAAAGAGAGGATGAAACACATTTTTTATACTGCGCAATCGGGTGACTATACAATGCATGGTTTTCTGTGGAGTTGAAACAAACCCATTAACGTAAAATCTTGGGATTCCCCGATTTGTTAAAACGAAACTTAATTGGATACATGTATGTACGTACTCTACGCATCTGTAGATGTTATTTAATATGCGAACAAACAGTTTATTCACGTCGTCTGTGAGCTATGTGTAACCTGTAATACTGTTGTATGTAATTTGGAATGTGTATTTTGTTACGCCTGTGAATTAAATACAATTATTAAATACATTTTCCAGTGTCTGAGAAAATTACACTTTCATTATTTACTTACATACAATCATACATTTTTTTAATTAAATCATCAGCTATTTGTTTTATAACAAAAAAGACTGTCTTAATTTACATCTATATGTAATTTACTGTTGGAATAAGTAATTTCTTAAGGTACGTGTACTTTTGTTATAAATCAAAACTTTATAGTAAGTTAGTTGTTAATTAAATTAATAATATTTAATTTATAAGTGCATATTGATTATTATTTATCTTGATGCTATTTACATATATGTATTTACATGTACAATGAAATAAAGAATATTATTATTATTATTAAAAATAAATACGTTAATCATAACTTCTTATAAACATCGTCAAGTGTGTGCCAGACCATACATAAATTAGGATTCCGCAGTCATTTCAAATTTAATGACCGTAGAAATATTTTTGAAAGATAAACGCGATATTTTTAAAAAATTTTGTAGAATAGGGCGGAGTAAAAAATAGACAAAATCAAATCTTTTTATTTTTCATCTAGAAAATATTTGAATTTTTAGACAAAAATACTGTATGATGTTAAATTGTTTGTATTTTGAGATTTTGCATGTTTTTTCACTCAACCTCTAACTAATAGGATACTGCAAGTACATGATTGGAAGGATGAAAAATAGACAGCTTGGGTAATTAGCAGTACAACACTTTTTATTTCACAACTCTGTCTCTACTACAAAATTTGGCATAACTCTAAAATATTGGGGCACTTTATGGTTATCATAAAATTTTTGAAAATTGTCCCTTTTAACAGCAGGAAACTTTTTGAAAAACGAGAAAAGGGTTCTGTGTTTAACATTTACGTGGGTACTTAAACACATTCTGCTCGTATAGGTACCAGGTGTTATAAGTTATTCATTCACTAAAAAAAATCAAATCTTTATATTCGTTGTGTTTAATCAATTTTTTAATTTTATGATTATAACTAAGTATTCTAAACTACCTATTTCAAGTAATTCAAAATAAGATGTGTGTATGTTTTAAGGAAAGATTTAGAGAAATATATAATAGTTGTTACAATATTAACAAATATGCTTACCTAATTGTTATCTATTATGATTGTAGTAGAATGTATTAGGTGTGACAAGTTATTTATTCAGTAAAATAATTTGAATTGCAATTACAATATAATTTCATCATATAATTTTTTTTTTTTTAAAATAAATTAAAATTTATTCATATAAAAGTTATGCCGTCATTTAATACATTATTTTAAGTTAGTATTTAAATTATTTTTAAGTAGCTACTGTTGCATATCACAAAAGGATTGATAGTATTTTATTACTGCTCCAAAAGTGGGAACTTCAACTTTTGTACTTACAAATGGTGTCTACGTAGCACAAATTTCGCGTAAAATGGGTATTATAAGTAGGGATGTTATGAATAACCATAACAGTAACCGAAACACCGATTTCTTCCACATTTCTGAACCAATTTGCACCATTCTTTTTTTGGTTAGTAGATAAAGTTCTCCAGATGGTGCCATAAAAATTTTATTAACATTGGTTGAGTAATTTTTTAACCATCTTCAATAATATGAATAATTATGGCAATTTTAAAATTTATATACGCAAAATTATGTACTTTAAAACTATAGTAACGTATTTTTAAATTTAAAAGAATTAAATATTGCAATGGTAAAAGGTATGAAATTTATTTCATACTAAAAGGTATGAAATAAAACATATTTTAAAAAACCGATTTCAAAAAGTAAAAAATAATGTATTAGCACGTATTTTGAAGTCAGGCGTAGTATTGCGTAAAAAATGCGATCGAATCTGCTTGTAAAATCAATGAATTCTTGTGGTTCTACATTTTTTTTAATACTACGCCTGACTTCAAAATACGTGCTAATACATTATTTTTTACTTTTTGAAATCGGTTTTTTAAAATATGTTTTATTTCATACCTTTTAGTATGAAATAAATTTCATACCTTTTACCATTGCAATATTTAATTCTTTTAAATTTAAAAATACGTTACTATAGTTTTAAAGTACATAATTTTGCGTATACAAATTTTAAAATTGCCATAATTATTCATATTATTGAAGATGGTTAAAAAATTATTCAACCAATGTTAATAAAATTTTTATGGCACCATCTGGAGAGCTTTATCTACTAACCAAAAAAAAAGAATGGTGCAAATTGGTTCAGAAATGTGGAAGAAATCGGTGTACATACATAACAAAAATAAAAAAAAAACATACGAGTTAAATTGATAACCTCCTCTTTTTTGAAGTCGGTTAAAAATAATGTTTCTAATTTCAAAATTGGAATTTTTATTGAGGAACTTCGGTGATAAGAGATAAAACTGTGTGGAAAAATTTATTTGGATAATTTTGTCTATTTTTTAATATAATTATAGCAATCTGACACCAAGCAAAAAAATTTAAAGAGACAGGTCTGCCCACATTGTTAACGTTCCGTTGAGTGCCCTTGAAGACTAAAGGCATGTACATGACCCCTGCACCTCAAACGAAGAAAATCGAGAAAAAAAAAATTTCACAAAATTTTTTTAATTTACTTTTTTTATTATAAAAAACTAACTGCTAATTCGAACTTTCTGAAAACTATCCCGTATTCATTTTTTAATTACATATTTAATGATATTGGTCCGGAGTCAGTATCGTCATTTGAATCCTTTAATTTCAAAATTAGGGATGGCGGTTTTTCAAAAATAATCGGTTTTCGGTTATTTCGGTTTTTTTTTATGCTCGGTTTAACCGGACGGTTTAAACCGGCTGAAAATAACCGGTTTTCGTTTTTTTTTTTCTTTTTTTTTTTTTTTTTTTAGGCAAAACAACAATAATTATTATCAGAAAATTTTTATTTTTACATTTACACTTATTTGTAAACGAAATGAATACCGTGAATACAGATAAAAATTTAAAAGTAAATTAACTAAACTAACACAACTCTAAACAAAAACAAATGTTTTTCACTGATTATTACACGATAAATTTGTACTTGCCTAACGAAAATTTGTTAACTAGCAATTTAACCAAAAGATTTTTCAACTAGAAATACCCGTCAGCAAAGCTGGAAACAAATTAGGTTAAGCAACAAATTTGAAACTTTGAAAAGAAAAAAAATTATTTTAAAAAAAATTACATATCTTAATTACTGACTATTACTTAAACAATGTTCTTTTTAATAATTAGGGCAACGAAAAATGTATTTTGACCTTTAAAGTATACTTTTGCTGTAGATCAAATTAACTAAAGTTAGTCTGACGTCATTAACAAATGAAGCAAAATTAAACGTACATATTTATGTTACTATAGTCACTCGAATATAAAAATAACAAAAAGGAAAAGAGACAGAAGACTGGGTCCGTCTAATTTTGCTTATTTATTGCATATATTAGATTACGTCAGACCAACTTTTTTTTTAAGTTATTATATAAAATGATAAATTGATATTCAAATAAAATGATAAATTGTTTGCGGCTATTAAGATGGCTTTGAAAAATACTGACCTATGAAATAGATTAAATTAAATATTTTAAAATAAATAAAGTGTTTTTTTTTTTTAAAGTTCGCTTTATGTGAGGAAATTGTTTACTATTAATTTTTTGAAAAATAGTGGGGTCACTTGGTGCCCGCTTGTTATTTGGCGAGAAGCGATAAATAAGATGTGTTTAGCTTATTTTTGATGTCAACCATTGCATCAACTGACTCCTCTAAAATCAAAACTCATGTCCCGACTCTATTTTATATACAAGTACCATCAACGCCATCTTGTATATTAGTTACAGCGCCGACAGTAAACGATAATTTTTTTTTATAAAAGACATATGGAGAGTGGCAGGGACAGGATCTAAGCTAATAAAAATATTCAGAAAATTATCAGAATGGACATACTTGTTTACATTACAAATTTTTGAATATTAATTGTTAGGTCGTTTTAACGTAAATGTATTAAAATTTTAAGGACTTAAAAGACTAAAAAATTAAATGTTGACCTAACTTTTTAAATTAAGATTTTTTTTCAAAACTAATTTGTCCGTTTTTTTTTCCGGTTATCGGTTAAGAAAAAAAGCACCGGTAATAACCGAGTCAAAGCAATAAGCGAAAAAAACCGGTTCACCGAAACAAAAAAAACGGTTGTATGTTGACCGGAAGATTGTATGTTGGTTGCAAATAGATTTTTTCCCAATTTCTTAATATTTTACTATCGTAGGTAATGTCGTTGATTTTTACGGAACAGTTTTCAAAGCGTATTAAAATGGTTCCCATGATGGTTCGATTTTTGATGCCACATGTTGAACTAATGGCAATTCCATATGAGTTCTTGATGATGATGTGGTTGTTGTAGATTTTCTTGATTTCGGTTATGTTGTTGTAGTATTTATAGATGCAGGCAGGCGATTGATTGGAAAGTAGATTTCCGATGCACTTTGAATTTTTCAATTTAATTGCTGCGGTTTTGGGCTCGCATACGTAGATTTCCTCTATTTTGGGGCACGCATTATCGACCTCGTACAACTGAAATTCATTGAAAATGGTATATGGTTTGGGAAATTTTATTGTTTTTAAATGAACATTTGGTAATGGTTCTAATTTGTTTAATTGATAGGTAGAGGATTGGAAATTAGGTATCTGTATGTTAAAAATTATGTTGCTATCGTTGTAATAAGCCTGCAGTTTATTACTCGTATATTTGTTCGTATGATTTGATGGGTATGCCTTGTTTGTTTAATGATTTGTAAGCGTACTCTAGTTCATCTGGAAGTAGAATAGGCTTTGCGACAATATTAAGTTTTGCCAAATTAATGGATTGTATGATATCTTTAATGTGGTCATTAAGTGTCCCAATATTGAAATTAATTCTGTACGCGTATTGTATAATTTTTAATTCGCTTTGTTCTTTTTGACCGATGTTCGTATATAAAGATTTCAAATATCTGTTAATAGAATTTTGCTGATCGTTTATGTGTTTGGTGATGTTTTCAAATCGTTCGATCATTTGGGAGTTAATGCGGACCTGCTTGTTTAATTGATTCACAACGTTATTTTGATTTAGTTTTAAATTTTCTATATTTTTATTAATTGCGATGGCATCGTTATGATCCATGTTGCCAGTAATCTGTTTAATGACTGTTCCTAAACCGTCTATCAATCCTCGCTTAGTAATTTTCTTTGGTAGTAGAATTTGGAGATTTTCTTTCAATTCTTTAAATTTTAGCCGAATAATTTCCTCGAATTCTGAATTAGGAAGTTTTCGTGAAATGAGATTGATTGAATTTTTAATATTAAATAGATTTTCCTCGTAATTATTAAGATTAATAATATGAATATAATAGTCATAACTATTCACGACTCGTGCTTGGCTTTGGTTCATTATTAGGATCCCTGGATTGTTGGTCTGGTCTATTATTTTTATTTTCTGTGCTGTTACCGACAGCATTATCCTGCAATTTAAGTGGACGTCTTAATTTTTGTTTGTTTAATTTTCTATTCTTATTATCTAATATGGTTATTTTATTATTTTTGGATACAGCAGTTTGTTTGAATTTAGCATGTAGTTTGTTATGTTTGTTTTCAGTCAGATACGCGTTTGTGCCGGGTACGTAATTTAGGGGTTCATGTATATCTCTATTTAATTTTACAATTTTTTCTTGTTTCTTTTCTAACACGTAGTCATTAACTTTGTCGTACAAGTTTTGTTGTTTTTCGGTTATGTCGTTCAAGTCAGGTTTTAAGCTCATGTCATATGTTCTGCCAAAGAAAAGTTCAAAAGGAGTGTACCTAGTAGTTGAATGGACCGAATTATTATAAGTGAAAATTGCAGATAGTAATTTTTGTTCGGGTTCCATTTCTCTATTTTTGGGATCTTTATGGATATTTCTGTAAATTTCTAACAGTGTCGAGTGAAATCGCTCGATGGGTGAATTTGAATTTGAACTTCGTACCGAAGTAGTGTGCAAGTTTATGTTATAGTTATCACAAAATTGACGAAATCGAATAGAATCAAATCCCTTTTCAGAATCTACAACTAGTGTTGTAGGTTTTCCATATGTGGCTATAAATTTTGAAAATGTTTCTATTAGGTTTATGCTATTTCTACTAAGAATAATGTATCCTTGTGCAAATCTAGAAAATTTATCAATTATAGTAAATATTACAAGTTTATCTATATAAAATATATCTGCATGTACGATTTCAAGTAGATGGACTGGTGTTGGGGTTAACTGAAATTTTTGTTTTGGGGGTCTCCTATCATATTTGTTTTCTTGACATGTTTTACAATTATTAATGTAATAAGTTATTTTGCTTTTTGAATTTGGAAAATAGTAATCTCGTTTTAAGTGAGCCAAAGTTTCATTAATTCCACGATGGTTACTAGTCTGGTATAATCTGAAATTATGCGGTCTTGTTGTTCATCATCTTCAATGTCTTCCAATCATTTTGTACATCTTATAATTTTGAATTGTCTACTATGAGAAAAGTATTGGTGATAGATTTCTTGTACTTTATTAAACAAATCGTCATCGGGGCAGTATATAGCTGTACGTTTTTTCGGTGGTAAGAACTGTCTAAATATTTCAATTAAAATTTCGTCAGTATAATTTGGACCTTGAAAAGTTTGTCTACGTTTCGTTTTAAACAAAATTTTTAATTTTCGGCTTGTCGTTTTTAGTTCTGGGTTAATAAGGAGAATGACTTGTTGAGCGAAATAATTTAAGGGATTTTCAGAGATTGGAATAAATAATGTATCGTCATCGTCAGCACTATGTACAGTACTGTCTTCGTCATTGCTGTTATTTGTTCGAGTAGAAGTATGTCGTGTTACATGGGTTGAAGTATTACTACTAGTTTCGTGTGAGTTAATTTCTGGAATAATAACGCGTGAAAGAGCATCAGCATTTGTGTTACTCTTGCCTGATTTATGTATGATTGTATAATCGAATTCCTCAAGTTTGAGGCGCCACCGAACCAGTTTACTATTCGGTTTCTTTAATGATATAAGCCACGTAAGAGGCTTGTGGTCTGTTATAATTTTAAATTTGCGGCCAAATAGGTACGGACGGAAGTATTTTGTGGCCCACACAATAGCCAGAAGTTCTTTTTCTATTGTGCTGTAATTTTGTTCACTCTTAGTGAGTGTACGGCTGGCATAACAGATTGGGCGATCCTTGCCGATAGGTCCTTGCGAAAGTATCGCGCCTATAGCACAATTACTAGCGTCTGTTGTTAAATTAAATTCTTTATTAAAATCGGGATATGCGAGTACTGGCTCATCAGAGAGTAATTTTTTTCATAGTTCAAAAGTCTTAATATATTCCGGGGTTAATTTAAGTTCCTCTAATTTTCTTAAACATGGGGTTAAAGGCTTAGTAATTTTCGCGAAATCCTTAATGAATTTACGATAGTACCCTAGTAAACCGAGAAAGCTCTTAATTTCTTTTGGTGTTTTAGGTAATGGAAAATTTGTAATGGCTTTGATCTTACCTGGATTTGGTTTCACACCTTCTGAAGAGACTATGTGTCCAAGGAAAGCGACCTCTTTATGTAAAAATTCACTTTTATCAAGTTGTACTTTAAGATTTGCTTTTCTAAGTTTTTCAAAGACTTTACGTAAATTTACAATGTGTGTGGAGAAAACTATGATGTCGTCCATATATATTAGACAAACAGTGCCCTGTAGCTCTCGCAAAACGTTGTCCATAACCCATTGAAAGGTGGCCGGGGCGTTTTTTAGGCCAAAAGGCATTCGCAAATATTCGTAGTGGCCATTCTCGACACTAAAAGCTGTTTTCGGAATATCTTTAGGATGGAGTTCAATTTGATGAAACCCGCTGGCCAAGTCAAGGGTAGTAAAATACATACATTTGCCAAGTTTGTCAAGAATATCAGTAATGTTTGGTAATGGGTATTTGTCGTCGACTGTCTTTTCGTTTAGGCGTCTATAATCGACTACAAGTCTTCATTTTTTCTTTCCACTTGCGTCGGCTTTTTTGGGGACAATCCAAATGAGGGATGACCAAGGAGAATAGCTGGGTCGAATTATACCTTGTTTTAATAATTGGTCAATTTGTCTCCTAACCTCATCTTTATGAATTTGTGGATAGCGATACGATTTTGTGTGTATAGGGATGTCGTCTTTAGTAATGATACGGTGTTTGATTTCACTCGTAAAAGTCAGGTCAGTCAAACTGTTTAAAAGGTTGATAATTTTGGACCGTTCTTCCATATTTAAATGATCGACTCGAATCAGATTGTCGATGCTATTACAAAAACTACTAGTTTGTGAATTAATTTGGTTTTCCTTAAATTCGACTAATTCGTGATTTAGAATTTCTGCCTTAATCGGTTGTTCGATAAAAAGAATTTGTTTATCGTTTGTTAAATTTATGACTGTACAAATGAAGTGCCAGTCGTTTGCTTTATAGATACCTTCGGGTATCAGAAGTTTATTGTCAATGAAAATATTTTTAAAATAAATTCTCCTGATTGGATATCGACCGGTAATCATTTTTGAAAAAGGTTGCAATATAAATTTTCCTGACATAAAATTTGGTTTCGATAATAATTTTAATGTAGCGTTTTTTGTTTTTAAAATTTGATTAACAACGTCAATCTTTGCGTTAATCTTTTTCAAAATATCTAAGCCGATTAAATCGTCAAAATATTGGTGAAATTGAAAAATTAAGAAATCAATCGTATCGTTTGGTTGTCTAAATTCTTTAAACATGGGTAAGGTTATTTTTTCCTTTAAGTGATAGGTGTTCAGTACTGCTTTAATTTTTATTGGTTTAATTTCTTCGCAATAATTTAGATCTACATGTTCAGGGTTTATAAATGAATTTGAAGCGCCAGTGTCAATAAGAAATTTTAGGTACTTGCTGGATGGGGATTGAATATGTACATAAGGAAGTGTGTTGCCGTGAGTGTTCAGGTCTAGGTAACCAAACTGTGGTCCCAGGTTGATTGAAAATTTGAATCGTCTAGTTCCTATTCGAAACTGACAACGGACATAGGATTCGTATTGTTTTCGTTGTCTTGTTCGTCATATACGTCGATATTTTCAATAGTTTCAGTGTTTGCAGTTTCAAAGTCGTCTAAATTTTGGAAATTTTGTTGTTCGTTATTATGTAATTCTTCACTAACAAAAGTTGGTTTAGACATAGGGGCGAATACACGATTAGTATTAGAATTATATTGTTGTGTTCGTGGGTGTGCCCTAATACTTAATCTGTTACTTCCTATCTCCATAGGTTCAGGTTTATATCGCGTTAATTGTTGCGGAGGGAATCTTGAAGTTGATTGTTGTGGGTTTAAACGTAAATTGTCTTTGTACCATTTGTGGTCTATAGTTCGTTTGTTGCGGAATAAATGTATGATGTTGTGATTGATTTGGAAGTAACCGATTGTTACTAGAATTGTTATGTTGAACTATTGGTTTCGGTTTATTAACTATGTTTGGGGTTTGCGATTTGGTATAATAAATATTTTGCTCTTTTATACAAAAGCTGAAGGCTTCTGATAATGTGCTTGGTTTCATTGCGCGAATGGTGGATCCTAAAGGTTCCCTTAATCCCGATAGGAAAACATTCAAACACATTTCACTATATAAACTTACAAGGAGAGTGCACAGCCTTGGGGTCGGCGATTTGGCTGAAATTTTTTTTGGTGATAGAGTACACTTAATATGTTAATATATTAAAATAATAGCGCGCACTACTCAGAAAAACTTGTAAAAAAAATAATTAAAAAATTTCAACGCAGCTGGTGTAGTTAATATACTTGAAAAGGAATATTGTGCATAACAGTCCTATTGGTCTAGTGCGATTGGCGTTAGACTCGTAACACAATGGTCCTGTGTTCGCAACCGACTCTGTTCAACAAAACTTTTTTGTTAATTTTTTTTTTTAATATTAATGAATGTCTTCTTTATTTATAAGACATCTTATTTAAAATATGTATTTGTAACAAATTTTTAAATAGGTAAATCTGTAAATAGGTAGGATAAAATAAAATTAATTATAAAACTTTTAAAGTAACATTTATTTAATTGTAAATTATTATTATACTTTACACACAAGACACAGAGTGATAGTCAAAAACATACAAAACAATAATTTTGTCTGATATGCGTCAAAATTATTTTATGAAAGGAACATTTTCATGAACGTTAATCAAGTATGTTTTTCACTAGATGTCTTACAGACACCCTGTAATTGTAAAAGACATGCATTCATATGTTGTGTAAATTGTAATAAAAATTATTGTTTTGTATGTTTTTATGGCAACTATCACTCCGGGTCTTGTGTGTAGAGAATAATAATATAATTTACAATTAAATAAAGAAGACATTCATTAATATTAAAAAAAAAAAAATTAACAAAAAAATTTTGTTGAATAGAGTCGGTTGCGAACACAGGACCATTGTGTTACGAGTCTAACGCCAATCGCACTAGACCAATAGGACTGTTATGTACAATATTCCTTTTCAAGTATATTAACTACACCAGCTGCGTAGAAATTTTTTAATTATTTTTTTTACAAGTTTTTCTGAGTAGTGCGCGCTATTATTTTAATATATTAACATATTAAGTGTACTCTATCGCCAAAAAAATTTCAGCCAAATCGCCGATCCCAAGGCTGTGCACTCTCCTTGTTAGTTTGGAAGCTCGAACATGTCCATTGTTTTCGTGTATTTTAACATGATTTTATATTGTCGATAAAATTTCTATTATGTTGCTGTAGAATGTCTCAACAGTTTGATTACCTTGTCTAAGGTTATGTAAGTCTTTAATTAAACTGGTTTCATTTCTCTTGTCCGAATAATGAGTAATTAAATTATTTTTGATTTGGACCCAATCGATAGGCGTCCCATACAGGCGTATTTCATTAGCCTGTCCAGTGATTTTATTTCTAATAGCTCTAAGGAGAAGTTTGTCGTAACTAGTTCCGTTAACATCAGGAATGAGACTTAAAATTTCTTCTACATTGTTTATAAAATCGTACAATAAGCGTGTATTACCATCGAAGGCTGGTAAATCTTTAATGGCATCTGGAATTCTTAATGCATTAAAGACTTCACTAGGCGTTGCCATTGTTAAATTATTTGAAATATTATTTGTATTATTTAGATTAACTGTGTTTTCGTTTAAATTAATTGGATTGAGATTTTCAAAATTTGCGTAAAAATTATTTAAAGAATTACTTAATTCAACACTATTCCCATATTCTGCGGCGTTACTAGTGTTGGGGTAGTTTTGGGTTCCAACACCGTTCCCGTTTACTGCGGCGTCAAAGGTGTTGGGAGAAGAGTTTCGCTTATAAGGAATTGATCTTAGTAAGGATAATTTGGGTTTGGTATTAGGCATTAAATTTCCAATGAATAACAATTGAAACAAAAATCGACTTACGTGAACAGCCAGAATGCGACCATAATACGGATGGTTGTAGCAGCTCCACTGGATGGTGTGCCCTCACCGTAGTTCTGCGTTGTAGTTGCTGGTTCCTTGTATGCTCCAAGTCCAACAGCTGTATGTTCACGAAGATCTGCTGGTGTCCGTGTTCCCGTGAAGAGAAACCCTCGAAAGCCAAATAAACCGTTTAGCTCCGGCAAATGTTTCGATATGCCCTCGAACCACTTGTCCGCAAGTTTAACCACTTTACACGAAAACGCGTTACAGACCCGAACGACTGCGCCAGTTATGTGCACTCGTTCGCGAGGTTGATTAAAAAATAAATTTTATTTTTCGTTTTATTACAATGTTCATTATAAAATATTTGATTGTTATAAATTTCAATAATTACACACTAAGTTACAACATAGAAACCTCACGTCTAGCGAACTTTGAAATTGAATTGAATAATAGCGAAACTAAACTCATTGAAATTGACTTGAACGCTTGTATTTATACTATCTCGTAATGTTCTAGAAAAGTGCTTTTAGCTGACTAAGAAATGAGGCTTCTAATAACAATTCTTAGAAGTAAAAAGTTAAAAGCTGATATAAGCTGTAATTGATATTATAAAGTGATTACATAAGCATATGATTGAAATATGATATATGTGTGAATGGTAATGTAAAGAATGTTAGGTAACTGATACATATTAGATAAAATATTATATAGGTGTCCATAAGTTGTGTCCATTACTATATATATATATATATATATATATATATATATATATATATATATATATATATATATATATATATATATATATATATATATATATATATATATATAACTAGTTGCAGAGTTTTTGAGGTATCAAAGTCCAACAAAAAGGAAAGATGTATTTTTAGTAAGAGATATACATATTTTATTATATTAAGAAGATAAAATACTTTTGCAATAAAGATGGATATAGAGTAATTATGTCTAAACTCCCCCTATTAGTTGTTATATCTCTCACTCAGGTAATATTGAACGATAAATACAATGTATAAAAATACACTACGTTGTAAAAAAAAGTAATCGATTTTGAAATAGTTTGCTTATTTATATAGTAATGCAATGATGTACCTACTTAAATAAGTAATTTTAAATTAAATAAATTTCCTATGAATGTTTTTCAATATGGGAACAATTTTTTCCGTCGTAAAAATATTTTGTATAATATTATTAAGTACTCCCTTATCGAAGCTGTCCAGATCTGTTTTATGTTTTGCATGTTTTTTTCTTTCTTTTTCAGCAAAAATAGCTTCCGATCCATCATTTTTTTTTTGCTTCACTAGCTATTCTAATTAAAGTTGCCAGCGATATACCCATAGCTGCAGTAACACGATTTTTAACTTGAATTAATGGGATTTTCACACCATCACTTTCACTTTTCATAAACACTAACACATTTAAAATGATAAATGTGTTATTTGCTTGTGGACTTAACATTTTATTTTTAATACTCGTATTCATTCCATATTTAAATTAATTAAATATCAATAGATAAAAACCCGATTAAAATAGAGGGTATAAAAAAGTATAATAATAATCAAGAATACGATAAGTTAAAAAAAAAATTGTTAAAATATCGAAAATTATGAAGGTTTTATGACTGTATCAGGTAGTTCAATAAAATTGAATACATTTCAATTAATTAACCACTGAAAAGTACAGACTTTAGAAAATTGTAGACCGTTTTATTATTTGCAATATTTAGTAAATTGTTCAGAAAGTATAAAATATTAAAAATTAAACGTTTCTAAACTACAAGAAATATGTAATATAATTAAAACTAGAAATACCTATGATAAGAAATTTAATGTTTCAAAACGACTTAACGCTACCAATTTTAAAATATTAAATACTAACAGGAAAAATTTTTATGAAAAATAGCCTTACATAGTAATAATAACATATTTTGGTATTTATAAATACGATTTTTTTAATGGTGTAGACCCTTACTTTCATTTATTTAACGGAGTACTGTAGTAAAACTGGAAGTGGACTTTAGTCGCTCAGAAACTTTGCAACTACCTATATATATATATATATATATCTATATATCTATATATATATATATATATATATATATATATATATATATATATATATCTATATATATATATATATATATATATATATATATATATATATATATATGTATATGTATATATATGTATATACTGTGTGAGTTTTTCGAGAGTTGCCATTTTTATTACAACCAAACCGTTGATTTAATCGAAAAATTGTTCAAATAAGAGTTGTAGATATCGATGGGGGCAACCGATTGCTATAGTAAGGAGCTTCATAGCTCTTATGGTTTTCGAGCTATGATACAAACTTATAGATTTTTAAATGGAACTATATGTTAATTTTTCGATAAAACTGATCTAATGCATTAATTAACAACATAAATGAGCAAAAAAAATTTTTTTACCCAAGTTTAATTTTTTTATTTTTCTTAAATTTATCAGTTAGACGGTAAAAATATGCATATGTACTTGAGGCTGCTTCAACCGATAGTGTTTTTCTTGGTTACATTTCCATTACATCCAAGAAAAGAACCTTTTCCAGTACCATTTCTATCATAAAAATTTCGTTGTAACAGAAATGGCAACTCTCAAAAGACTCACATGGTATATAAATACAGTATTTAATATTTTTTTGTGTGTCCTAAAACATGTAGTTTTTGATATACGAGGTTGGGACAGAGAACGCGCGATGTCGCTGTGTCAGTCTGTGGTGTCAGCTGTAGCGTGATGTGGTGGATGCCATTTTTGATGAATCCACAATTTACTTTGCCGAAATCGTTATGAAATAGGAAAAATTTTTTCACCTGTACAAGATAGACCGGTGCTCTCGCGGACTTTTTTTGTAGAGAATTCGAATCTCTACAAAAAAGGTCTTAACACTTTTTAATGTATCTATCTATCACCGTTTTCGCTACGTAAGCGGTGGAAGATCAAAAAACGCTATTCATGAATGTTTAAACAATATAAAAAAAAACATTTCCGGGAGTTAATATTTTGCATAAATGTTCTCCTCGACAATCCCTACAAGAATCTCTTTTTAAAAAATTTTTATGTCGATTCTAAAATTAAGGTATATATACAATTTAGTGCTACTGGAGTCTAGAGATGGCTAGTGAGTGAGTGATTCAATTCACTGAGTTGAATCACTCAACTGATTGACTGAATTGAATCAGTCAATAAGAACTGAATCGACTCTTTCAACTCGTGAGTTGAAAGAGAATAATATATGTCAACACTCACTCACTCACTTACGAGTGTATGACATATAAGTAAGATTCTATTCAATTTTAAATCTCTGTTTCAGTTTACTTATGACAATAGACAGAGCAACAGAGACTTGTTTCCAACAACATCTATTTTTTACAACTGTGTGTATAACATAACGTGTATATATCGTATATACTAATAATACTATGTAGGTATAACTTTTTTTTAGAACTAATATTTTAATTTTTTTACTATCCTTTATTTTCTAAAATGGATAAAACAAATTTTAAATCAAATTTAGTCCAAATGTCTAATAAACTAATAAAATAATCTAAATAAAAAATATACCCAATTTTATGTACACTATAAATGATATAAGTATCGATATTAAAAAAATTCTATGAAAAACTATTTGTATTTCATTTTACAATATTTTCAAATTTTTAAAATAAAATTTGCCCGTTTATTGTCATATTATTACGTCTCCAAAAATTAGTTTTTCTTTAAAACAGCAATGAGTGAATATCTTCCTACATAAAATTATTGTAGATTTCCACAATCAAAATTTTCATTGTCTTTTCAACCGTGTATTTTTAATGCTGTATTAATTTTTTAATTTGTTGTGTCGGTTACGTGTATTAATTTTAAGTACATAATTATATTAATTTTATTCGGATATAATAATTGTATCTAAACACTCGCTCACTTGAGTGAGTGTTTCACATGTAACTATATGAGTGTATTTATTGTGTTGATTCGTATTTAAAGTTGTACCACTCAGTTGTGTAAAGTGAGTGAGTGGAATGAGTGATTCAATTCATAAAAACGAATAAGCGAATTGTGTCAAGTGAGTGAGTGATTCAATTCATTGAATCGACTCATCACAGTGAACGGATTCAAAAGATTCAACACACTAGAAAGAGTGATTATTCGCATAATTATACTGGACTATGTGTATGTCTGTTATAATCCTACAACTCTAAGAAAAAAGTAAACGTAATAAAATTTTACAAGTTGGATTTACACTATAGCAAAAAATAAAATAAATTATTTTCAGTACGAAACTACCCTCTTGCAGTAACATTCATGAAAATATTACTTTTCAATTCAAAATAGAATATGGCAATACAAAATACGATTTAGAAATGTTAAATTATAATCTAAATCAATAGTTTTAAAAATTGTATACATTCATTTGACTTTTTGAATTATGAAGTTTTCTTTAGCTATGTAAATCCAACTTGGTTTGTCACATTTTTGTGTGAGAGAGATAACTAAATTAAACTGTCACTGTACAAGCTGCTTTTTTATCCTTGTCATCTTTTTTAACCAATCATAATTTTTTCAAAATTTTATTACCTTTACTTTTTTTTTAGAGTTGTAAAATAATACCATTTATATCCAAAACGCCTTAACCAATTTTAATGCGGTTTTTTTATTTAATTGTAAGAGCTGGTAATCCAGGGATGGTTCTTAGCCTGGTTTGATGAATCGTTTCTAGGATATTCCAGGAAATGCAGGATAAAAAAAAATAAAAAATTTTACAAACCCATTTTAAATGCTGATGATTTTGCGGGATTTTTTAAATCAGTTTTAATGAACATCGGTATCGTCATTTCCAGGATATTTCAGCATTTCGAGGATATTCCAGGATTTTCAGAATAAAAGTAAATTGAAAAATTTTAACAAGGCTCTTTGAAGGCTGGTAATTGCGAGATGGTTTTTAGCCAGGTTTGAGAAAAAACGGTCAAGTGCAAGTTGTACTTGCGCAAATAGTGTTCCGTATAATAAAACTTTTTTTTTTAAACGTGGATTTAAAATAATTTTTTTTAAAAAAACTCACGACAGAAAGCTCTAAAAAGTTTCAAATAAAAAAGTTTTTAAAAACCCACGAGGAAAAATCTAAAAAGTTAGAAATAAAAATTCTTGCAATTCTAAATTTCATTATAATTTAGAATAAGCTAATTTTCATTCGTAGTGTGTGACATCTCTTGCCGTGTATTTTGTAGTTAAATGTCATACACTACGAATGAAAATTAGCTTATTCTAAATTATAATGAAATTTAGAATTGCAGGAATTTTTATTTGTAATATTTAGATTTTTCGTCGTGTGTTTTTAAAACTATTTTATTATAATATTATAAAAATTGTGAAAAATACATCTAGAAAAAAAAATAAATGATGTAATAACTTATATTCTTATGCAATGTACTGACTGAATGCTTAAAAACCATTAAAAAGTGTTTTTATCAAAGAAAGTTACTATAGTTTATGTTTAAGTTTCCTACTTTCTCTTGATTTTGATTCAAATTATGCCTTTTAATGACCATTTTTTTAAAAAACGCATAAAAAAATCGCACAAAAAGGACCGCATTTTAAAGGTTCAGCTGTATTTAAAATAAACATCTCTGTATAAATATTATTATTTAAGTAGTACCAGAAACTCTTCGAGTCTATTCAGCTAATTTCAGAATCCGCTATAATCACCTCTGTTGGAAACCAAATCCACTATGTCATAGTCACTTTCAAAATCCACTATACATAATATGCTTAATTTATTAAGAATAACGTAAAAGCCCCTATACCGGAACACTAGTTTTAGGTGTGTAATTAAACTGGCTTACAAAAATTGACAAATAAATTAAACACACATTTTTTTTCTTAATAAGCATGAATGAAAGTTTTTTTAATCCAATGAATATGTTTTGAAAAAAATACAACCCAATTTTTTTTTTTTATTAATGTTTTTCTATTACAATATGTCGGCATCTATATCCAAACAAAGAAATATTAATGATCAGTGGCGGATATACCCTAAATGCTGCTCTAGGCTTAGTGAAAAATGCCGCCCCTAAAAAGGTAAAAAAATTTTTGGCATTTTTGCCGCCCTTTTTTCGCAAATTTGCCGCCCCTAAAAATCTGCCACCCTTCTCAAAAACGTAAGTGACGAGCAAAAAAAAAAAAACTACATTTTGCCGCCTTTAAAATCTGCCGCCCTTCTTAAAAATCGTAACTGACGGGCAAAAAAAAACTTCTACATTTTTTTGCCCTTTTTGCTCAGATTTGCCGCCCCTAAAATCTGCCGCCCTAGGCTCCAGCCTACTCAGCCTGCTGGTAAATCCGCCACTGTTAATGACACTAGAAGTTGGGAACCGATATACAAAGAGACGTGTAATATGAGTAATATGACACATAGAGTGACATCTAAACGTCAAAGTAGGAAACAGAATGGTTTAAGTATGAGACGTAAATAAAGGAATTCAACAAAAATTGTTTAATATATATA
Source organism: Brachynemurus nebulosus (assembly GCA_035578155.1). Taxonomy (NCBI): domain Eukaryota; kingdom Metazoa; phylum Arthropoda; class Insecta; order Neuroptera; family Myrmeleontidae; genus Brachynemurus; species Brachynemurus nebulosus. The sequence goes on from JAPWDM010000007.1 coordinate 10,249,071, forward strand.
TATATATATATATATATATATATATAAAATCATTCTTTTAATAATAATTTTTGTTAGCAGAGGTTTCTGTCAGAAATAACTTGATTAATACATAAATGTCAAAACTGTTCGGACATATCATCGCGTTCCGGTATAGGGGCTTTTACGCTCGGCTGAGTTCGTCATCCAGACAAGTGGGATGCTCAGAAGTAGGTTTTCTGGCCATTTTTATCATTTTTTATCATTCGATTCTGTCATTAGACAGTTCGATTTTTACATTGTTGAAAAGAAAATAAAAAATTATGAAGAAAATGTTCTTATAATTTTCTTTCTATGTTAAGTATTTTTCGAGAAAGTTGTAATTTTTCATTTTCGGCCCACTTTGCTCTCTTTGTCAGTGTAATAAGTAATTTATATTACTGTCTCAATTTATTATAAAATATAGAAAACTCGCTTTCTTTACGATTTTTTACGAGAACAAGTGATATCTATTCACATATAATGATTGCATTAATTAATTGTTATTAATTAATTGTATTATTATAATAAGCAACGTTTCTGTTAATTGCATTATAATTAACATAGCTCTGTCTCAAGTTGAAAAATTAAAATTAAGCAGATTTTTTACGCTTATGTAATGTAGATATATTTATATTTTTTTTACTGAATTTTAAATGAACACGAAATTGAAATTATGTCATTATATAATATAATTAAATAAAAAAAAAATAAAATAACAATATATATGTTTGTACGCACGGAAAAAAATTTTAAATGGATCGATGTTGAAAATTTTTTCACTAATAATCATTAATGTTAGAAAGTTAAACAATTTTAAATGGATTTAAGGTATCTTATGTGAGATCCGTCAAGGTTTTGGGGACCTAAAAACGCCAAAAATTAATTACCCAATCGATTTTGAAAATTTGTTCACCGTTAGTAAGTTAAAGTATTTGAATTACTTAAGTAAGGGAGCTAAGCTATTTTAGATAGATATAGATTACGTTATGTAGGGTCCGCCAGGGTCCATGGGACCCAAAAGTGGTAAAAATTAACTAACCAACGGATTTTGAAAATTTTTTTACTGTTAGAGAGCTAAACTATTTTAGATAGATATAAATTAGTGTAAATGGTATAGTTATTGGACAGTTAAGAAAAATTTTCAGAACAAAGTACAGAAAAAGTACGTGTTGGCTTTATTTTTAACGAAAAAATTCATAAATAAAGTAAGACCTGTCTATTTTAATGTACCATATAAAACTTTCATATTACATATTGGTAAGTCTCTGAAAAAAAAATAATATTAAAGTTGTGCGTGTAGAAAAATACAGTTATTGGACAAAAATTTAATTTATTAATTTCTGGCGTATTTCCACAATCCACAAGTTCTGTAGATACTAGAAGGTTCTGTTTAACTAAAAAATCACGATGTTAGCTTTTCTAGTCTATAAGCCTTATAATCTTCAAAAGAGAGTGTCTTGTCCAATAACTGTCAACGTCCAATAACTATACCGTTTACCCTACGTTATGTAAGATCCGCAAGAGTCCATGGGACCAGTGTCAAAAATGAAATAAGTGGCCGATTTTGAAAATGTTTTCACTGCTACAGAGGTAAACTATTTTAGATGGATATAGCTTATATGTTGTATGAGGTCGGCTAGGGTCCTGTGATCTTAAAAGCGCCAAAAATAAACTAACCGACCGATTTTTTAAATTTTTTCACTGTTAGAGAACTAAACTATTTTAGATAGATGTAGATTATGTTATGTAAGGTCTGTTAGGGTCCATGGGACCCAAAAGTGTCAAAAATAAACTAACCGACTGATTTTGAAAATTTTTTTTACTCTCAGAGAGCTAAACTGTTTTAGATAGATACAGATTACGTTATGTAAGATCCGCCAGGGTCCATGGGACCCAGAAGTGTCAAACATGAAATAAGTGACCGATTTTGAAAATTTTTTCACTGCTACAGAGGTAAACTATTTTAGATGGATATAGCTTATATGTTATATGAGGTCGGTCAGGGTCTTGGGATCTTAAAAGCGCCAAAAATAAACTAACCGACCGATTTTGAAAAAATTTTCACTGTTAGAGAACTAAACTATTTTAGGTAGATATAGATTACGTTATGTAAGGTCTGACAGCGTCAGTGGGACCCAAAAGTGTCAAAAATAAAGTAACTGGTCGATTTTGAAAATTTTTTCACTTTTACAGAAGTAAACTGTTTTAGATAGGTACGGGTTGTGTTATCTGAGATCCACAACTGTCCTGCGGATGCAAATTCGGTGTAGAATGCTACACAACGGGTTTTGAAAATACTTTTACTTAGAAAGTATCTAAAACAGTTTACTTATATATATATATATATATATATATATATATATATATATATATATATATGTATGTATATATATATATATATATATATATATATATATATATATATATATATATATATATATATATATATATATATATATATATATATATATATATATATATATATATATATATATATATATATATATAGACCTGTACCCATTTAAAATAGTTTAGCTTTCTAAGAGTAAAAGAATTTTTAAAATCAGCTGGGTAATTAGTTTTGATATTTTTGGGACCCAAGAACCCGAACGGACTTTGTGCAGCATAGTTGTATCCATCTAAAATAATTTAGTTCTCTAGCAATGAGAAAATTTTCAGAATCGGTTCGATAGCTTATTTCTGGCGTTTTCGGGTCTGCAAGATCCCGGTGGACCTCATTAAAAAATCAACTCGACCGTATATTCTAGGCCGGCTTTATGTAGTATATATATATATATATATATATATATATATATATATATATATATATATATATATATATATATACTACATAAAGCCGGCCTAGAATATACGGTCGAGTTGATTTTTTAATGAGGTCCACCGGGATCTTGCAGACCCGAAAACGCCAGAAATAAGCTATCGAACCGATTCTGAAAATTTTCTCATTGCTAGAGAACTAAATTATTTTAGATGGATACAACTATGCTGCACAAAGTCCGTTCGGGTTCTTGGGTCCCAAAAATATCAAAACTAATTACCCAGCTGATTTTAAAAATTCTTTTACTCTTAGAAAGCTAAACTATTTTAAATGGGTACAGGTCTTAGATAAGATTCGCCAATGTCCAATATTTGGGAATTCGCTATGTTATGCAGATGCTGCGACAGGAGTATTTCCAACTTAAAAATATGTTCGGAAAAGTTAATTTGATAGCAGAAAGTGAAGAGACCTTAATTGATGGTATTATATCCAAAAATATGAAACAGAAACTTTTAATATAAAGTTTACGGTATGCACAAACCGTCAATAAATAATAAGACTAGTTCAATAACAATTGAATCGGTGAGTGCAGAAAAAAATCGTTTTTAAAAATTAGTCAATAAAATTTGAAAATTCAATTTTTACACTCAATGAGCTTATCTAAGGTAAACTGACATTGTGTAAAAAAACCACATCAGTCAGTGTTTTATTTTTGAAAATATAAAGACTTGGTAAATAGTATTGAGTGCAGAAAGCACATAAGTCTGTGACTTATGTTGTTCTTGCGCTCAACGCTGATAATGGTCACTTTGTAAATAATAAACAAATACTTTACTTCGAAAAATACCACTAAAAAAAAATAAAAGTGGTATTTTGCAAAGTAAAGTATTTGTTTATTATTTACAAATATGGAATACCATCTCTTAATAACCATGGTGTATTTAGCAGAAAAAAATCGCAGCGTCAAAACCATGCGTATAAAATAGTATTTGAGTATAATAAAACGATATTTGAATAGGAGAACAATTAGCACATATCGGCTAACTGCACAACCAACAGCACGTTTCCTATGTATGTACTCATAACACGCTGAATGACCTTCAAAGTAAAATCATATAAAAACAATTTTATTTAAAATAAAGCCCAAAGAATTTAAAAATGACTAGTCTTAACATTTTAGAATCCACATCAAAACTTGATCCAATTAATAAACTAAAATAAAAACCAAAATTCAGAAAATTTTTCGCACATTAAACACCAGAAACGGAGTGATAATATACAGAAATTGTCAAATTTTGTATAACACATATATCAGTTAGAGAAAATTAGAACCACAATTTCCGGAAAACTACTGACCGTCCATTTTCTGCTGATATAGCGTTTAGTAGCTACTACAAGTGGCAACAACCAGCGAAAATTTAAACGGGATCCTATGCTCAGTTTTTCGGCAATTGACGGCCAAAAAATTTTTTTGAAGGTACATGCCATATAAACAAAATAAAACATTTCTTCCAAGTAAAATTTCGGGAAAACGACTGACCGTCCATTTTATGCTGCTATGGCGTTTAGTAGCTACTACAAGTGGCAACAACCAGCGAAAATTTGAACGGGATCCTATGCTCAGTTTTTCGGCAATTAACGGGCAAATAATTGTTTTGAAGGTAAATGCCATATAAACAAAATAAAACATTTTCGAAGTAAAATTTCGGGAAAACGACATGAATCTCAAGCTGGCAGCTCCAGCTAATTAATCGTGTAATTGTTGCTTCTTTAAAATTCAAAGTTATTCATGAAGATAATGTTGAAAGGATCAGCTCTGAATTTTTTTTATAATTTTTGGGGTGGTTTTGGAAGAGGATAGAGGCCCAGAGTTGTAAAAAGATAGCCTCCGTTGGCTCTCTTTTGTTTATAATTAATCGTGTAATTGTTGCTTCTCTGAAATTCAAAGCTATTTGCGTAGAGAATGTCGAGAAGATCATCTTTGATTTTTTTTAATAATTTTTGATGTAGTTCTGGTAGAGGTTAGAGGCCCAGAGTTGCGAAAGATGGCCTCCGCTGGCTTTCTTTTGTTTACAAGTAATCGTGTAATTATTGCTTCTTTAAAAATCGAAGTTATTTACGTAGAGAATGCTGAAAGGATCAGCTCTGAATTTTTTTTATAATTTTTGGGGTGGTTTTGGTGGAGTTTAGAAGCCAAGAACTGTTTAAAAGAGCCTATAAACAGTTCTTTGCTTCTAAACTCCACCAAAACTACCCCAAAAATTATAAAAAAAAAAAAAAATCAGAGATAATCTTCTCAACATTCTCTACATAAATAACTTTGAATTTCAGAGAAGCAACAATTACACGATTAATTATAAAAAAAAGAGAGCCAGCGGAGGCTATCTTTTTACAACTCTGGGCCTCTAACCTCTTCCAAAACCACCCCAAAAATTAAAAAAAAAATTTAGAGCTGATCCTTTCAACATTCTCTACATAAATAACTTTGAATTTTAGAGAAGCAACAATTACACGATTAATTAGCTGGAGCTGCCAGCTTGAGATTCATAAAACGACTGACTGTCCATTTTCTGCTGCTATGGCGTTTAGTAGCTACTACAAATGGCAACAACCAGCGAAAATTTAAACGGGATCCTATGCTCAGTTTTACGGCAATTGACGGTCAAAAAATTTTTTTGAAGGTAAATGCCATTATAAACAAAATAAGACATTTTTCGAAGTAAAATTACGGGAAAACGACCGACCGTCCATTTTCTGCTGCTATGGCGTTTAGTAGCTACTATAAGTGGCAACAACCAGCGAAAATATAGACGGGATCCTATGCTCAGTTTTTCGGCAATTGACGGCCAAAAAATTTTTTTGAATTTAAATGCCTTTATAAACAAAATAAAAAATTTTTGGAAGTAAAATTTCGGGAAAACGACTGACCTGAACGCCATAGTTGCTCCCGGATATTTTTTGGGAAGGGATATCAAATGCATTTATTAATTTCCATAGTAACCAGTCTAAGTTTCTATTGTATTTTTTAAAATATTGAAAATTTATAAACCTTACTAATTGCAATAAAATATCTGTTGGAAACGTTCCGTGCATAGAATCTAAATATGTAATAAATTTATTATGGAAATCAAAAACACCTAATGCCCAATGATTTTGGTTTACATTAATCGGTACTAGCCATAATTTGCTTCCAAAAATATTTTTCTTCTTTGTCCAACCATCGGAAGTAAAATTTCCAGCCATTAATTTTGTTATGAATAACGGATCGAATGAAAGTACAGAGTAGCTCTTTTCCCGCGCCAAATATACATTTATAGTAAGAAAAGTATTAATAATTATGTCGTCCAGCCACTCACCCGGATATAATGTTTTTAAACTCACTAATTCAACGATATTATTTATAAGATATTATACTTCAGTTTTGTAATTGGTGGAAAATCTTTTAATGTCTGCCAAGGCGTTACATTTTTTAATTTAAATTCATTATTAGAGCAGTATTTTGAAAATGTTTTAAAATATCCTTTTGTATTGTTTTCATGTTTTTTCCATTTTTCTTCCATCATTTCATAGTTATAGACATCTTTAGATACAACCGGTTTTTCATTAGTAACAGATTTTATATTTTCAATTTTTTTTTTCAACTAACTTTCCTTTTAAAATCGTACTAATTCTGTTAATAAAACGAGGCGCTTTTTGTTGAAGCTTTTTATTAAAAATATCTTTTTTTATTTACAATTTTGAACCAGTTTTCAACTGTGGCGTTCGTATCTCTATTTATGTTAAATTTCTTTATAATAATACCGGACCAAAGTGGGAAATAAGGTAACAAATTTTTATTCAAAAAGCTGATAAATTTTGGATTATAATATAAATTTTTTCGGTAAGACGGTTTACTTTCATCTTACACTGTCTTATATAAATTTGAAAAATGTTTATAAAAAGGCGAACTAGATTTTAATGAATTTTGTCGGTCTATTTCATATTCCTTTATATCATTTAATTTAATTTCCATATACGGTTTTCTACAAAAGATAATACAATCGTAACATTTCCTAAATAAAGCCACTCTGTACTCCAAACCAAAAACAACATATACATAACTTAGATATTTATTTGCGACACTTATACTGTTACAATTAATCAAACATGCTACCACCTTTCTAAATAACTGCTTTAGAATTTTATTTTTTATTTTATTTATTGCGTTTTTCAAAAAATGCGCCGAACAAATATGAATTAAAGTTAGGTGGTCAATTGTTACAAGTTCAAGTATATAGGTCCACATCATTTGTAAATATGTTCTCAAATCAATTTTATTAAATGTTATTAAAACAGACTGGATTAAGGCAAAACTAAAATCAATTTCAATTTTCTTTATAATGGGAGTCTCTTTAGGGTTCTTTAAACGATTTAACTGATAAACAAAGTTAAATAAAAAGTTTGCGATTGTTCGGACATTGTGGCTGGACGAAATAAATTTGACAACTGATAATGGGGAACTTTGTTCTTGCGCTAAAATTAATACATAATAAAAAATTCTTTTTTGTATCCATTTTGGTCGCTTTATAACCGATACTGTAGCATCAAAATACAAAAAAATATTTTCTGTTTTACTCAGTTTAATAACGTATCGTAATTGGGCTTCGGTTTGTAAATAAATAGTTAATGGATCGTAGCCTATAGACTGGATATAACCTTGAATATAGTTCCCTTCCCAAGTTTTTCCTTTAATTTTATTAAATATGTAAATTTGTCTCTGTCTAAATCATTTTTCTTAATGTTTTCACTAGAAATAATTTTAAAATATTTGAATTTGGGACATTATTGAAATTACCAGCTGCCAATATATCTAAATTAGCTTTAGCTAAGTGTTCATATTTCACAACACTAGGTGTTTTGGACATTAATTCTGTTGATAATTTTTGTCGTACTTCCCCTTTTATAAACCTGCGATGTCGATCTCCTTTTTTATGATTTATATTTCCATTTTGATTTACATAAATTTTGACATCGCCAGCATCTAAAGGACCGAAAGCATAAAATTTAAACTTAGCACAGTTTGTATGTTTGCATACTGCAACGGCCACAAATGACTTTCTTTTTTCAAAAAAAAATTTTTTAAATAATCCATTGATGTAATGATATGAAAATTTTAAAACGCATGCCGGGTAAAGTTTACTAAAGTAAAAATTAAATTCGTCTGTCCAGTTCTTTTTCAATTTAGATTTGTTATCATCATAAGTATCCCAAAATTGTGCCGGTACAATGAAATGCGTTGTTTTAATGGACACACAAGAACTGTTAATATTCGTTTTATCTTTTGTACTATTATTTGTTTCATTTTCCACATTAAAGTTTAAGACCGTTCCATCATTTTCACTACATAGTACTTCATGGGTTTGGTTATGATCAAGTGGTTCAGATATAGAATCTTTAATCTTATCCCACCATTTTTTCAATTCAATTCAATTCAATTCATTCATTTCAATTCAATTCAATTCAATTCAATTCTGCATCGATTAAAAAAAAAAAAAAAAACAGCCACTAGAACGCTCGTGGTCACTTTTTCAATTTCTAAGCATTTTTTTAAGGGTAAGTTGCAAGCCTATATGTATTAAACTGTCGTAAATGACTTCAAATATTTTTTAATAAATAATAAATTCGCAACCCTTTTTTTATTATTTATTTTGTTATTTTTTTTTTTACTTTTTTTTTAAATTTTTTTTAATACATATATACACTATATAACTACTAATATATATACTACTAATATAATATATAATATATATTAAATAAATAATAAATTGTTTAATAATTAAAAATTTAATAATAAAAATAATTAAAATTGTTTAATAATAAAAATTAATAAATTGTTTAATATTTTAATAAATTGTGCTTAACGTAGTTGCTCTGAGATAGTCAGGTACAAAAGTATATCTCAGCAAAAAAATTTCTTATATTAAAAATTAAATAATGTATTAATATTCTTCAGTTGTTATATTTGTATACCACTTGTTTTTTTGAATTTCCGCGCGCTTATGTTGTAGCAATTTAAAAGAATTGTTGAAAAAGCGTTGTAAAAACGTTGTAAAATGATGTTTTTAAATTATATTTCAAAAACGGCGTGGTCAATAACTTTCTGTTACTATTCTGGTTGTTTATCTATTCTGTGACTCAAATACTATTTTATACACATGGTTTTGACGCTGCGATTTTTTTCTGCTAGTTTTTTTCTGCTAAATACACCATGGTCTCTTAATATCAAAATTTATTAATATTAATTATCACTTTCTTCACGAGATGGCTTAATTATTTGTTGAGTACAGAAACAACACAAGTAAAATTTATTTTTGTTATTTTATAAAGAAAACTTTATTTGAAAATGAGAAAATAATATTGTGAACACATTTCCGTAATATGAATGTAAAGTTTGAGTTGAAAAATTTTTCCCAAATTCATATTTTGGGAATAGTATACTGTTGTATCGTTCTCCTGTAAAATTTCGAAAATGTGATTTATGTGATTTCTGCACTCACCGATTCAATTGTTATATTGTCAGAATTTGTAGTCCGACGTAATGTTTACAATTTGTTACACATATTATAATAACGCCGTTGTACTTTCATGGGAATTGTCAGAATACTAAATAAGTGCCAATTGTCACTTCTTTTGATCAATTCCACCATTAGTTCCTATCTATCTGGCACTGATAGAACCAAATGGAAATTTTTACTTTACGTTGTTGAACCATATTGTCCTATCTAATCGAATTGCAAGCTTACTAATTATATTTAAATTTTAAATTCAAAATTAAACTTTGCCTTCTAACATTTCCATTTTGTGGATAACTCAATAATACCTATATTTTTCCTAACGTTTCCACTTGTTGAATTCATTTTTCTTAGCTAGTTCACAACATTTGACCATTTAACCATTTACCTATTTAATAAATCGTTTATTTTTTCCTAACAATTTCTTTTGACTGCAAATATTTTCCTTTATTTTTAGTGGGTATTTCTAACAAATGCATTATTGCTTTTATTTGCTTTAATAATAGTCATCTGACTTACTTTATATTTCCTTTAAAATCTCATCATACTCAGTTTTTGATTGCATTTATTTTATTGGAATTATTGTTCGACAAAACTATATACATACATATTTGACTAACCTTGAAAAAAAAAATTATATTTTTAGATTTTGTATACTCCTTTATTAATACATTAATATATACACTGGTGCTCTGATTGAGAGAAAGAAAAATGCGTATGTATTGGTTACACGGATATAAAAAAAGCAATTTTTTTAACGTAAACAACTCATTATATATATATATATATATATATATATATATATATATATATATACCATGTGAGTTTTTCGGGAGTTGCCATTCGATTTATTCCTAAAATATGCATCTAATCGAAAAAAAGTTTATACAAAAAATATTCAAAATAGAGGGGGCCATTCAGGAAAAATTGTTCCAGACTTCTAGGACTTACGGTTTTTTTGGAATAGAAAATTTTTTTTTTTTTCAAATGGAAACATATGTTGAGATGTTTTTTTAAAAATTAGTTTATTACTTCAAATTACCAATTATGCTAAAATTTTCATTATTTTATTCAAAATTTTTGAGAAATTGCATTTTTAAGTTTTAGTTTTCAAAACCCGTGGTAAAGTTTATTTGATCGAACGCAAAAAATACGCATAATTTGCAATTTACATTCAAAACACCCAAAATAACTAGTGATGGTATGTTCGCATTAAGCTGTTGCAATAAGACAAAATTTATTAATTAAATACATTAATTATCAAAATAATTTGTAGTTTTTCCTCAAATATTTAACTTAGTATTCAATAAAAAGTCATTAAAATACAGCTATAGTTTTAATTTTTAATATTTAATACTACACCACACTATGGCAGTCAAAAATAGGCATTTGTGAAACAGTCATTACGTTCACAATACGTAGTTAATATGAAATCTGTATTATCTTTGTAATTTGTTATTGAAATATTTATGTAGATGGCAATATTGGCATCGATAATATCAATGTCGGATGTATTACATATGGCTATTATTATTTGTCACCGTTAAATAAAAATGTCAACAAAAAATATTTTCAACGCCAAAATTCTGGTATTTAAACAAGATTGCATTACGTTGAAACAGGAAAAGTATGATTTTATTCATGTCACGATTAGTTTTTAATCTGTTGTTGTAAATAATTATTTTCATAACCTTATTTTTTTTGCAGTAAGAATTCAAACAATTTTTCAAAATCTACAATAATTCTTATAGTTCATTTCATTCGATGTTTAAAATTGGAATATTTACTAAACTTCTGTTAACTTCAACAGGAAAAACAGTATTAAAGTATTAAAATTTGTCGTTCCGTGGACATTAGTAAAAATCAGTTGATCACACAGTTGAAGGAAAAACATTCCCATTTGAACGGAAATTTACTCATGTAAATAATGGATCTTACTGTAGGGATGTTATGGATATGAAATTTCGGATACGGATATGGATATTTAAAAACATTTTTTTCGGTTTCGGTTACGGATAATTGCTTTCAGTGAACATAATTTTTAGAGAAAAAGGGTAAAGCTTTTACCCAAAAAGTGAACGTCAAAAACGAATCAACAAATCTACTAAGAGAAATATGCTGCAAAAACTTGCTTCGATTTAAACTCAGTTTTCCAATGGCAGTTGCCTGTTATTATCCGGAACAAATCCGAAGCTTTTATTTTCGGATACGGTTTCGGTTTCGGATATACAATTATTTCGGATATCCGGTAGTTTCGGTTACGGTTACGGATATCCATAACATCCCTAGTTCTTAGTTAGTCATTTTTATAAAAAAATTTATTCTGTATTTTAAAAGACAAAAATGAGTTCTGTAATTCAAAAAAATGTTGTAATGAAACAAATTTTACTAAAAATAATAAAGTTTATTTAAAAAAATAATAAAGTTTTTATTAAAAATATTTTATCTGTAATTGATTCTTAACTCTTGCAGAGCGTTGGACATTTAGTAAATCACTAGCGTCACCTGCAGCAGACCTGTCTATTTTTCAGTAAATTTGCACAGTCTTGCCAATCTTCACTTTTTATCAACCCCAATGAGTCCATACGCGAAATAGCTTTTGAATTTTTATGTGAAAATAGTTGTGTTGCAAATTTTTCCATTTTTAACATTTAAATGTTCGTCAGTTATTTTGTGGGCTATTATTTTGTGGGCTATTATTTTGTGGGTTAGATTATTAATCACATCAGGGTCAGTTATTTTGTGGGTTACATTATTAATCACATCATTAATTTTAAGTTTTTTGTTATTATTGCTATTGCAACCAAACACAGCGCACATAACCATCACGAAAGTGCTTAAATATGCCAAATATAAAAATGTCTTTCTGCATGTCAGATTATGTCATTCAAATCAGTTAAAAATTTCTGTTTTAGTTACCTAGGAACACGAGTTTTACTAGATAGCCATCTATGTGTCATAAATACAATTATCATTTTCCGTAATATTGAGGCCTGTTTGAAGTAGGCGCTCTTAAACTTACCAAAATTCGCTTAAATAAATCACTTTTAAGCGCGAAAGCTGTAAAATTTGAAAAAAAAAAAAACTTAAGATAAAAATTTTTATTTTTTTATTTTTGGTTATTGTCGCTTTATTGAATAATTTTTATCAACAAATAAGTATACTATTCCATTTAAAAAAAGGTAAGTTTGTATCGTATCTCGAAAACCACAAGAGCTATAAAGCTCCTGATTATTGCAACTGGTTGCCCCCGTCGATATCTACAACTCTTATTTGAACAATTTTTCGATTAAATCAACGGTTTGGCTGTAATAAAAATGGCAACTCCCGAAAAACTCACCCTGTATATACATATATATATATATACATATATATATATATATATATATATATATATATATATATATATATATATATATATATATATATATATATATATATATATATATATATAATGAGTTGTTTACGTTAAAAAAAAGATTATGCTTTTTATATCCGTGTAACCCAATACATACGCATTTTTAGGATTTTGTAGTTAACAACAACAAAATCCTTATAACATTGTGTCGCTTTGTACAAAAATAGATGTAAACCCAAAACTTCAGTTCTATTTCTATGAAAATATGTTTAAGGGTGTTTTTTAAAATAGAAAAAAATCAAACTATTAATGAAATTTATTATCTCAGATAGACATTTTATAGTTTAGATGATCATATTAAGGCCTAATTTTAATATTAAACCCAAAAATACGAAAAAATAAACTGATACTAACCGACCCCCCAAATATTAAAAAAGTGCGACGTCTCTTTAAAATACAACTATCAAATTGTAATATAACAGTAGACTTCAAATAAATAGAACACCGTAAAAATATTTCAAACTAGTTTTTTTTTAATAAATTTCTATTTTTTCGTAAAAGTAAATTATAATAGACTTATATACAATTAACAAACAAAAGTTGTAATTAGTTTTTTTCACATTTAAAATGTATTTTCGACTTTTAAAAAATTGTAAAGGCTCAAATTATTTAAAGACCAAATTAATTTGCGTGGACTGTAATATGACCATGTCAGGCAACTCAACAAAAACAAATATTTAATCTAAGATAATGGGTACGGTCAGCAGATTAAAGCGATCAATTACAACTATGTCCGATAGGTATATGTATATGACATCGATATGTCCAATAACATATTACGCTTGCTTGCGTATTTTAAGTATGGTGGAAAACATGGCGATCGCTCAAATGTTGCAGCTCAAAGGTGAAAAAAATACCATTCAGCAGAAAATCATAAACCGTTTTGCAACTGTTGCGTTTTGCTGAACGAATCAATAGCTGCCTGCCTAAATGTTTTTTTCCGGTAAATGGTGACATCTATCGCACCTATTTTAAAATACATACTGCATAAATATATTTTTCATACCTTTTGTATTAAAACAGTATTGTTAATCTAATAATTTAGAAAAAAAAATGTTTTATAATAATAATAAGTGCAATACCAAGTAATAAATAAAAAAAATCTACTAATATATATATATATATATATATATATATATATATATATATATATATATATATATATATATATATATATATATATATATAATGGTGTATATGAAATCAATACTTTGAAATAAGGCAAACAAGTAATATAACAGCTAACCTCAATGTGAAACAGTGAAAAAATAGTGAAAATGGGGTGAATTTGCAATCTATATTTTCATGCGATATTTTTCTTTTTAACCGATTAAAACAAATCAAAGTGATGGAAATTTTCAGTTGTAAGAAATTATAGCAAGCATAAGTTATTCAAATGAATTTTTTTTTTTTTTTTGTTATTATTATTCTACGAATTGGACATCAAATATATAATATGTATATATCGTATATATTATTTTATTATTGTATTAGTACCGGGTGTTTCAAGCAACTAAGGACATATAAATTTTAACACAGGGAAAATTTGTTCTGATCAAGGGGTGCCTTATTTTATTATTATTAAATGTTTAGCAAAACTTTAAATAATATCGCGTCAAAATAATGTCTAAAAGTAATTAAAAGACAATAGCAGTAAATTTACTGAGATAACTATAAATAAATATTAATCTAATGTTGAAATGTTTATTAGCAAATAATACTGCTTAGTAGAAAATTGGACACCTATTGTTTTGTTTTCAGATTTACTATTTGCAATGAAAGAAAATTTTAATAACTATGGATACCTATATGAAAGTGATACCTATAAAAAACGAGCATACTCTGATCCCAACAATTTTTTCCCATGTTAAATTTTGTATGTTCTTACTTCGCTGAAACAGACAGTATGTATATGTATATAGAATTGATTTCAAAAAAATCGGAACATCTTGTGTGCCATTTTCAGTTCTTTCTAGCATTGAAAAATAGTAGTAGTATATTACACCGGGTGTCCCGTTGGGATGTGTATATACGGTTAGATGTTAACTGATAACACTGAATTCCCATAAGGAAAGTTATGTCACAAGAGTGCTTTGAACAAAATAATATGTTAATATTATAACTACTGTTACTATCGCTTTAGCAAAAATAATGCAGAAAAATAAAGAAATGAATGTCGCAATTTTCAAGCAATTCACATCTTCAAAACATGGTATATGTTTTTCTAGAAAATTTTTGATTTTCTGATTAATCGTTTTTCTTTCTTACTTCCCAACTTTATTTTCGTACATTTTAATGAATATGTATTTTTTTTCACCGTAACTAACTTGGACGAATTTGTGAAGATTGTTGTCAGAGAGCTTGTAAAGACTCGAGAGCAAAAATTCGCACCGGAATCAACAGAAACGCTTTAGTCACGTGGCGTGTAGACTATTTTTTACAATTCTGAATTTAAGGGAATACTTTACAATTATAAAAATTAAGAGGAAATATTATTTAGATGTTAATTAAACTGTACAAGGTAATATGACATCAAGTATACTGTGGCCAAATTAAACAATTTAGACAATGCAAAATAATTGTTGGCTTTTATCTAAAATTTTAAATTTGTTCATTATTTAAAAACTATTATTACATTTTTTTAAAATCATATAAAAGGTAAAAGGTTTAGATAGTCATATTGTTAATAAATTAAAAGCTAATTTTAATATTAAATAAAAACAATAAATATTTAAGCCCGAGAATTGTGAAAAATTAACGCTACTGAACTACAAAATCCTAACTTAATGCGTGCCTAACACGCACTTGACGGATTTTTCTTTTTCTCAATCAGAGCACCGGTGTATATTAGAACTGTTTTAAATTGATTAACGCCATGACTCATTACTTAACGAGTAAGAACTTGTTTATTTAATTTTGGTACAGTAGAATCTACAAAATATTCATAACATCAAACTCTGTTTCCTAACTCAATTCTACATTATTACTTATTAGTTATTAATTTATTATACATTATTTATTTATTTATTTATTTACTACTTCTGTTACAATTGTACTTGAAGATTAATTTTCGGATTTTCTATACTTTTTTATCCCTAATCTGAACAACTAAATTACAGTGCGTTCAAATATTATAAGGCCAGTGAGTTGATTTATTTTACTCCATCTGCGCAAACGAAGGAAGGTCTCTTACTTCAAAATCGTTTGGCTATAAAAATTTTGCACGCATGTGTAATACAAGCTCCTGCCCGCTTCTTATGCCGCTGCTACACGATGCTACGAACACCTTCCAACATTCGACGTTGGATGGTTCATAGCATCGTGTAGCCGTTGTTCGAACCTACGAGTGTCCAATGTCGAGCGTCAAAGGTTCGCATTTGGTCGTGTCCCGTTCGATGTCGGTATTCTTGCACCGAGTCAAAGGGATGCTTCGAACGTTTGAAGGTCAGTGTTGGTTGTGTTCGTTGGTTGCGCACGACTCGTTCATGTGAAGAGAGACAACATCAGTGTATAACATTAGAGATAACATCAGACAGATAACAGCGTTGTCCACTGAGTACCAACACATTATCATTCGTATTGGATCAAACATTCGACTCACCGTGTAGCAGATACATTCGTCGCACCAACTATCGAACTTAATTGCCTCAAACGTTCGATCGAATGTTGGAAGGAACGTTCGTAGCATCGTGTAGAAGCCGCTTTACATAATCACCAGTGTTGCCACGAGGTTAAATTTCTTACATTTTTCGTAACTTTTCATCAATCCATGTAACATGTATGTAACAAAAGATTTTAAGCGTATTTATTAGGCTTGCGCATTTTAGTTCACTTGTAAGAGCGCTCAGTTTAGTTCATAGTTCTTTAATGAACTAGTTCGTTCTTTTAGTTCGTTAGTTCACAGTTCTGAATCAACAGTAATGAATATGAACTGCATTAATTTAGTTCTTTAGTTAGTTCCTTTTTCTGACGTTTTTATCTTAAAGATTTAAGATTTTTTTAAACTAGTAATCTTTTATTTTTGACAATTTTCCCATATCGGGAACGAAGAATTTCGATATGAGGAAATGTCTAATAATAACAAATTTATCTGATTTTACAATGCTCATTTGTGTGTCTTTATTTTTTTATAATAGGTGTTTTTTAAAAAAAAAGCCAAAAAACAATATGTGACAATTTTTACAAAATTATTTAAAATGTTCATTCGTATGTCTTTATTTTTGTGCGCTCTGCAACGGTAAACACTACCTTGATTTAACTCTTTGCACTCAAGCAAAAAAAAAAAAGTGAGTTGTAAATAGGCTCGTAAGACATGTAGTACATGACAACGACCGACGTTCTTTTTTTGACGGATTGTTTTGACGTTCTAACCTTGTTTCCCCCAAGTTGAATACTAAATGCGCTAAATACGTCCTCAATGCTGTTTTTATTAGTTTTTAATTTTAAAAAGATAATTCAACGTGATTTTGTATTATTTTATTTACAATTTTTCTAATAAATGAATGTGTTTGCAGTTATTAAATAAAATATTCATCTAATGTGAAGTATGAGCAGTCATTACAGTTCAACATTCGGTGTGTCATGTGGTAAATGTCTTATGATCCAACAGACAAAACACCTTTAAATATGGTAGAGTTAATGGACAAACCACCTTGTCATGCTGTACATGTCTTATAAGCGCAAAGAGTTAATAGTACTTTTTACAATTACTTCGCGAACTAATGAACTTACTGAACTGAACGAACAAAGTAACTAACTGAACTACTGAACTACCAAAATAATTTAGTTCACTATTCTCTGTTCAACCGGAAGGTGCAATTTTGACATTTTAGTCCTAAATATAATTTATGACTTTGCACTAGCACTTCAGCAGTACAAAGGTGCACGTTCAATCGATTACTTTAAACGAATATTTTACAGATATTTATATTATAATATAAAATGAATAGAAACAGCTTCCAAAAAAATAATTTGAACATTTTTACTGTTCGATTAGTTTATTTGAAAAATATATTTGATTATTAAATAAAATTATCTGAAAAATAGTGATATAGAAGAAAACACCTTAGCAAATTTAAAGAAGTAATATTTATTAATTTATTGTTCTTATTAGTCACAATCGGAACTATCAGCTGAATCTATTGAGGAAGATTCTTTTAAACAATTATAAAACGTTCTTGGACATTTTCAATTAAATTGTCTACTTTCCACAAAACATCTTCTCTTTTTATAACATGCCGTATTGTCGCATATAATCATACAATCATATCAATATTCATTTACGCATCCCTTTAAACTAAGATCAAATGAAAAAGATACTAAAGTAAGTAGGTAAACACATACAATTATATTAGTAATAAAAGATGGGAATAATAATACTGATCATAAACTACTTGTGGTATTTCTTGTTAAAAATAAAGAAACATAGGGTATAATTCGTGTCAATTGTATAATCTGTCTTTTTTTTTAAGTCTCTTGTTTTTTGGACGTTCTTATTATTTGTTCTTTTCCTTAAGGATTATTTTCATTTTTGAATAATGATTTATTACTAGTGAATATTCCGCCTGTCAAAATTGCACCTTCCGGTTGAACAGAGAATAGATCCTCATAGAACATAATTATATGATAAGTGATAAACATTGATAGCTACATACCTACGATACTTACCATAGATATAATACCTGCAAGTCAGTGTCTCTAGTGATCCAGAAATTGAACTAACGAACGAAGAGTGGAATTGATGATGAACTAGTTCGTTCAGATCACTTGTAAGGACGCTCTTTTGAACTAGTTCGTTCGCGAACTACACAAGCCTAGTATTTATGTAACTTTTTAAAATTATATACATTGTTTGCAATTGTCAAATTCATATCTTAATTCAAAAATTCATAACTCCTGCTTAATTGCTTTTATCAATTTTGTCACGCACACAAACGTATACGGTACATGCCTGAAGTTAACCTAATTTTTATTACATACCATCTGCAGCTAAATATGAATTAAATTCAAGCCTTTCTGCTGAAGAATATTGGCGGAAAGTATTTACAGGGCCGTGGAGAGAAATGGCGGACCCCGGGAATAAATTTCATTTTTAAAAATTTTTTGCCTGAAAAAATATCTGATGAGAAAAAAAAGCTCCTTCAGCTTTTTTCCGGGCCCCTTACCTACAGTTACGGGCCCCTTTTTAAGTCCGGGCCCCAGGGCTACAGCCCCGGCTACCCCACCCTCTCGTCGGGCCTGAGTATTTAAACTAGAAAAAATTGATGGAAGAACTATGTTTCCAAATCTGAAGAAAGTATTTTCATTATTAATGGTACTACCGTTTTCGAATGCTTATCTGGAGAGAATATTTAGCCAATTAAAACTAATAAAAACTTCTCATGGCAATAATTTACATACGGCTACTGTATCTGCACTCATGTCCACAAAAGAAAATATTAAGGGTTCTATAAAATTTGAACCTGTTGAATCTCTTCTCTGTAGTCAGATAAAAATAAATTGATAAATCTTTATTTTATTGTAATAATAAATACAATTCTCTTTATTGTTATCTTCACTTGACTTAAAATTCAATGGAAAATAAAAAAGATAAATTAATGAACCGCCCATACTTTTATTATAGGGTATGTTCGCTAGTTTTCGTCTAATTAGTGGAGTTGATAGATTTGCGACATAAAAAGAATATGTTCAACTGATCTAATGCTAATGAATTCTATTGCTATTTATTGCTTACATAGCCTACTTTAAGTTGACATAAAATGATAACTAATTACGTTTACTGTTTTTTTTTTTTTTTATAAAAAAAAATAATGATAAATATACAGATTTCGCTAGTTTTCGACCACCATTTAGGTTAAAAATTGTTACAAAAAAATTAATTTTAATAAAAAGCAAATGCTTATACGTATTCAGAACCTTTTATCTTCCTTCTTAAACCTTTTTATTTTATTTTATTTTATAATTTTTTTGATTCTAAGGAGGTTATCTAAAAGTTTGAAAATGTAATTCACATACAGAAAAATATATGGACGAAAACTAAAAAGTACAATTTAATGCAGTTTTCAGTTTTCGTCCATGTAATTTAAACTTTTGTAATTCATTCTATGCAAATAATTGAGTGGATGAAAATTAAATCTCTAATCAAGCAGCCAATGGTAATTGTCCAAAATAAAGCTTTTTACTATTTCAAAATATTTAGCTATTGAGGAATAAAATAAATTTCATTTGATTGTTTCAGTTTTCGTCCAAGTGGTCGAAAACTGAAGTTTTTAAGGAATTGATTACTTAATATCCGTCCATCAAATTTTTACAACTCAATTTAAATTTTTAAAAAATTTTCACTTCTAATTACGTTCAATGTCTCTTAAATATTAAAAATAAGATGTTTCGTTCTTGAGTTATCGTGCGGACACTTAGTAAACATATATATATATAAATGTGTCCGCACGATAACTCAAGAACGAAACATCTTATTTTTAAGAAATTTCGTGAAAACGTTTACGGGGTTTTGGACATTTTTCGTGAAGAAAATTTGGCGGAATGAGGCGGAAAAATCACATAAAGAAGGTTTTTTTTATTTACAATTATATCAAGTAGTTTCCGAGAAAAACGTACTTTTGTAAATGGAAATTCGCTATGTTATGCAGGATGCTGCGACAGGGGTATTTTTATATTTCTATTATACGCTCTTGTACAGTAAAATGGACGAAAATTGGCTCTGGACGGGAAACTAGCGAAGCTACCCTACCTACTTTGATAAATAAAAATTTAAAAAAGATTATAATAAAAATATAATTGAAAATGGCAATTCGTTTCAACAAAAAATTACTATTACGTAACTTTTTGTTTAAAAATGTACCTTTTAAAGTATGGCAACGCAACTTTTAGCCAAACGAGTGTGGCAACACTGATAACCACGACCTTACACTTCCTAACTGTATAACGTATTTAGATAAAACCTAATTTTTATATTAAAATATAAACAAAGTTTCATAGTTAGTTAATCCATCGTTTATTGGCAGACGGACATAAAAATATTAAATTTGATCATTTTTTTTATTAAGTTATCAGGTACATCTTGTAATTAGTGATAGGAATAATCGAATGATTTCAATAATCGATTATTTTTAATCGAGTGATTTTAATATTCGATTAATCATTCGATTATTTTTATCGACTATGTTTCATTCGATTATTATTATCAATTATTTTCTTTCGATTATTTCTAACAATTATTTATTGATTATTTTTATCGGTTATATTATTAGGTATTGAGATGCGATAAAAAAATTAAATTTCAATTTTGTAATTTTTCGGAATCCTTTTATTGTTATTTTTATTTTCAAATTCAAGCCTATAATACAATATTATTTACTTGTATGAACCATACAACCATAATCCACTTTTCAGTTTTTTTTGTTTTTAGGTGGTTTATCACATTATCTTCAAAAATCTATTTTTTATAATATTAATGTCCATTAGAGATCAAACCATTACTAATTACACTATTGTCGGTTTTTCCATTTTAATAGTCGGCACTTTAACACGGTCATAATCTATAATGACGAAACGCCTCATTAGCATAGTATTTTGACAACTAATACACTTTATATATACAATTGTTGACGTAGTATAGCGTTGTATCATTGTTAAATAGGTTTTACTTGACAGTGCACATACAGCGCCTACAGCGCTCATCAGTCATCACCATTAACGTATCAGTAAGGAAACATCCCTGCTAGGTTGTGCTATTCACTTTATGCAAAACATCACCAGTCATAGTTGTCATAAAACCTTTTTTTTTATTTAAACTGTTGTCTGTTTTCAATAGATATGACGATCCACTAAATAATTGAAGAGGTGGATTCCAAAACGCGCTAAGTCACTTTTGCAATTTTTCAGGAAATGTAAAAAACTATCTAGGTAGGCAAATGTAGTAATCTGTTTAAATTATTTTCAAGTTCTTAGATAATAATTATTATTGATGTTATTTATTTGTTCTTATTTATACATATAATTTTCAATAGATTATATTGAAAAAAAAAACCTTTAAAAAGTTGGGTTGAGTTGGTTAAAATAAACCTAGTTTGTTTAAATACAGATATATTTTATTCAAGAAACATTTTAAATAGTGCATTATTAGCTATTTCATGTGCTTGACATAACAGAAAATCTGTCTATAAGCAAATTTGGAAAAAAATACCAGCTATTATTGAAAAAAAATGCAATGGTTTACGAGTAAATTTGACTTAGAGCGTTTTGAAATAAAACTGTCACTGACTTAGCGCTTTTTTGGAAAACATTCCATTTTTCATCAATCATTTTACAGTAGACTAAGCTTATTTTGAAGGGTGGCACTACGAAAATCGTGTAGAGCTGGACTTGAACATTCTGTATCAACTAAAATCTAACATTAGACAAAAAATGACTTAGCGCCTTTTGGAATCCACCTCTTCAATTATTACCTGATATTTTGTAGAATCACTTAAAAGAATGGAATTTGTTTTATCTTGAGATATTTTTAAAACTGTTCGATTGAAAAATAATCGAATGATTTAATATCTCGAGATATTTTTTTAAAATCATTCGAATGAAAAATAATAGAATGATTTTATTATATCTCGAGATATTTCAATAATCGAATGATCGATTAATTTTCATTCGATTATGTCGATCACTACTTGTAATAATACATAAATTTTTATGTAATTTTAATTTTAAATACTCCTGTCGCAGCATCTGCATAACATAGCGAATTTACAAATATTATTGGATACTAGCGAATATCATATAACAACCTGTATTCCTCTAAAATGATTTAGCTTTTTAACAGTAAAGATTTTCAGAATCAGTCGAATTGATAATTTTTTCCGTTTTTCGGTCCCCAGGACCCTAGCGGATCTCATATAATATAGCGTATATCCATTTAAAATAGTTGAACTTTTTAACGGTGAAAAAATATTCAACATCGGTTGGGTGGTTTATTTTTGGCGCTTTTGGGACTTCAAGGCCCTGTCGAACATCATAAACATGTCCTAAATTCATCTAAAATAGTTTAGCTGACTAATAATGAACAAATTTTCAAAATCAGTGACGCATACCTGAAAAGCTAGTTAATTTTTATTTTGAAAAATAAAGCAGATATATATTTTTTTGTTACTGATGTATAATAAGAATAACAAAAACGATAAAGCATTTATCGTATAGAAATTCAGCAAATTTCTTAATTTTTCTCAAATCTAGTTCACTTACAATTAGAACAATGGTTGAAAAGTTTATCTCATGTAATTTTTTACGCTCTTTTCGATGGTGCAAAAAAAATTAAAGAAGTTTCTAAATTCTAGTCAACTTTTGCAAAAAAACCATTAAAAATGACCAAAAATGGCTAAAATTTTGGCTTTTAAAAATCGTACGTGTCTGGTTGACGAACTCATCCAAGGTTTTAAGACTTTTCACCATTTCACAAAATTTCGTGAAAATTGGGTGTTTCGTTCACGAACTATCGCGTATAAACATAAATACATGAAAACCGCTGTTATAGCTGAATTTCCAGAATGAAAATTCGCTAAAAGACATACGTACATACTTAAGGTAATCGGTCGATAAAACGATGTTTTCAAAGGATTTTAACGAAACTTTTCTAAATATTTATTTACTTCAATACCAATAATACGAGCCCTTACCGAAAAAAAATTGACCACCCCAATTTTGAGATAAACGATTTCAAATTTTTGTAATTTTAACACGGGCTCTTATGGGAAAATTCTATTTTTTTTTTGAATAAAATGAAAATGTGTCAAAGGAATTTGGTAAAAATTTAATATCTTATAAAATACAAAGTCACAAACCATATTTAATAAGAAATAAAAATTATTCACCACGCCGTTTTTAAAATATAATTTATAAACATCAATTTACAACGTTTTTACAACGCTTTTTCAATAATATTTTTATATTGCTACAACATAAGAGCGCGGAAATTAAAAAAAATAAGTGGTATACAAATATAATCACTGAAGAATATTAATACATTATTTAATTTTTGATAAAAGAATTTTTTTTGAGATAACTTTTGTACTTAACTATCTCAGAGCAACTACGTTAAAGAAAATCATAAAGTATTCTTTTGGAAAATACTAAGTGTGTCTTTTTATCTATTAAAAAAAAACCCAAAAGTTGTACAGTGTCTTAAAATCATTTTTACAATGATTCATTTCTTAAAATTATTTTTATAAAATTTTGACGCAGTAAAATTGTTGCCATTTGATATCGCTGATATCAGTAAATTACAGTGCGTCAAAATATTATAAGACCACTTGAACATTTAGATAAAACATTTGTACAATTAACGTAGTTCCCCGGAGACAGTCAGATACAAAAATATATCTTAAAAAAAATGTTCTTTTATCAAAAATTATATAATGTATTAATATTCTTCAGTTATTATATTTGTATACCACTTGTTTTTTTTATATTTCCGCGCGCTTATGATGTAGCAATTTAATATAAAACATTGTTGAAAAAGCGTTGTAAAAACGTTGTAAAAGATGTTTTTAAATTATATTTAAAAAACGATGTAATGAATAATTTTTATTTCTAATTAAATATGGTTTGTAACTTTTTTATTTCATAACATATAAAAAGTTTATCAAATTCCTTTGACACGTTTTCATTTTATTCAAAAAAATCGTATGACTATATGTCAATTTCCCATAAGAGCCCGTGTTAAAATTACAAAACTTTGAAATCGTTTTTCTGAAAATTGGGGTTATTTGTTCGCTACGACACACGGTTTACTAGATATTTACGATCAAATTTTTCAATAACGTAAAGTATCATTTATAGCAATCCCCCGAAGAACACAATTAATTGGTTCCGTGTTCTTTGAAACCGTGTTGTTCGAGACCACAAAAGACAGGCATTCCATTTAAAGTGTGAAAATAAAAATTTAAAAAAAAAAACGTTCCGTTTAATTTGCAAGTTGTGGGTATTCAAAACATACTGCGACTGTTAAAACGTACCTTTCGTTATCAAAAATTACCGATAATGAATTACTTATCATAAATTGGTTTAAATTGTTTCATTTAAGCTCTATTGGTCCCTCTGATTTGGTCAACAATAGAATATTTTAAAAAAATTACATTTCGTTGCTTTTCGTAATCGTAAACTTTTGATCGTAAATATCTCGTAAACGGTGCATCTTAGTTCAAAAATAACAAAATTTTTGAAGGCTCAAGCGAAGCAAGTTGTGGGTATTCTAGACACATTTGGACTGTCAAGACTTACTTTGGTTATCGAAAATTATCGATGTCGAAAATAACGATATTTTCAAAATTTCAAATATGTAATTTTTTACATATTCGATATCGTTTCTATTGTAAATTCTCTAAAATTTTAAGTAGTCTTTATTTCCAGTATTTTTCCTTTTATAATAACAGATTCAGTTTACACGATTTTTATTCGCGTAAATCAAATCCATATGGAACGGGTATATTCCCGTACATTGAGGACCGGCGTAACTTTATATCAAATACCATGTGAGTTTTTTGAGAGTTTCCATTTCTGTTACAACCAAATTTTTCTGATAGAAATGGTACCAGAAAAGGTTCTTTTTTTGGATGTAATGGAAATGTAACCAAGAAAAACACTATCGGTTGAAGTAGCCTCAAGTACATATGCATATTTTTACCGCCTAACTGATAAATTAAAGAAAAATTAAAAAATTAAACTTGGATAAAAAAAATCTTTTTCCTTATTTATGTTGTTAATTAATGCACTAGATCAGTTTTATCGAAAAATTAATATAAAGTCCCATTTAAAAATCTGTAAGTTTGTATCATAGCTCGAAAACCATAAGAGCTATAAAGCTCCTGGCTATAGCAATCGGTTGCCCCCATCAATATCTACAACTCTTATTTGAACAATTTTTCGATTAAATCAACGGTTTGGCTGTAATAAAAATGGCAACTCTCGAAAAACTCACACAGTATATAATATACCTATGTATTCTATTTTTTTTCAAAAAAATTACTTAAAAATCGTGTTGTTTGAAAGTGTGTAATTCGGGGGAAGATACCCGTGTTCTTCGAGACCCATGTTCTTCAAGTACCGTGTTCTTCGAGGATTACCTGTATAAATAAATGTGTATAAATAAATATAAGTAGGTACACTTTATGATATAGATTGAATTCAGAAGCACTTCTAAAAATTAACACATTGCTATAGATAATTTTTTCCTATCATTTGAGTTGTTCAAATTTTCTTATACGAAAACTGCGTTCTATGAAGACCGCGTTATAGTAGACCTGTCGCAATTTCATATCGTATTATATAGAATTCGCCTTACCCTAGGGCCACACTAACGGTTAATGCCGTTAATTATCGCGTTAATCGACATTAAATGCAGGTGTGACCAGAACTTAACGCGTTAATTTATTAACGTCATTAATAATGACGTTAGGCATTAGGCGACATTATATGCCTATTTATGTATTTCCAGGCAACAAGAACAATCATGTCTATGTTGCATGTATATGTACTTATGTAATACGGTATATCATCGATATCATTTAAATAAAAGCGTTCATACCATTGTTTTAAATTTAGTTAAAATAAAAATTATTTAAAATTTTTCCCTTTTTAAATTAACAGTATTTAAAATTAAGATTTATATTAATTAAAAATAAAAATGGTATCCATTTTTGTTTTAGCACGATAATTATCGAGATAATACGTTAAATGCTATAGTGTAGCCGCCCAATTTACGCGTAGTTTAAGTCGTTATATTAACGCCATAATTATTGCGTTTATGGACATTAGACGTTACGTTAGACGTTAACATTAGTGTGGCCCTAGCATAATAAGAATACTTCACTTGACTGTATATATGTATATGTGACCGCGTAAAATAATATCGCGGAAATCAAATTCACGTATAAAAAATTTCGCGTAAATTGAATTCATTTTAAATTCAATTTACGTTGCGTAAAACGAAAATCCGCATAAAAAAAATCCGCGTAAATTGAGTTCAAACGAATACCCGCATAAATTGAGTGACCGGTGTATGTGAAGTTAGTTAATTACTTATTTCCTTATATTAGAAAACAATATTATAATTCCAAAATATTTCAGCTAAAAATATTTTGCAATTCCTAAAAAGTAAAGTTTTTCTTTTGAATAACTAAGGTGATCTTATGGTTTTGGACGCACTGTAATTAACACTGACGATTTGTATACCATTGACTTGGTCGATGCAAATAAGTAAATAATTATTAATATTACATATTATTATTAAACATTACATCATCGCAATACGTTATACCTGCTCTACACTCTCGTCAAACTTGGTCAAAGTTCCTCGTTGAAGTTGGCTGAGGCCTGAATATGTACCCCCGGACCGATTGTAAGTAGATATTCGGATTATCAATCCACCACCATATTTGACTTTTTAATAGCTGGATTGTTAATTAATAATAATTAACGCAAAAAATAACTGAAAATTATTAAACTTCTATTTTATGTAGAAAGAATTGACTATACTAAAATCGAAACACTTTGTCAGTAATCACATGAACAAATCGTGGTACTATTCATGTACTGTAATGGTTTTTTTAGGTACTATAGGGTGGAATATTAGGGTAAAGGCCGTTTTACATTCGTTACAAATTTGTAATTTAAAACTTACAAATATTATTCATATGTTTGTATATTCCTTACTGTACAAAAAGATTGGCAGTAGATAGCAGTTTAAGAAATTGTAAAGTTAAAAATATCTGTTAACAGTGATAATTAATAAATTTATCTAAAAATAAAGAATTTAAATGTATTTAAGTAACGCAATAGTGTAACTCAATACCAACTCTTATCATAGGTACTATAGTCCCTTCAGTGACTCATCTAGTTGTAGAATACATACACAAACATACAGAAGTTCTAAACAAGAGATTTAAGTAAGTGCATTTTAATACACATGTAAACAGCAATAATTACTCACAATTTTACATATATTTTTGTTTTTGATAGTAAAATAGTGCACGTAAGTATGTGAGTATATGTATGATAATAGAAATAAAATTTAAAAAAAATGTTATTGCTTGCTTATAAAAAATATTATATTTGGTGGAAAGTGCCATTGTTTGGAAGTCACTGTTCCTAAAAATGAAAATATTGTATATACCATACCATGCTTTGATCACGCATTTTTATTACTGACAAAGTGTTTTGATTTTAGTATAGAAAATTCAAGAAAAAATCGTTAAACAAATTCCAACTGTCAAATATGGTGATGAATTGGTAATCCGACTTCAACTTATAATACTTACAATCGGTCTGGGGGTGCATACTTCAAAGTGGAGTGGAAAATTTGCATATAATAGACAAAATAATGTATAAGTATGTTTACTTGAACATACTAAAAGAAAATTTACATGAAAATACTAAAAAATTAAATCTGGAGGATCGTTTTTATTATAACAGAATAACCATCCAAAGTGTTCTGCATACTTTGTAAGACAATAGATCCTGTATAATACCTCCGAAAGATTACAGACACGACTCCAATCGCCTGATCTCAATCCAGTTGTGAACCTTTGGTACCATTTGGGGGCATAAATTCAAAGCCATCACATTTCAAATCAACAAAGTTTAATTAAGACTTGAAATTAGAATAGAGTAAAATTTGGCCTGACACGACATCAAAACTAGTGAAGCCATTGCATAATAAATTAAAAGGAGTGATTGAGACAAAGGAATACGCTACTAATACCAAATACTTAAAACAACTTTTTTTCTATTGCTGATAAAAGTGATAAAGCATGTAAATTGTATTGTTCAAATACTTTTAATAGATGTTAATAATTTACTCTAAAGTAAAAAAAATGCTAATTTTTCAATAGTAACTGAATTGGATTTAGTTTTTTTATTAATTTGTAAAAAACAAAAATAGTTAATCAGTCATTTTATGTAGAACACCAGCCAAAATTTTTACTAATTTCACTGTTCAACCTGGTTTTAGCTATTAAAATTTGTTTGTTATATGACTGTCCAAATACTTTTGACTAGCCACTGTATATAAAATATGTTAAATAAAAAATTACTCTTATTCTTATTATTTTACAAAGATAAAGAAGTTTAAAATAAACAAATTTGATTAAATATTGTATTTTTGCATTTTTGTATTGTATTTTGTATAATTGATTGAATTAATTTGTTCTTATCATTTTGATACAATCAAATCAATATTTACTAATAAAGCTGAAAATATTTTAGCCAATTTTAAATCATATGGGATTGAGAATAGGCGCGAGAATAAAGTACTTCGCTTCGCTCGCTAAACAGTTCAGAATTCTATAAAAGGTTAATTCCATGTAATGTTTTGCTCTGCTCGCCATACGATTACGAAAAATATAAAAATTTTGTCTAAAAAATATAAAAATAAAATTTGGGGTGGACCACCCTTATCACTTAGGAGTATGAAAAATAGATAACAACATATTCTCAGACCTACTGAATATATATATATATATATATATATATATATATATATATATATATATATATAAAATTTCATCAAAATTGGTCGAGCCGTTTCGGAGGAGTATGGTAACTAAAACTGTGACACGAGAATTTTATATATTAGATATATACTGCCCTGCTAAGTACAAAGGTGGTAACTCACTTTTTTTACGAAAATGAGTTATTAGTTATAGAGGCAATAAATAATGAATTGTGCAACATTTTTATTCAATAATTAACGGAAATAAATAATTATTTAATTAAATATAACTCTGTAAAAATAGTCGTGTCTTACTTTTAATCCCTATATACTACGTTATTCTGCCGTATCTATCAAATACTAAGCGATTTTTGTCGTATCTTCAAAAATACGATGAAAAACTAGCATTTTCAAGATACGTTTAAAATACCTTAGCAATTATGAGATACAACAATTTACTTTATAAATATTGATACAGGACGCCAACAGCGCTATGATGCAAGTTCCCAACCGAAAGTGTACAATTAATTATTTGACAATACTAAATTTAAAATAAATTTTGTTGATTGTTGAAAATAATTGTTACCTATTATTTAGGTATTATATTGTTTACATCCTAAATTAAATTTAAAGGAAATGGTAAGTTTGATGGGTACCATAAATAATTTTGTAATAATTGATTCTAACCTAACCTAAAATGCTATTCCAAAAATACTTTTTATGCTTATTTTTTTTTTTTTTTTTTTTTTTTTTTTTTTTTTTTTATTTGTCAATCATTTAGTTATTAAATTGAGTTGAAATTCTTCGAATTTACAATTTTTATATTTATAATAACTAAACGCATGGAAATTATTTTCACAAGTAATATTTTTTTGTAAATTTTGTATTTGAGGTTACGGAATTACCTATCCGTGATTATAATTGATAGTTAATTAATACATATGTATTTTTATTTGTAATTGCATGAGCATGATATACATTGCATGAATGCATTGTTTTAGTATAGACTTGAAATGGATAATTCTTTGAAAGAAAATTCTCACTTAGCTACTAACTTTAAAGACTATTTGCATGGTACAATGTCTAATTATAATACTTCATTTCATGTTGATGTACAAAACACTGCTGAATGTATCGTCGAAAAATATGTAGTTGACTCTTCTGGAAATTTGGATAGCACAATTGGTACTATGCCATGTAGGTTGACAATTTCGGATAACTTGAACTTACCAATTTACGTTGTTAATAATGAAAATCAAAACGAATCAATGAATGAACACACACTATCAATAAATGGAAATGAAGAATTGCTCATGATAATATTAATAATAATTTACGAAATTTAATCGAAATTTAATCGAACGTATTTACAAGAGTGAATAGGCTGTTACATCACCACGAAAATTAGATAAATTATTAAATGAAGTTGACACAAGTACAACTGTATCATGTAAATAAAAAAAAAATAATAAAAAATAAAAACACTTTACTTTGCAAAATACCACTTTTATTGAATATAAAAACTCTTATTGACTGTTTCGGTCAATATGCAAGGTTGGCATGTTTAAAACAAAGTGTTTTAAAACATGTTTTAAACAGTGTTTAAAACACAATCTAAATAAAACATGTTTGAAATTAAAGTGTTTTAAACCATGTTTTAAACTATGTTTAAAACAAATAAAAAACATTACATAATAAACAGTGTTCTGAACGTCCTTTAAATTCTTTCGGCTAGAGTAAAGGTATAAATAAAATGTTCTGAAATAAAAATATAGGCTAATTATATCTTTATTTATTTAAAAATTAAAGCAATTACATTCTAGGTATGCATGAATAATACTTGTAAGAACAAAAATTTAGGTTATACTAAAATTTAAGTATTTCGATTTATGTTAATTTTTTTTTCGTGTATATTAAATAGAAGTATATATTTATGTAAAGTACCTTAAGATGGTGGCTATCACTAAAGTTACTGATCTATATAAGCACGTATAAAAAAAAGTATATTATTATATCAAGTACCAATTTATGTTAAGTATTTATTTCTATTTAAATCTTGGAAAACAGCAACCAGCTTTTCAGCTTTTTCCGTACCCAGTCTGTTCCTCACATCGGAATGAATAAACCCAAATGTTGAAAACAATCTTTCAACTCCAGCACTTGACGCTACAGCCGAATGTAACTGTGTTACTAAATCAAATGTTTTAGGGTGATATTTATTGTTTCCCTAAATACTAAATCAAATGTTTTAGGGTGATATTAATTTATGATATTTATTGTTAGAAATAATTATTTATTTTTGAAATTTATTAATTTTAATATTTAATTAACAAAATAAAAAAAAATTACTTGAAGTCGGAATCGAACCCGTGCTCTCGTTGCCACTATGACAGCTTACATTACATAGAGATACCCCGCTACCGACTAAACTACGGTAACTGTTGATTTGAGATTCAAATATCTCATATATAAACATACAGTAAATGAAGCTAGAATTTTAAAAGGGTTTTTCTCGAAATTGACTGGCCAATGGGTCTTTATATTTTCACAATTGATTAATCTTCTAAGGGACTATAATCCTGCGAAATCCCATCCCAAAGTCAATTTCCGAGGTCGTGCCCTCTCCTTGTTAGAGAATATTCATGATCATGAGCACCATAAATCTCCTCAAATTTGTTCTTTAAGTTTATCCATGCTTGTGTCACTTCCCCAATAGAACAAGACGCTTTTTGCGAAATATCGAGGGTTTTTGCTATATTTTCAAGTTTTTTGAACAGATTTTGTACATTTATTTTTAATTCCATGTTATTAACTTTAGATATGATATCTGAATTAATAGCCACAGCATGGTTTAGACATATATCAGACATGATATGCCAGTTATCTAAAAATGCCTTCAAACAGTCTGACATTGTATTCCATCTGACTTCTTGTGGTAAAGCTATGGCCTTTCCCCTAGCTTCTTTATACTTTGCTGATGCGAAATGCGTATACTGTATTTCATTATATTTTTTACGTCATTGGTAACTTCAGTTACATTTAGATCACGTGCTAAAAGGTTTAATATATGCGAAGAACATCCATAGGTAATTATGCCTGAATGATCAGCTAGTTCTTCCTGTTGAGCTAAGATTTCGCGCATTTTACCCATATTAGAGGCATTGTCTGTGACGAAACTTCGAACTGTACATTGAAATTCTTCACATTTCTTAATGGCTGCTATAGCAATCTTCACCAAATAATCTCCTGTGTGGCTCTCAGCTCCGGTATCTATCGTATCTATTAAATAAGTTTTCTCCTTTAAAATATCAGAAACACAAACACAGACAATAAAGTCGTTTCGTATATTGCTCCATCCATCAAGAGACATGTTAAGTACTTTTCCTTTTAGTTCATCTCGTAGTCTGTCCTTAGTCGAATTGTAGACTTCATCCAGTAGGTTACTCCAATCTGTTTTCTATTTGGTGGTTTATATCCTGGATGGAGCATTTCTACAAATTTTAAGAATTCTGGATGTTCCACATGAGTAAAAGGCGTGTTTGTGGCATATACGAAACGTGATAATTGTAGATCAAATTTCTTTTTATCATCTGAATTGGTTAATACTATGAAGTTTCTAATTGATGCGCCGCTACCTAAAAATACAAAATGATTAATGTATTGAACAGACAAAGCCCAAGCAGATATAAATATATTGTACAGAAAAGTTAAGAAAAGACAGAAGACGAAGTAAGTACCTTTATTATATTAATAGATTTGAGAGTTACTTTATGGTATTCCATGTTTGTAAATAATAAACAAATATTTTGCAAAGTAAAATATTATTTATAAGTAAGTTTATTATTTATAAGTACCCTTATTTATTTCGTCCTAAAGAATACCTAAATGTGAGTCCTAAAAATAGAGTACCTATTGATATTTACAAGTTTAATATCAATAGTTACTCTATTTTTGCCTGTTTCCAACCTAACATCAAATTTAATTCGACAAAATTCATAAAGCCAAAAAAAGAACCATCTATCTACAGCTCAGTTTCTATTTTAATTCCATGAAATTAACTAGTAAATAGTAAGAAAAAAAAATACGAAAGATAGAATAGTAGGATAAACTATAATACCTTTAGATGTATAAGGTAAAGACAGTACCGATTTGTTAGAGGTACTACTGAAATTACTACAAACGCTTGCGCTTCTGCTAACATAGACATCAGAGTCTTGATCGCCGTCTATACTTTTCATGTTCGTGTCAGTGTCTGACTCGGACTCATTATTTAGCGACGCTTTACATTTTTAAAAATGAACTTCCATTCTTTTTACTAATCCTGTTAATTCAAAATTACATTTTCGGAAACACACTCTATTGGTTTTTAGTTCAGAATTTCCTTGACCCACTAAAATAAAGTGGTCCTATATCTTATTCTTCTTCCGTCCACAAGTTAACATTTTTTTTTATAAATACTTTCACCCCCAATTTCGAAATTCAAATAAGTTTTCAAACAAAATGATTTTTCTTTCCTTTCTAATTTAATGCTGAAAAATCAAGAATTACAACGTAAAGAAACACCGAATAGTTGAGAAGGTACATTTTTTTTTTAAATTATTGTATTCTACTTACCAGTTTCAATTAAAGAAAAAAATTTTTGGAGACTATTCGAAAATTTAATATCAGATTTTATAAAATTTCTCGGCAACGTCACGCAATGTCTTTGTTGTATACCGTATTCAACACAACTACATTTACGTTGTTTTAAAATTTTGAATAAGCAGCAAACGGTTTATAAATTTTGCAACAAACAAAATATTCAAATTTTTTCCGTTAATGCCATCTATTATAAATTAATAGTACATATGGTACATATCGTACATATGTATACCTAGTTATCATAAATTTTTTTTATAACAGTAACGCAGCAAAAAGTCCAGTATTTCGTGACAAAAAGTTTTTTCCATAATATGATTAAATTACAGGGATCAAACCTGTTTAAAGTTTGTTTTAAACCTATGTTTTTTTAAACGAGTTTAAAATGTTTAAAACACATGTTTAAATTAAACGAATAAAAACATGATTTAAAACATAGGAACACATGTTTAAAACATTTTGAACTGTTTGTTTTATAAATTTAAAAAAAAAAAAAAACTTTTTTTCCATCCCTGTCAATATGACCATTCTCAAACGTTTCTCATATTGACCGAAACATGTCATAAGAGTTTTTATATTCAATAAAAGTGGTATTTTGCAAAATAATTTTTTTTTTACTAATATCAAATATGAAATACCATAAACTAACGCTCAAATCTATTAAATTTATATCAGGTACGGTAAGACAAAGACGCAAATTTGTATTGAGTCTAAATGAACGAAAAAATATAAAAGATCAAATGAAAAAAGAAAAACATCAAATCCTTCCTGGATGTGGAGAAAGTTGTAGAAGAAAATGTTATAAATTCATATTTGAAAATCGTCGTACTGTCATTAATAAAGAATTTAATGAAATGAACTTTTTAGAGAAAAATAATTTTATTTTAATGTCTACTAAACGAACAACTAAAAGGATAAAAACGGTGTGTTCAGAATTAATAAGAAATAATACAGGGGCATATCCCATTTGCGCCCCACGGTTGAAAATGTCAGTTGGTGGTCTAAAGGTTGAGTGTCGTAAACACACCATTTTTTATTGCAGTATACTAGAAGTACACACAGACAATTAAAAGACAGGACAAGGATGGAACTATTATATAAATGTATGTTCTGTGTATAAATATGTTATAGTATTTCAATAATAGAATAGAAATATACATATAAATACATATATACAATGCAGAGATACATGTTACGTGATATTACATATTACTATATTAGTTATATTACATTAAGTTATTAATACGACTTTAATAAAATTGGCCATTAGAATGTATTTAAAAAAAAAAAAAGCATATAGGTACATGCTAAGCAAGCTTTTGTTGGTATCGAATTTTTTTATTTCATTTTGAAAGATTAAAGGTTTTGAAAGTACAAGTTATCATTGGGAATTAAAAGTACAAAATTAAATAGCATGTAATTCTAAAATAAATTTGCGACTTTATCAAAATTCATAATCAATAATAATTATTCTTCTTAAAGTATTTATAAAAAAAAACTCTTTAATACATTAATGAAAAAAGCAGCACACATGTCACCACTCCATTTATTATAAGCACTCTAGGTTCATTTTCTGAAAATAAATTAAATGTTAACAAAAACCATTTAGTTTAACTTAGAAAGAATAATTAAATTAAAAATTTTTAATTGTTCAGTAATTTATAACTTATTAACAATAATTATGTACTCAAAATTATTTACTCAAACATGTAGTAATTAATTTTGAAGCTTCCCGCCCTGTTTTGGATACAAAATGGATGACATGTCATGACTCTATTTATTATAGGGACTTTAAGGTTAAGCAACATATTATGCGATCTATTAGCCAGAAGTAGTCAAATAATTTGTCACAACCATTCGATAATATTTGAAAAATATTATTTAAGCTACGCGACGTCAGCGCCGCGAAAATTTTTTTCTCTTTTAAATCAATTTCTAAATTAAAGTATGATAGCTTAAAAAATTGCCCTTTAAATGCCCTTTTAAATTTGCCCCATCGAAGCGCGAAATTCTTTTTTGATTTAATTATATAATTAGAGAGAAAAAAATTAAAAACATCAAAAAAGAAAAAAAATTTCGCGGCGCTAACTTCGTGTAGCTTATTATTAAACGTACATATTTGTTGCAAATATCTTAAACAAATCTCCGGAAATTTATCTTCCATATTTGGAAAGAATTTAAAGTTTATTTTATTCAACTTTTGAAATTCTATATACCACAATAATTTCAGCATTAAAAATTTGAATAATACAACTTTTCCCCCAGTATTTAACGTTCATCATACCAGTTAATTATAATTTTCTTTTCATGTTATTTAAATTTTCCATAAAATTACATACTGTTTTTTTTTTTTTTTTGTACATTCTAATGTCAAATTTGTTTCCTTGAATCTACAGAAATTTCAATTTAAAGTTCAAAAATTTTGTTTGTTTCAATGTTACACTTTCAGAATGAGGGGATGTATATAAGTTGTACAGATATTTTTCAAAATTTGATCAATAGTACATATAATGTATATTACTATAATAATATTGTAATATAATGTAGACAAACGTAAAAAAGGATAGATGATTTATTTTTTTTCAATTTAAAACTGGATTTTTTCAATATTTGTCACATCATAAAACTTTTATTACGGTTAACACAGCAAGACATAAACTGACCAGGGGCGCAAAAGGGACCCACCGATAATACAGTAGCCTATTTTTTAAAAATGGAAAATGGTGATTATCAGCAGGTGTGCAAACCTTTTTTTCTTACTACACTTGGATATAAAAAAAATAACGATAGAATTATCCAAAATGCCTTGATGTTTTGTTCAAAGTCTTCTATTAGAGCTAAACCTGATGGCAGAAAAGGAAAAGAGCTCTCAAATAAAATAAAAGAAATTGATTTAGTCATTAACCACATTAAATCTTTCAAACCAAATATTTCCCATTACCGACGAAGTCATGCACCACAGCGCTTATATCTTCCAAGTGATTTATCAGCTCAGAAGATATACACTGATTTTAGGAAGAAATGCTCAGATATATGTTCATATGATTATTATCGAAAATGCATTCGTAATCTTAATATTTCTTTCGTTCAACTTGGACATGAAGAATATGAATGTTGTGAGCATTTTAAGATCCATGGTCATTCTGATGATAGTATCAAGGCAGATTGTGAAGAATGTAATCTATGGTTGAAGTCCAAGGAAGCAGCAAAAAATGCTCGAGAATAGTACGATAAAGATAGCAAATTGCAAAGTGAACAAAACTGTTTTATCTATTCGGTAGATCTTCAAAAAGTAATTATGTTACCACGATGTGATATGTTTAAAAGCGTTCTTTTTATTAGACGTTTGACAGCTTACAATGAAAGTTTTGTACCAGTAGGTAAGCCTAGTAACAATGTTCATACAGCTGCCGCTTTATGACATGAAGCTTTAAGTGGAAGAAAAAAAGAAGACATAATCAGTACATTTTATAAATTTTTAATGCTGCATCGTGATAACAAACATATATAACATTTTGGGTTGACAATTGTACCGCCCAAAATAAAAACTGGGCTTTTTTTCTTTTTTAGTTTACATAGTAAATTGTTCAAATTGTTCTGTTCAAGAACTAGTTATAAAATATTTTGAACCTGGCCACTCTTTTATGTCGGCCGATTCATTTCATCACAGGATAGAAAAAAGTTTGTGATTTTGAGGATTTTAAAAGTTGTGTTTCAAATGCAGGTAAAAAAATTGATATTCTTGAAATCGAAAAAAGAATGGATTTTTTAAGCTTCGATTAATCGATTTAAAATTGACATCTCTACCTGCTATACTAATCACTTAACACTAAACACTTAACAATCGATCTGAACACGGTATAATACGACTACTTTTTCTTTGTATCAAAGTACATACTGAGCTTATGTTTTTTATTAAGTTTATGCCTCAAAGTACTATACGAAATAACGGATAGTATATTTTTATATTCTTTTTTTTTTATTTATGTATTACTTGTATTAGTAGTAAGAACAATAAGTAATATTCTTAAAATTATTTTAATAAGCCGTAGGCGATCAGTTTTGTAACAGAACTCTACTTTTTTGGACATTGTGTTGACTTAAAATCTTGGGATTTCCCGATTTAATAGAATGAAATATTCTTGGATGTACATACGGTACATATGTATGTACGTGCTGCAAGTAACAGTATTCAGTACACGGACAATCTGTTACTACCGTCGTCTGAGTTATCTGTATGTAGTCTGTTGTAATTTAGAATGTGTAATTTGTTACGCTTGTGAATTAAATACAATTACATATTAATAATACTTGCCAGTGTCTGAAAAATTTACAGAACTACACTTGCATATGTATATGTATATTTCTTTCATTAAATCATCAATTATTTGTTTTATAGAAGATTTTGTGTTGATCTCTTAAGGTATGTACACTTTTGTTATCAAAACTTTATAGTACAGGTAACCCCAAAGAACACGATTTTCAAATTATTCTTTTGAAAAAAAAAAAAATAAACTAAATACCTTCTACATTTGGATAAGTTCATCAAGACATTTGTATCAAAGTACATACTGGGCTTATGTTTTTTATTAAGTTTATGCCTCAAAGTACTATACGAATGGGCTCATCATATCTGATTAAATTAAATATTTAGCCAGTTACTTTGATTCAAACAATTTCTAACGATGATTGTGATTCCCTATAACGCGGTTTCCGTACAAGGCATTACTGGTATCAACTAATTCGCAGTCACCTGTAACGTGGTTTCCATATAACGGTTATTACCCGAATTAACCGCCTTACAGGAGACTTGACTGTATTAGATTGAAATCAAAGTGCAATTTTTGTATTAAAATAGCTTAACATGTTTTTATCCCAAAAATATAATTTCTCCAGAAAGTGATCAGTTACTGCAATTTTTTTGATCAATCACTGGTACTCAGTAACCAATTACTGGAATTTTCACATTTTTCGGTTTTGAAATTATTTTACAAAAAGAAAAAATAATTTAAATTGAATTTGAGGGATGCCATATTATTTATAAAAATATTTGGGTCATTCTAAGTGGTATATTGGTTGTGTTATAATTTTTTTCTTAGTAAATATGCTTAACTGATCAGTTACTGCTTAAAGCACCGTATTTTTTTTTTTTAAAGTAACGTAAAAGCCCCTATACCGGAACGCGATCATATGTCCGAACAGTTTTGACATTTATATATTAATGAAGTTAATTCTGAAAGAAACTCTGATAACAAATGTAGTTATAGAAAATTATTGTGAATAACAAAAATTATTATTAATAGAATGACTATTTTTTAATTTAAATTCACCTCGGATTTAAAGTTTCCTTACTTAATTAAAGATAAACATTTTTTGTTGAATACAGTATTTTGATCCTTTATTTTCGTCGGATACTTAAACCATTTTATGTTTCCTACTTTGACGTTTAGATGTTACTCTATGTGTCGTATTACTCATATTACACGTCTGTTTATATATCGGTTCCCAACTTCTAGTGTCATTAATATTTCTTTGTTTGGATATAGATGTCAAGATTTTGTAAAAGAAAAACATTAATAAATAAAAATTTTTTTGTTGTATTTTTTTAAAAACATACTCATTAGATTAAAAAAACTTTCTTTCATGCTTATTAAAAAAAAAGTGGTTGTTTAATTTATTTGTCAATTTTTATAAGCTAGTTTAATTACACACTTAAAAATAGTGTTCCGGTACAGGGACTTTTACGTTATTCAAGTTAGATGATAATGTTTAATAACAGCTTAATATGTAGTAAATTTAATTTATCTACGACTACTATGAAATTACTTGTTTATTGTACAAAATACTATCTAACTAAGCTGTTTTACATACAGCTGTACAGAAAATGGCTCTTTACATATGGACCTTTTCACGTCAATTCGACCAGTCTTAAAAGTAAAGTTCCCAGATTTTTTTCATATTCACTATAATTTATCTACCAGTAGAGCTATGTCCAATTTTGACATTTATAAGTAAGCCTTTCTGGACCTTAAATAACTACAAGTTTTTTTTGGGTAAAAAATTCAAAAGTTTCCGTGATATTGATTTTTTTCAGTCCGGAAAACTTGTTTTTCAAGAAAAAATTCTGCTTAAAAAAATTATCGCACTGAGTTCTACCAGTACTTATTTTTTTCGGTTTGACATGTAATTTTTGGCAAAATAAACAAAATTAGTAGTTACGTTTAAGAACATGATTTTTTTTTAAGTAGAATCTTTTCTTGAGAAAAAAGTTTTCCGGACTGAAAAAAATCAATATCACGGAAACTTTTAAATTTTTTTACCCAAAAAAACTGGTATATTCCTGTTTTGCCTGTTCCCGTTTCGCCTGAAATTAAAATTTGGTAGGCTTTGGTTGCGTTTTGCCTGGCCACATGTTTGACGGAAGTAAATAGTTGTGATTAGTCTAATCTACTAGCTACTTAAATAATGAAATAACAGTAGGAAGATGTTTAGAAAAAATAGCTTAATAGATTTGAGCGTTACTTTATGGTATTCCATATTTGTAAATAATAAACAAATATTTACAAAAATAGCTTACACTGTTAAGCTTAAGATAAATTAATTTTATTAGTTCAAATTAATGTAAATATGTATATATGTATGTATATTATTTTAAATTTTTTTTAAATTAACACTATGTGGCCCGAGCACTTCCATAGTAAACTTCCCCGGAAGCCGGCAATATTTAAAAAAAGGAAAACTTTATACAATAAATAAATACATAAAATAATATGATTCAAACACTGAATAGATTTAACACAGTTCAACATGTATGTGTAAAACTGTAAACATACGTACATGATACGTACGTACTACGTGTACACTGACATTCAAATCAATTTTATTTAAAAATATAAATTATATTTTTTATGTATTTTTTGTTTATCTTAAAATTTTTTATACATAGAAACCAAAAGAGTAGTGTGTGTTGGTATGTATTTGCGTGAGTAGGAACACATCCGTGTGATGAATGATGATGAACATGGTGCACATAATGCGTAACCAACTAATCAATTAATCATTGATCGCGGTCGGCCTCTGGGGATGTTTTATTTGGTTTCGGATGCCGAAGCCATGGGACTGAAAGTGTTAACGAAACGTAAAGCGCATCAACTTTTAACTACACCAGTAGTTTTTGCACCTATCAAAAATTACTACCAATCCTAAGTCTGGAAAAAGTAGGAAGGAAAGGTGCTACATTTTCTTCGAATTTTCCTTAAAATCTCTTATGGTGTTATTTTAACATTATAATAAAATAGGACATCCATCGTCCAATTTATGGTCAAGCGAAACGATACCACAATTTGAAACGTCAGGCGAATCGGGAAATTTTAATTGGTCAGTCGAAACGGGAACAGGCGAATCAGTCATAAATCAAAAAAAACTTGTGGTTATTTAAGACCCAGAAAGTCATACTTTCACCAAGTTTCGTAAAAATTAAATTATTTTTGTGGAAATGAGAAATATAAAACGAAATAAAAAAAAAACAACAAAATTCGCATTTTTCTCCGAAATTTTGAGGTTATGTTAAAAAGTGACCTTAACAAAAGTGTAGATTTTTGCATGATCTACAACTTTTGTAAAGGATAATATTTTCTTTGACTTCGACTTTCGCCGGAAATTGCAATATTACAATTTTTCAGTCTTTTGGAACCCCCAAATCAATCCTCCACCGCCTCTGCTCACGCATTTATTTTTTTTTTACGTTTATTATAAGCCTCTTTACCATTTCCACTTATAAATGTTTAGGTAACAATTTTTTTTCTCTCTATGTGTAATTTAGTTCGACTATTTTGGCTAAATATTCACTGTATAATGTTATATGTACTATATGAGCCCTCTATAACTACACATAGTTTCGGTCACGGAGTTTCGGTCTTTCTTAGTTTTTATATTGATACCAGTAAAAGTCCATCAGTTTCTTTGCAAAATTTAAAAGAGCATAAAATTCGGAAAACAATGAACCCAAAATCATCTATTTAAGTCATTAGAGATTTTTGCCAGGGCTGTCCAAATTTGACCTAATTTGAGTGCATAGAAATTCGAAACTGTACAATATAGAACAAGTTTTATTATGTTGTAATGTAAGTACTATGGAGCTTCATGAATTTACCCACAAAAAATCATCAAATCCCTCGTTTGGAAAATATAGAATTTTTTATAAAAGAGATGCAAAAAAAGCTGATAATTACCGCAATTTTCGAAGCAAAATATCTTGAGCGTAAATAATAATTTTGAGAAATAAATGTCAAAATTGGACATAGCTCTACTGGTAGATAAATTATAGTGAATAAGAAAAAAATCTGAGAACTTTACTGTTAAAAGTGGTCGAATTGACGTGAAAAGGTCCATATGCGTATTACTATACACGCACGTATGCGTAAAATACCACATCTAACGCACTTTTATTAATAAATTCTTATATTGTATATTACTTCAAAATCCGTACAAAAATTTTGAAATCCGTACGAAAATAATGAACGTTTTCGCGCAAATTTTGAGAACAAATATTAAATTAATTTTTTCTAATGATTTCCCGCATTATTTTTAAAAATTAAAATTATATACATGCATAATACATAAATATGCGTATTTTAAAATAGTTTCCCAAAATTAGTCAAATTCCCCATTAGACCCAAACCTCAACATCCAAAGTAACAATAAACAAATATTTTACTTCGCAAAAATACCACTTTTTTATTTTGGAACTGTGACAATATTGTTTCGAACCGTCAGTTCATTTTCAAACAGAATAGATATTACATTCTTTACATGCCTTATATACTAATTTTATCTACCTATACTTATTAAGGGGGAGTGGTCTGTGATGTGGAAGTGGAAAGGGTGGGAGTGATTGGAGAATCCAAAAGTCAAGAAAAACAAGATTACATTACATGTGACAAGAGGCAAACAAACACGTGGCAAAAGATTGAACTTGAAAATGACAAAAAGACAATAATACAGTGAATACAGTTTTAAACAGAAATTAAAATTTAAATAAGTTATAATATTGAAAATAAAGTTGAGCTGTAAATATCGGTGTAATCATTTAAAAGGTGATCGGAGCTATGTTTATTTATTTCTATTGCTTCTAGGATTGTTAACTTCTGTCCTTTGCTTGCCTCGTGTAACACAGTAATTTCCCGTTCCGGTGTGTGTCCGGTGTCTATTAAGTGCCTCGCAAAAGCAGAGTCGGATTTCTTATTTCTATATGACCTAAAATGCTCTGCTCTCCGGGTTTCAAAGTTTCTGCCATTACAATCTTGGCAGTTTAATTGGGAGATGCCCGATTTTTGAAGTTTATCAATTTTTGTTTTATTGTTATATATTAAATTTCATAGATTAAAGCCTGATTTAAATGCTATATTTATGTTTGATTTTGCTAGAATTTTTTTAATTTTATCTGATATTTTACCAAAATATGTTACAGTTTTAAAGTTAGTTTTTGGTTCTGGTTTAACGGAGGGGTAAATTTCTTTTAAGATTTGTTTAAATTCTTTCTTAGCTATTAATTTATTGATTAGGTTTGAATTATATCCGTTATTATTCGCTATTATTTAACCTTTGTCGGAAGAAAATTTTAAAAAAGAAATAAATAATATTAAAATAATAGCGAATAATAACGTGGTAGTGTTACACGAGGCAAGCAAAGGACAGAAGTTAACAATCCTAGAAGCAATAGAAATAAATAAACATAGCTCCGATCACCTTTTAAATGATTACACCGATATTTACAGCTCAACTTTATTTTCAATATTATAACTTATTTAAATTTTAATTTCTGTTTAAAACTGTATTCACTGTATTATTGTCTTTTTGTCATTTTCAAGTTCAATCTTTTGCCACGTGTTTGTTTGCCTCTTGTCACATGTAATGTAATCTTGTTTTTCTTG
The DNA here is from genome assembly GCA_035578155.1 of Brachynemurus nebulosus. Lineage (NCBI taxonomy): Eukaryota > Metazoa > Arthropoda > Insecta > Neuroptera > Myrmeleontidae > Brachynemurus > Brachynemurus nebulosus. Next base: position 10,292,881 of record JAPWDM010000007.1, read on the forward strand.
ACTTTTGGATTCTCCAATCACTCCCACCCTTTCCACTTCCACATCACAGACCACTCCCCCTTAATAAGTATAGGTAGATAAAATTAGTATATAAGGCATGTAAAGAATGTAATATCTATTCTGTTTGAAAATGAATTGACGGTTCGAAACAATATTGTCACAGTTCCAAAATAAAAAAGTGGTATTTTTGCGAAGTAAAATATTTGTTTATTATTTACAAATATGGAATACCATAAAGTAACGCTCAAATCTATTAATATCCAAAGTAACAGTTTCACTCCAACTCCAAATTGTTCTATACAGTTCACATATTGTTTGGTAAAAAGTTACACCATTTTGAGCGTCGGGTTTGGGAGGGAGGAGGGTAGAAGTAGGCAAATTAACGGTTTTCGTCAGTTTTTTTTTTTTAAATATTTCGAAAACTATTCAGTTTAGCGCAAAAGGTGCCTATACAAAAATAATCTACATTAAATTGCGAACAAAAATAGTCCTGTGAATAATCTTGCTAAAGTGAAGAGTTCCAGAGTTATGGAGGGTGTAAAAGTAGCAATTTTTAGTATTTTTAGATTTTTTTTAAAAAATATGACACATTATCACTACAGAAACTAATTTTTTTTATACAGGATTGTGTTTTGTAAAAGGAAATTGCGATTAGTCCTCTTCAAACATAGCACCCTCCTCTTCTAAATCTTCGTCTATGATGTTCGTATCCCTGTTATTAGTGTTGGGTCGCACATGTGCGAGTCACTCTGAAAGAGGGACTCTTTTAAGTGTGCGGTGTGCTGTGCGACTCTTACAAAAGGAGTCACTAGCACAGTCCGCCATTACCACACATAACTGAACACATTTGTGCATATGATACTGGACAATGGACATCAGGATCAACTACATATTGCATTTATTGCACAAACAAAAGAATTTCAACTTTTTCAAAAATGAAGATACAATATGCATTAGGTAATTTATGGGTTGGGTTGACATATGACAAATTGCTTTCCAGTTTATCATGTTCGTACGAATTGAACAATATGACTTTTTTACGTACTACTAGAACAAGAAACTACCCCCGCAGGGTAAAGAAGTATATTTTATTTGTTAGTACTATTATTGCATTGTATTAACTAATTGTTTAACAGTTTTTTTTTAAGTTTTTTTTAGATGGATACTGACGTTACGTACCAGATATTACGTATTTTTTTCTATTTACTTAATGTCCTATTCCTTCCAATTCTTACTTACTTTTATCCAATCAATTCTGTAATTTTTTTTTTGGGTATTCCTGTTACTTGTATTTGCTGCCTCGTTATTTTAAATTTTGTGAATTTTCAAAAATAATACTGACTTTACTTAATTTACTTTGAGTAATTGTGTTTATTTAGTTACCTTTCTTTATTAATACTATTTTTTATATTTATAAGTAAGTACTATTAATTTTTATATGTAATGGATCAAAAATTAAGAAAAAGAGACGTGTTGAGTTTCGTAACCGAAAAAAAAAATGGTGTTACTAAATGTAATTTTTGCTCTAATATTAATGTTTGCAAACCTTACAAAGTTCAAAAAATAGTTGGTTTTTTAATGTACACCTCTTAATTTAACTTTTTATATAAACAATACACATATTTCTTATTATGAGAATTTATACGTTGTACCATATGGACTGAATTTAGTATTTACAAAACTTAAAAGGAGAAAGGAAAGGACAAATAAACGACAGGACAGCGCATACCACACTAACACAGTGTACTGTGTGTTCGAAAAGAGTCGTGACTCTCGTTTCAAACTTTATCGCATATAACACAGTGTGCGAGGGTGTTTTACGTGTTGTGTGCTCCAAAAGAGTCGCTCGCTCTGTGCGGCACACCGCACTGTGCGGAGTCATGTGTGCTAGCACACATAAAAGAGTCGCTTCGACCCAACACTACCTGTTATCACATTCTAAGCCTAAGCAATTACCGCATATGTTTGAGCAGTTTAGACCACTCTTTCTACATTCGCAGTTACGGACGCATTCTGGAAGCGCACACTATGAAAGAAGTAAGTGCCGATGCACACATGCGTTTTTTTACCGCTGCGTGCACGCAGCGGCACCGCAAAATGCAATACACACATACGGTTTTTGCACGTTGCGTGCACGGTGCGGCGCCGCAGCGGTTATAAAGTACATTGAGTTAAATTGTGTGATGCACACATACTTACGGTGCCGTGCGGCACCGCAGCGGTAAAAACACGCATGTGTGCATCGGCACTAATTCCTCGGGAGCTGCAGGAAGTGCTGTTGTAATTGGTCTCAGGTGTTCGTCAATCTTATTCCATCCCCACTCGAGCGGATTCTTCTTTTTATTCAGCCACTGCTGCACCTGATGATAGGTGGCTAAAAATACTAAAAATTGTTACTTTTACACCCTCCATAACTCTGGAACTGTTCACTTTAGCAAGATTAAGCACAGGACCATTTTTGTTCGCAATTTAATGTAGATTATTTTTGTATATGACATTTTTTACGCTAAACCCCATAGTTTCCGAAATATTAAAAAAAAAAAAAAAACTGATGAAATCCGTTAATTTGCCTACTTCTACCTCCTCCCCCCAAAACCCGACGCTCAAAATGGTGTAACTTTTCGCCAAACAATGTGTGGACTGTATAGAACAATTTGGAGTTGAAGTGAATCTGTTACTTTGGATGTTAAGGTTAGGCCGTTTTTTTGAATAACTGCACCGTACTAATTTGTTTTGAATAAATTTCAAGTTCTACATAATTTTAATGTATTGTATTTGTACCAAATTGGCGCGAATGTGTAATATGCCTGTGTCTTAATTACGTAATATACTGTTTTTCTCTGACAATTAAACAAAATTAATTAACAAATACGTATTAAGTAGACATGTAGTGTTTAATTTTATATAGTTCGCTATGTTAGAGTTTATTCTACCTAAAGTAATTTATGTGATTCTTAAGCCCCTTGCTGGCTGAAATTATTATTAATTAGATAATTTATTGAATTTTTTGTTAAACATTTGCTTATTTATACGAATTGACTCAAAAAATGTGGTTATTCAATTTAATTTTTTCCCCTATTTTACGGATGCATTCGTCCGCAATTTACTGTTAATTTGCATGCGCTGAACACAAAATGGTGCTAAAGGAAAAAAATTTATATTTTTAAATTCTTTTTTTTTTTTTATTTACCTATGTATTACTTGTATTAGTAGTAAGAACAATAAGTAATATTCTTAAAATTATTTTAATAAGCCATAGGCGATCAGTTTTGTAACAGAACTCTACTTTTTTGGACATTGTGTTGACTTAAAATCTTGGGATTTCCCGATTTAATAGAATGAAATATGCTTGGATGTACATACAGTACATATGTATGTACGTGCTGCAAGTAACAGTGTTCAGTACACGGACAATCTGTTATTATTTGTTTATTCTGGATAGCATATACATCATCAATTTTCTTTCTCTGTTTTGCACAACTTTTCTTATCTTCTTTAATTTTTTTGATTTATGGCAATAATAGCCCTTTTGTAATAGGTACATTTGGTATATATTGTTAAATATATCTATCTGTTTTCGTATGACGTCATAAATATTTTAAAATGTAGTTATTCACGACAAACGATTTTTAATTAATTTTAAATTAGTTGGAAAGAAATGCATACAATTTTTATTGCGATAACTAAAAAAAAGCTTAACAAACAATACGCCCATTTTTATGCTAATTAGATTGCTATATTTACAATCAAAGTATTATATTTTCCCCTCATGTTTACTTTGAAATGATTTATGTATCTTCCATTTGTGAAAAAAAATTATAAAGGAAGGGTACAAGAAAAAAAAATTATACAAATTTTATACAAAAATAAAAACAGAGTTTGAATAGGTATTTGCCTAAAATTTGTTAGAAACCTTAATTACACGCTTCTTTTACTAGTTTTGGATACTACATCTGTACATGACTTTCTTATACAGTAATCTTATAAATAAAAATTTCTCTCTATATATCATTGTTTACAACGGTAGAACTTATTAACTACAGGACTTATAACTATAGGACTCTTTTCAGAGGAAAAAAATCTATAACCTAAATTAGAATAAATATAATCAACATTAAGCAATTTTTTCGGGAATCACCAAAACTGAAAGGGAAAAAAATTTGTTTACTTCAATTAAAGTTCACTGATGTGGCAATGATAGAAACCAAAATCTTTTCTCCTAGTAGTAAGAACGTTTACCTGAAAAAAATTTTTATTCCGTTGCTTAGATGCCAAAAACTTGAAAACTTGTCAGTTGTGATTACTAATGGCTATATGTGCGTGTTTTTTTCTTTTTTTGTTATAAAATAATTTTTTTTTAAAGTGACCGGCTAAAACTTCTTTTGATGCATTTCAATATTAACTTAAGATTTTGTAATACTTAATTAGCCCTTTAATTGGGTCACGTGATTTACTGAAGTCCCAAACTGTGGAACCACTCTTGGATCACCTATTTCATTTATGGAATTTTGCATAACGCAAACAGAGACATAAAATTAAAAATTTTCTTTTTGAGTGGTTCTCACACTACGTAAGTACATATTCAGTAAGATTAGCACTTACTGATTATTTATCACGTCTTTAGATAACCCTTTTAAAGGGACTTTACTGAAAGAAGTTGATATGAGTCTGATGAGCCATAACATAGAAATCTCTCAGGCTGCATATCCGTGAAGGTGTTATATGTAAACTAATAATGTTCACAGTTAAGTTTAGTATGTAATTATCACAATTTAAAATTGTGTGAGTGTAAAATAAAATTTGTACAACAAACTGTCGGAACTGTCCTAAAATTCATAAACTGTATCTACCAGAAGGAAGCAATTTAATATTAAATAACCAGATTTTCAGATAAAGACTAATAAGAATTAATATATTTTGGACTGATTTTTAGAGAATATTGTATCTGAGGCATTAAATATATTACACTAATAATAAAAAAATATTTATTTTACATAGACAGAAACCTCTGGTATGGTTTTTTCCTATACCCTATATTAGTTTGCAAGCTTTCTAATCACAATAATTAATAGTCCAAAACCCCAATGTAAAAGAATGTAGTTGATTTCTTTATCAATAAAACTCAGAAAGTGTAGTTTAAACAATGACAAAAGTGGTTCCTAGAAACATCCTGCTCGGGCAAATTTCATTTCCGGTTCAAGCAGGTTACTTTCTGTTGGGGTAAATATGAGAATACCAACCTGTAGTTGTTCAGTTATGGAAAATTTTTGCTTTCAGCCAGTGTATATTTTCCTTATAAAATCTTGGTCAAACGTATATTTAGTGGGAACCTAATTTGAGAAAAAAATGTTTTCTTTGTCTACCATCTCGATGTCGAACATCAAATTAATACGAAACAAAGAGTAGAATCGCTCTCATCTAAATAAAGATACAATATATTTATCCGAACAGTCGGTATCCGGTTGCATTGTATTCGATGTATGATATCCCCTCAGTTAAATTGAATCCTTTCAGTTTAATTGCAACAAATTTGAGTTGTATAATATGATATCTTTTTATTATAGTTTTGAAAACAGTTAAAAATTACCAATAAAAATTTTCGTTTCATTTTTTATCGCGTTTACTTGTTAATAAAAGGTTTTGTACTATTTTTTTTTTCGCTATGATAAAATTTGTCCTATATATTTTTTAAAGCTAGGCTCTCGCTCTGTAATTGAGTACCTAATAAAATAATCTATTATGTTCAAACACATCTGCCCCCACACCTGACACCTGGCCCAAAGGTACTGGCATATAAAAAATCTTAGAACATATTTAATAAATAGTGTATCTTTTATAGTATTCCGTACCAAAATTGGCAAAACGAAACATTTGTCCGGGTGTGACAAGCAATTTTCTCTGAAATCACTCGACGCGAAAATTTGAAACTTAGCACAGAGATAGGGTGTGGTGGCAGATTACAGATGTGAAATTGAATTTTGATTCTGGGAATTAATTTTAGAGGATAACCTGGAAAGTAAAAACAAAATTTTTCCCAAAGAGCATTGAGTAGAGTATCAAACGAAAGCCTATTAAAGTACGAATTCAGTAATATATGTACCTAACTACATACTTTTCGTCCTTTTTTAGGGGAGGGGACGTAAATCATAAAAATTGCTGTTCCCGACCCCTATTATCAGAAGGGTTGCTCAGAAAAATCTGAAAAAATTAATAAACATTAAGAATGGGGTGTGGATTAAGCGAAAATTATCAGGACTGAATTTCCTTGTACAATTTTCTTGGTATATAAAAATAAAAGTTGGTGACATATTTTGCTTTAATAAAGATGTTGTTGATCAATTGCATTAACAGTATCTATGTTATTTTGGTAATTTTTTTATAAAGTGAGTTTTAGAAATTAAAGAAGTAAGGAATAGCAGATAAATCTGTACGGGCAAAATATATTACAATCTCTGTATCTAAATATTATCTATAATAATATTATTTGTAAAATTTTGTTAGGTATCCAGAGAAATAAAGCAAATTCAATCTATTCAAAGAAATTCACAATAATATTTAAATAATTTTCTGACTTGCAATATTATCTAATACAATTTTTATAATTAATAGTACTGCTAAAAATTATTATTTAAAAAAAGAAAAAACAGAGTTTCTTAGTACATTTACTCCATTCAGTAAATATCACTGTGCGTTTGTGATAAAGGTAAATAGACCAAAATAACGATACCATCATGTTGAAACCGAAAAATATGGTTTGTTTTAGAAACAAAATGTATTCATTAGAAAAAATATTTCAGCCACTTTCATATACTATTATATCAAATTTATAAAAACAACTGATTGTACGGAACACTGTTTGCACAAGTACAACTTACCTTTGACGACCTGTTTAGGTTTTCTAAGGGCGTGTGATTAATAACAAAGAGGGAGGAAACACTGGGCGTTTATTTTAATAAAAACTTTTCTTAGCTATTTTATTGAAAATATTAGACATCTCCTTTCAACTAATTACGAAGTAATTACTTAAACGTATGTCGTAGATAATAAAAATATGCAGGGATTATGATGTCATATAAAAAAGAATATAAATGTTTAGCTGCAAGGATCTTATATTTTTTTTACTTAAGGGTCATTATTGCAAAAATGTTCAGAAAGTAGAGGAAGACGAAAAATAGACAAGGAAAGTTATGACGTATATGCTATCCAGAATAAACAATCTATACTACCGTCGTCTGAGTTATCTGTAGTCTGTTGTAATTTAGAATGTGTAATTTGTTACGCTTGTGAATTAAATACAATTACATATTAATAATACTTGCCGGTGTCTGAAAAATTTACAGAACTACACTTGCATATGTATATGTATATTTCTTTCATTAAATCATCAATTATTTGTTTTATAGAAGATTTTGTGTTGATCTCTTAAGGTATGTACACTTGTTATCAAAACTTTATAGTACAGGTAACCCCAAAGAACACGATTTTCAAATTATTCTTTTGAAAAAAAAAAAATAAACTAAATACCTACTACATTTGGATAAGTTCATTAAGACATTTCGAATCCAAACTCTCTATGCAACGAATAAAAAGAACTTATGAGAAAGTAGTGCGTTAAGGTAGTTGGTCAATAAAACGTCAATAAAACGATTTTGTCAAAGAATTTTAACGAAACCTGTCCAGATATTAATTTAATCCAATACCAATAATACGAGCCCTTACCAGAAAAAAAATTGACCACTCCAATTTTGAGAAAAACGATTTCAGTTTTGTAATTTTAACATGGGCTCATATGGGAAAACTTTATTTTCTTTGAATAAAATGAACACGTGTCAAAGGAATTTGATAAAAATTTAGTATGTTATAAAATACCAAGTTACAAACCAGATTTAATAAGAAATAAAGATGATTCACCACGTCGTTTTTGAAATATAATTTAAAAACATCATTTTATAACGTTTTTACAACGCTTTTGCAACAATTCTTTTAAATTGCTACAACATAAGCGCGCGGAAATTAAAAAAAAAACAGGTAGTATGCAAAAAAATATAATAATTACTGTCGAATATTAATACAATATTTAATTTTTGATAAAAGAAAATTTTTTTGCTGAGATATACTTTTGTACCTGACTATCTCAGAGCAATAATGATATAATATGTATATGCTCAAATTACTACTTAAATAATGATATATATAATATGTATATGCTTGTAATTTTGTTCTCTGCTTGTAATGTTATATGTATAATAGTAAACAATACAGTGTATTTAGGTTAAGTTTTATTTTATTTTTAATTATTCATGTTTAAAGGTTTTTTGAAAATTTTCCTTTGTATAGAGTCATTAATAATTAAGTATTTTTCATGTATTGTATTACTTAGATTGTACATGTTAGGTTAGGGTTAAGCACTAGTTGTAGGTACCTAGATTTAAGTGAAGTATTATAATTACATTAAAATTTTGTAAAATATTGTACCGTTTTTAGAAAAAATATATTTCGTATTTCGTATTTCGTACAGTGTATCATAATATTCACCATATTCACTACCTGCTGCAATAAGTATATGTATAGATTGTTTATTCTGGATAGCATATACGTCATAACTTTCCTGTTCTATTTTTCGTCTTCCGCTACTTTCTGAACATTTTTGCAATAATGACCCTTAAGTAAAAAAACATAAGATCCTTGCAGCTAAATATTTATATTCTTTTTCATATGACATCATAATCCCTGCATATTTTTATTATCTACGACCTACATTTAAGTAATTACTTCGTAATTAGTTGAAAGAAGATGTCTAATATTTTCAATAAAGTAGCTAAGAAAAGTTTTTATTAAAATAAACGCCCAGTGTTTCCTCCCTCTTTGTTATTAATGATACGCCCTTCGAAAACCTAAACAAGTCGCCAAAGGTAAGTTGTACTTGTGCAAACAGTGTTCCGTACAATCAGTTGTTTTTATAAATTTGATATAATAGTATATGAAAGTGGCTAAAATATTTTTTCTAATGAATACATTTTGTTTCTAAAACAAACCATATTTTTCGGTTTCAACATGATGGTATCGTTATTTTGGTCTATTTACCTTTATCACAAACGCACAGTGATATTTACTGAATGGAGTAAATGTACTAAGAAACTCTGTCTTTTCTTTTTTTCAATAATAATTTTTAGCAGTACTATTAATTATAAAAATTGTATTAGATAATATTGCAAGTCAGAAAATTATTTAAATATTATTGTGAATTTCTTTGAATAGATTGAATTTGCTTTATTTCTCTGGATACCTAACAAAATTTTACAAATAATATTATTATAAATAATATTTAGATACAGAGATTGTAATATATTTTGCCCGTACAGATTTATCTGCTATTCCTTACTTCTTTAATTTCTAAAACTCACTTTATAAAAAAAATTACCAAAATAACATAGATACTGTTAATGCAATTGGTCAACAGCATCTTTATTAAAGCAAAATATGTCACCAACTTTTATTTTTATATACCAAGAAAATTGCACAAGCAAATTCAGTCCTGATAATTTTCGCTTAATCTACACCCCATTCTTAATGTTCATTAATTTTTTCAGATTTTTCTGAGCAACCCTTCTGATAGTAGGGGTCGGGAACAGCATTTTTTATGATTTACGTCCCCTCTCCTAAAAAAGGACGAAAAGTATGTAGTACATATATTACTGAATTCGTACTTTAATAGGCTTTCGTTTGATATTCTACTCAATGCTCTTTGGGAAAAATTTTGTTTTTACTTTCCAGGTTATCCTCTAAAATTAATTCCCAGAATCAAAATTCAATTTCACACCTGTAATCTGCCACCACACCCTATCTCTGTGCTAAGTTTCAAATTTTCGCGTCGAGTGATTTCAGAGAAAATTGCTTGTGACACCCGGACAAATGTTTCGTTTTGCCAATTTTGGTACGGAATACTATAAAAGATACATTATTTATTAAATGTGTTCTAAGATTTTTTATATACCAGTACCTTTGGGCCAGGTGTCAGGTGTGAGGGCAGATGTGTTTGAATATAATAGATTATTTTATTAGGTACTCAATTACAGAGCGAGAGCCTAGCTTTAAAAAAAAATATAGGACAAATTTTATCATAGCGAAAAAAAAATAGTACAAAACCTTTTATTAACAAGTAAACGCGATAAAAAATGAAACGAAAATTTTTATTGGTAATTTTAACTGATTTCAAAACTATAATAAAAAGATATTAAGTTATAATATAAATTAAACTTATTTTATTCGTCAAATTGTCTTACCATATTACATTTAAGTTCTGTACTTTTTCTGGGTTTTGTATATTATACAACTCAAAGTTGTTGCAATTAAACTGAAAGGACTCAATTTAACTGAGGGAATATCATACATCGAATACAATGCAACCGGATACCGACTGTTCGGATCAATATATTGTATCTTTATTTAGATGAGAGCGATTCTACTCTTTGTTTCGTATTAATTAGATGTTCAACATCGAGATAGTAGACAAAGAAAAAATTTTTTTCTCAAATTAGGTTCCCACTAAATATATGTTGGACCAAGATTTTATAAGGAAAATATACACTGGCTGAAAGGAAAAATTTTCCACAACTGAACAACTACAGGTTGGTATTCTCATATTTACCCCAACAGAAAGTAACCTGCTTGTACCGGAAATTAAATTTGCCCGAGCAGGATGTTTCTAGGAACCACTTTTGCCATTGTTTAAACTACACTTTCTGAGTTTTATTGATAAAGAAATCAACTACATTCTTTTACATTGGGGTTTTGGACTATTAATTATTGTGATTAGCAAGCTTGAAAACTAATATAGGGTATAGGAAAAAACCATACCAGAGGTTTCTATCTATGTAAAATAGATATTTTTTTATTATTAGTGTAATATATTTAATGCTTCAGATACAATATTCTCTAAAAATCAGTCCAAAATATATTAATTCTTATTAGTCTGTATCTGAAAATCTAGTTATTTAATATTAAATTGCTTCCTTCTGGTAGATACAGTTTATGAATTTTAGGACAGTTCCGACAGTTTGTTGTACAAATTTTATTTTACACTCACACAATTTTAAATTGTGATAATTACATACTAAACTTAACTGTGAACATTATTAGTTTACATATAACATCTTCACGGATATGCAGCCTGAGAGATTTCTATGTTATGGCTCATCAGACTCATATCAACTTCTTTCAGTAAAGTCTCTTTAAAAGGGTTATCTAAAGACGTGATAAATAATCAGTAAGTGCTAATCTTACTGAATATATACTTACGTAGTGTGAGAACCACTCAAAAAGAAAATTTTTAATTTTATGTCTCTGTTTGCGTTATGCAAAATTCCATAAATGAAATAGGTGATCCAAGAGTGGTTCCACAGCTTAGGGCTTCAGTAAATCACGTGACCCAATTAAAGGGGCAATTAAGTATTACAAAATCTTAAGTTAATATTGAAATGCGTCAAAAGAAGTTTTAGCAGGTCACTTTAAAAAAAAAAATTTTATAACAAAAAAAGAAAAAAACACGCACATATATAGCGGTTAGTAATCACAACTGACAAGTTTTCAAGTTTTTGGCATTTAAGCAACGGAATAAAAATTTTTTTAAGGTAAACGTTCTTATTACTAGGAGAAAAGATTTTGGTTTCTATCATTGCCACATCAGTGAACTTTAATTGAAGTAAACAAATTTTTTTCCCTTCCAGTTTTGGTAATTCCCGAAAAAATTGCTTAATGTTGATTATATTTATTCTAATTTAGGTTATAGATTTTTTTCCTCTGAAAAGAGTCCTATAGTTATGTCCTGTAGTTAATCAGTTCTACCGTTGTAAACAATGATATATAGAGAGAAATTTTTATTTATAAGATTACTGTATAAGAAAGTCATGTACAGATGTAGTATCTAAAACTAGTAAAAGAAGCGTGTAATTAAGGTTGCTAACAAATTTTAGGCAAATACCTATTCAAACTCTGTTTTTATTTTTGTATAAAATTTGTATAATTTTTTTTCTTATACCCTTCCTTTATAATTTTTTTTCACAAATGGAAGATACATAAATCATTTCAAAGTAAACATGAGGGGAAAATATAATACTTTGATTGTAAATATAGCAATCTAATTAGCATAAAAATGGGCGTATTGTTTGTTAAGCTTTTTTTTTAGTTATCGCAATAAAAATTGTATGCATTTCTTTCCAACTAATTTAAAATTAATTAAAAATCGTTTGTCGTGAATAACTACATTTTAAAATATTTATGACGTCATACGAAAACAGATATATTTAACAATATATACCAAATGTACCTATTACAAAAAGGCTATTATTGCCACAAATCAAAAAAATTAAAGAAGATAAGAAAAGTTGTGCAAAACAGAGAAAGAAAATTTATTACGTGTATGTTATCCAGAATAAACAAATTTTGTCATTATTTAACGCATTACTTTCTCATATGTATTTATGATGTTCTTTGTTCGTTGCATTAATCGGTATTACGATTAAAACCCTTTGAAACAAACCATATGGAAAATTTTTTTGTCTCAAAATGTCGGACTTTTTATTGCCAGTGATAAGTACAATAGATAAGGTTACAAAAAAAGAAAAAAAATCAAAGATTCCAACGTCAAAAAGTGAACCCTAGGAATTTACAAAATATAAATTATCCTAAACTATGTTGATAAATTGTACCTATGTTGATAATTGATCTGTACCAGTGAATATATACATATTACAGCATTTTGAGCCGCCATATTGCAGGACGAGTTAACTCGTCTTATTAATCATTTGAAGCATTCGAAATATTTAAATATTTTATATATTGTTGAAATGTACTTATTTTGCCAACCGGCAAGATGTTGTATGGAAATTTTTTTCCTAAATGAATAAATATATACAATATAATACGAAATTAATGTTTCTATGTTCAAATCTGTATATTATTATTTCTGTATCTGTATATAAAATTATTTCCAAATAATATGTCATATAATACGTAACGTTTTTTTTTATTTTTTATTTTCACGCTTGAAACGGAATCCTGTTTTTTGTGGTCTTGAGTAACACGGTTTCAATGAAAACGGAACGAATTAATCGTGTTCTTCGGGGGTTACCTGTAAATTAGTTTCTGGTTAAAAATATTAATTTAAAAATAGATAATGTAAAAGCCCCTATAACGGAACGCTTTCAGTAGCCGAACAGTTTTAATATTTATCAGTTTTTTTCTTACAAGGGGAGTATCAAACATGGGAATCACGGATTTGGAAGAAATTAATATATGTTGTGGAATATATTTCTCTGAGTGTTGTAGTGATAATAATTTAGGCCAATGCGACTTTATGTAGAAATTAAACGCACGAAAAATTTCGAATAACATATCGTGTTTGATATGTATCAGTTAGTTGGTGTTGCCAGCAACAAGGGCCGCTGGTGGTGTGGTTAGTGAGTTCTCTCATGTATGTAACTTTTTTAATATACAGACGGAAAGGTTCTATGTTCGAATCTATGCCTTTCCAACATAAATAATTCTCTTTTCAATTTTTTTTTAACTTTTTCAATATTGTACAATGGGTCAATTAATTACATATTGAGATGTCTTCAATTAAATAAAAAATAAAATCTTTTATTTGGTTATCAATGAAATAATTGATTACTTATGGGTACCCCTAACAATATTATGTTTATTAGTAGTGAACGTAGTCTTGTTATTTTATAAAATGTCATGGATAATTTATGTACATATTTGTATAATTGTCTCATAAGGGGAAACATCCAGAACTAGTATTTTTTGATTTTGATGATTTTTATATTTTTATAAGCTAACAGTGTTGTGTAGTTGGGCTGGGCTATTTTTTTTTCGATATCTGTTGGTTCTGTAAAGTACATGTGGGTAAAGTGAACCACGTGTAAACTACTTAAAAGATTTTTTCTTGTTTTTCTCCAAATCAATATTGCAATAGGAAAGACGAAAATAAAACTAAGTAATAGTACTTTAAATGAGTAAGTAACGTACCTAAATTCGTTTACCTGATCTGTCATTTTAGAAGTAAATTTATTTTATAAATGTAAAATTCAACCGCCATTTTTGAAGAAGCTTATAAACCGATTTGGACGTTTTAAATTTCTAAGGATAGTACTAATCAAGTACTATCAAACGGTAAAACAAAATCAATGAAGAATCAACTCTGCCAGTTTTTATAGAAAAATTTCAAAATTTTTTCATAAAAAATTGTCATAATACATTATTCAGTTAAAGAATTGCCTATAAGGGGAAATCATCTTAGATCATACTACCTACTCGAGTGTCATGAAACTATAAAGTAAAATAAATGGGGATGATTCTTGGAAAAATTTTGTAACAAAAATTAAAAACTTTTGTGGCAAGATTGAATAAAATACTCATTATTTTGAAAATGACTAGAGATAAAGAAAAAATACAAAGGATGACTACCACAAATTTTTTTTAGAGATATTGAATTATATAAAAGTTTTTAAATTTGTACAAATAGGGGTGGCTGGGAGTTAAATTTTAGGGGATGAAACTTGTAGTACGGGAGTGTGAGAAAATAGTAACTAAAATTTTGACGTCAAATTTTGTTCTCATAATGTTCTCATCCTTTTTTATCCTTTTAACAAAAATTTTATATTACTATACAATATGATCCATAAGCGTCAGTATGAATTACACGTGATTAAAGTTAATAAAAATGAAAAAAGTTAAGCTAAATTATTCAAATCACAACTTAAACTATGATTTCAATCCATTTTCCTTTGTACGTAACACTTTCATCGGTTAATAAATAAGATTATTTGACAATTTTTCATGAAACAATTTGAAATTTTCTTATAAAAACTGGTAGAGATGATTCCTCATGAATTTTCTTTCCTGTTTGATATTATTCGATTAGTACTATCCATAAAAATTTAAAACGCACAAATCGGTTTACAGGCTTCTTGAAAAATGGCGGTTGAATTTTTCCATTATAAAATAATTTTACTTCTGAACTATTGGGTTTAGGTGAGCGAATTTAGGTACGTTACTTATTTATTTAGCGCACTATTATTTTGTGTTATTTTCGTCTTTCCTATTGCAATTGATTTGGAGAAAAACGAAAAAGAATGTTTTAGGTGGTTTACGCATGGGTCATTTTGCCCACATGTACTTTACAGAAACAAACAGTTATTGCAAAACTAATAGCCCAGCACAGCTACACAACACTTGCAGATTATAAAAATACAAAAAAAAATTAAAATCTAAAACTACGAGTTTTTGGGGTGTTTCCCCCGATGAGAGAGTTAGCCATTTACAAGTTCCAATTTGATCTGTTTAAACTTGCATACTGCTTAAAAGTCGATTTTTGTGAAAACTAATACTTATGTATTATGGGTTATTTATGATGGGTTTGCAGCTAAAGTTCATGATTTTAAATAAATTTTTGATTGTAATATAATTTGTCTTTTTTCACATCTGTCTCTTTTTACAAACTTCTAACTTTTTAAAATTGTTTAATAATGAATTTTTGATCTTAGTGAGAAAATTGAGAGACGAAAAAATAAACGGTTATTTGACATTGTTATTAATTTCCCTTTATTCTCATGTACTTCACTTGGAAACTACCAAATGTGAAAACATACTGTAGTCAAAAACAACTTCATATTTCACGTTTTTTGGACCAGGTGTTTTATGGTACCTTAAAATCCGTTATCTATTGTTTAAAATTAACTTTTAGTATTACCTTTCATTCAATTATTAAACAGATAAGTCATTCTTAAATTAATTTATGTTATACGTGTTTTATGGGGGTGCCTAATACTTTTGGCCAAGGTTGTATAATATAAGCCATACCAACTATGTACATATTATGTACATATTATGTAGTTGTTTATTTATTTAAAAAATTTTTGGCTAAGTCTGTGACGATGATATGGATGTCTGTGTGTTTGTAAGTATCTGTGGGTTTGTAAGTATCCAGGTAAATTGGTATTTCAAAGTGTTGTTGAAATAAAAGAATAAATTTGGTAAAAAATTTACAGCGGTGACTTTCATGTGGACATTTTAAAATTTTACGATAATGATAACTGATGCAGATAGTTTCGCATTTTCCGTTAGAGTTTTCCTCTAAAGTTACTCAATTATGAATAAAAAATTTTCTTTTTGATAATTGAAATACATTTTTGTTTCTAATATAATTGGCCTTTCGTCACATCTGTTTTTCTTTACAAACTTTTAACTATACCCCGTTTCAAATACAACTGAGCATGAGTCATCGTCAAAAAATTAAATAATTCTTATATTCGAAACTAATTAATCTTCTATTCTTTTCTAAAAACAAACTACAAATTTAAAATTTACGCATTTGAAACAATGAAAGAGATAAAGCTAAGAAAACGGGAATTACTCAAAGTCGTAAGTGATGACTCATGTTTAAATTTAAGTGAAATAGATTATATTTAAAATCGTTTAAAAATTAAATTTTGATCTTAGTGAGAAAATTGAGAGAGGAAAAAATAAGTTGTTATCAAACATTGTTATTAATTTGTTTTTCACTCATGTACTTTAGCTGCAAAACTATCGAATATGGAACACATTGTACAGAATTTGACATACATACCAATACATAAAACGGGTATTTAGTTGTTATAGTTTAAAAATTCATGTTTTATGATAGTTTGTTTTTAATTTTTGAAAAATTACAACACATGGAAATTTTTCTTGTGTATTTTTTTCATTGTTCTGTTCTGTTCTTTTTTTATTTGTTTGGTAATTAATAAGTGTAGTTTTCAATGTAATTTGTTACTAAATTAATAATGTGTAATGCAAATACTAATATCAGAGTTATGGCTTTTGCAGTATTCATAATGCACTGTGATATAAAAAACTACAAAATTTTAAAAACTAAAACAAATATTTCATAAACTTATTTTAATCAAAATTTATGAAAAACTGTTCGCTTTTTTGTGTACAATATGGTACATATAAGTTCGACAATCAACACATGTTTACATAATATAGTAAAATAAAAAAAAAAATTTTGTTTATTTTTAAAAAAATTTTTATTATACAGGGTGCGAATAATTTTAGTTTGGTCAGAGGCGTATTCAGGAAAATTTATATTAAACGACGAGCGGGCTGGGATGCGATTTTTTCAGATAGCGAATTCCGAAAAAAAATTCATGTCTTCGGCAATTATACATCGAGATAAACCATCTGTCAAAAGGCGGAGAGTTATTTACTATACACCCTGTATATATATATATATATATATATATATATATATATATATATATATATATATATATATATATATATATATATATATATATATATATATATGTGTATATATATGATGTAAGAGAAATAACTCTTATCCTTTTCAGGGGTGACGCGACTGTTAATTCCGAAAAAATTCCTGCGGTATTAGTGTCGACAGGGTGCTATGAGTCACCCCTCAAAAGGATGATATTTATTTCTCTGACACCCTGTATAAGTGGAAGTACATAAAATAAGTGCTTTGCAGAGTTAGCTGTAATATTACTAAGAGGGGTTGCGTAGAAAGGGGTGGTTTCAGTGGTTGATTTGAACTATTCCACTGACGCCACCATAAAATGTAAAATATTGAAGTTAGTTGTAAAAGGTGGTAGCAATAGCCGTATTTAATTAAATATATTTAGAATTAAAATATTGTTTATTTCGGGACGCGGTTAAGTAATTTAAAGACTACACCGATGAAACGACAGGAAATTGTATTACTCAAACAACTCGTGAGAAACAATAATAGATTTATATTAAAAAAATAAAATATCAAATTTACAGGATTGAAATCATAACGGGCCAAATCAAGTTACAATAGAAATTATGATTCAACAATGAAAAATAAAGATATTGTAAATCTTTACAATCTAATATCGATACATATGCAAGCCGATTTGGGTGTGGTTGAAGGATTACCATAAGTTATGTGAAAATTATCCAAAAATATCTTAAATAATTATTAGTTCGAATTTTAGTAAAACATTCCGAATCGGGTTGCATATGTAGACCAAATTTTATGGAAGAAAGTGCATATTACCTCTTCCTGAGGGATACACAAGCACAACACAAAGAGATCTTAACAGCTTTTCACTACAAAAGTACATTACTAAGTCTCAATACTGAGTGAATCATATCGACCCGTTTTAGGGCCTCAAGCCAAGCTCGCCGTGGTATTCCCCTTGCCTCGCGCATTGATCGTTCGATTTCAAATTTTTAACGTTTCGCTGACTTAGCGATTTAACCAAAGACTTCTTTATTCCATTTTTAACTATTCGTTTTCTAGATTAATCGATACAGTTGTGTTCAACAATAAGTTTACAATATGTTACTATATTGTTAAGAAGTGGGTACAGTAGCGGGCATTATATTACGTAGCGATGTGTCTCCTGCTTTATAATAGAAAAAAATAATAGTTATTTTATAAGATACATATGAGTGTACATGACAATAAAATAATAAAATTGAGCTTTTACAAAAAAAAGACTAAAATTTTTTTCAAAACTTTCTGTTTTATGAGACCACATGTGAAAAGACATGTATATCCCTTTTGAAATAGAGTGTACAATATATATATATATATATATATATATATATATATATATATATATATATATATATACAAATATAAAGTGTATAGGACCATTAAACCAACCTTTTTTTAAAAAAATGATCCTTTTCAAAAAAAGATCTGAAATATTTTAATTTTTTATGACTAATCAATAAACTTTACAGTTCCCCATTTTGACTCCGTATAACTAAAGCACAGATGAGACAGATAAAGTCTACATATAAAAAAGTGTGGTCCGAAAATTGCAATAAGCTGCATTTTATACTGCTTACTGATTAGTCATTCCTACAAGAGTACACAACCATTGTTAAGTCGTGGCCACAGTGGTGGCTGTTGATTGTTACATCATTAGTAGCAGATACATACATGTTCGAGTGTATGTATCCACTAGTGATGGCTAGTGAGTGAGTGATTCAATTCACTGAGTTGAATCATTCAAGTGTGACACTAACTGAATTGAATCAGTCAAAAAGAATTGAATCGACTCTTTCAACTCGTGAGTTGAAAGAATATAATTATGTTCACACTCACTGATATACTCACTCACTCACTCTCTTAAGAGTGTATGACATACATATGAGATTCAATTCAATGTTCAATCTCTGCTTCAGGTTCAAAAATTTCACAAACATCTGTTTAACTGTGTGTAACGTGTATACGTATATCGTATATGATACTAATGATACCTACTATAGGTATGGTAGGTATATGCGAATATGTGCTAAACTTGATATTTTTTTAAATCTAAATATTTTAGATTTTATTATCCCTTTTTTTTAAAAGGCATAAAACAAATTTTAAATGAAATTTAGACCAAATGCCTAATAAAGCAATAAAGTAATTTAATCTAAATAAAAAAAATACCCCATTTTATGTACACTACAAGTACAGATATTAAAATATGTGATTCTAAGAATACCCCTGTCGCAGCATCCTGCATAACATAGCGAATTTCCGTTTATAAAAATTAGTTTTTCTCGGAAACTAGTTGACATAGAATAATAGTTTAAAGACCTTTTTTATGTAATTTTTTCTCCTCTTTTAAATGATGTAAAAAAATTTGGCAAAAATTTTTGAATAAGTGGAAATTTTGGCAAAAAACTAATTTTTTGCAATAACAAAAACCATGTTCCTGGCATCCGACGTGTCTGGCTGAAGAACTCATCCAAGATTTTTGGACTTCCAACGTTGTCACCAAATTTCGTAAACCTAGGCCATTTCGTTCGAGAGTTATATATATATATATATATATATATATATATATATATATATATATATATATATATATATATTTTTTAGTGAATATTATTTTCGGTTTCTAGGGACCTCAAAACAAATTTCTGCCACAGTCCCGGGCTCAAGTCGCGTCATGACACCTACTGTAATAGTTGAATTTCCAGAATTCTTTCTGGAAATTCGCTAAAATGTATATTATGTATTTTATTTTACAATATTTTCAGATTTTTAAAATAAAATTTGCCCGTTTATTCTCAGATTAACAGGTCTCCAAAAATTAGTTTTTGTTCAAAACAACATTGAGTGGATATCTCCCTACATAATATTACTGTAGTTTTTAACAATCCGTATTTTTCATTCTAATCTATTTTTATATTTTAACTGTGTATTTTTAATGTTGCATTTTTTTTTTAAATTTTTTTTTGTTGGTTACGTGCATTAATTTTACCAATAAAATTATTATTATTAGTTAAGTTATTTAATTATTATTTTAAGTACATACATATATTAATGTACAAATTTTGTTCCAACTACAGGTAATTTTTTTCTAAAATTTTCAAAAACTTTAATTTTATTCCGTTATAATAATTTTACCCAAACACTCATTCACTTGAGTGAGTGTACCACATGAGTGTATTGGTTTGTTGATTCATATTTGAAGTTGTGCCAATCAGTTGTGTAAAGTGAGTGAGTGAGTGATTCAATTCATAAAGGCAACTGAGCCAACAGTATCAAGTGAGTGAGTGATTCAATTCATTGAATCGATTCACCACAGTGAGCGGATTCAAAAGATTCAACTCACTAAAAAGAGTGATTATTCCCATAACTAGTATCCACTCCCTGTATGTATCCACCTTGCACCTCGTGCTACATACATACCGAATATCACGCATACTAAAATTCACTATACTACTCACACAAACTCTGCATATATATATATATATATATATATATATATATATATATATATATATATATATATATATATATATATATATACAGGATGTAAAGTAAATAACTCTCTTCCTTTTAACAGATGGTTTATCTCGGTGTATAATTGCCGAAGACATAAATTTTTTTTCGGAATTCGCTATCTGAAAAAATCGCATCCCAGCCAACTCATCGTTTAATATAAATTTCCCTGAATACGCCTCTGACCAAACTAAAATTATTCGCACCCTGTATAATAAATTTTTTTTTAAAAATAAACAAAAAAATTTTTTTTATTTTACTATAATATGTAAACATGTGTTCACTGTCGAACTTATATGTACTATATTGTACACAGAAAAGCGAACAGTTTTTCATAAATTTTGATTAAAATAAGTTTATGAATTATTTTTTTAGTTTTTAAAATTTTTTAGTTTTTTATATCACAGTGCATTATGAATACTGCAAAAACCATAACGCTGATGTCAGTATTTCATTGCACATTATTAATTTAGTAACAAATTACATTAAAACTACACTTATAAATTACCAAACAAATAAAAAGAGAACAGAACAGAACAATGAAAAAAATACACAAGAAAAATTTCCATGAGTTGTAATTTTTCAAAAATTAAAAACATTTTCTTTTAACTATCATAAAACATGAATTTCTAATTGTTGATACATTGGTACACAACTTCTTCACTATCTATAAAAACTAAATACCCGTTTTATGTATTGGTATGTACATATGTCAAATCTGTACAATGTGTTCCATATTCGATAGTTTTGCAGCTAAAGTACATAAGAGAAAAACAGAAATTAATAACAATGTTTGATAACGACTTATTTTTTCTTCTCTCAATTTTCTCACTAAGATCAAAAATTTATTTTTAAACGATTTTAAATATAATCTATTTCACTTAAATTTAAACATTAGTCATCACTTACGAGTTTGAGTAATTCCCGTTTTCTTAGCTTTATCTCTTTCATTGTTTCAAATGCGTAAATTTTAAATTTGCAGTTTGTTTTTAGAAAAGAATAGAAGATTGATTTGTTTCGAATATAAGAATTATTTAATTTTTTAACGAAAACTCATGATCAATTGTATTTGAAAAGGGTGTTACGTTCTGTAGAACGTTTTGAGAATTTTAAAAATTGTTAATTTCCTAAATTAATTTTATTGAACTTTTTGTTGCCTCTAACTGTATTTTTGCTGTACCTTTTTGTTGACACCAACTGTACTTTGGTATGTGTCAAATTCATTAAATTTTTTTTTGATTGGTAGAACTGCGGTAATGTAATTTTCGCGCTAAACTCGGCCTATATAAGGTAACGGGCCTAGGTTCTGACCTTTTAAGAGTGACGGCTGAAGTTAAACGACAGTAATAAATATAAGTTTAAACTTAAGAGACAATTAATAATTTTATCAACTAGTTTATGGCTTTCAAAATAAAGTCATACAAGTAAAATAATTATTTGAATTGAATTAATAATTTAAATTAATGTTTTAAAAATTGACAAAAAGGACCCAGTTTCTGACCTTCAAAATTTCTCATGTGACAGTTTTTGACCCTGACAGTGGCCTAGTTTCAAAGTTTAAAAATACAGTTTTTTAAAATTTAATTTATAAATAATTTTTTATTGATAAAAATGAATGTTTAATGTTATATACGTTATGAAAAATAACAAAAACTAATCGAAGATAACTACCTATAAATAACAAAATAACTAACAAAAACTGGTTAGAATTTAATTGGGCCATACCACTTTAGAAGTGAGCCTAGTAATTGACCCTCATATTTCAATAATAAAAATCATTCTAAGGTATTTTATAAATATTTTAAAATAAATTTTAAACAAATATTAACCTGCTCATATATTTTTAATTAAGTTTTCATACTTACATGATGAATATTGCACAGATCAAAATGAGTACTTTGTAACATAAACTGTTAGGAAACTACCAAAAAAATAGTTTTTACACACATTTTAAACTTAAAATTTTTTTTTATTTAGTTAATATATTCTAAACTTTTTAAATTGCTGTTCATTAGACACAGAATAGATTACTTTAAATTAAGAATTTATTTTTTTTCTTATTTAAAATATAGTTTTTTTATTAATTTATAACAAAGTTGAAAAGTTCAGAAACTGGGCCAGGGTCAATTACCGGGTCTTTTACCTTATATCAGTTGATCGGTTATGTTAATTCTCTTTTAATTTGGTTTTGACCACGACCGGGCTCCTATATAATACAGGTACGCTTAAATTATGTTTTTTGTTATATATTTTACATTATTGTAATAATGAAATTAGTTTTTAACATGTAAAATTTTGGTCACATGTAGTTTGGAGGTTATACCTATGTTGAATTCAAACCTTCTTTTTTTTTAATTTCAACTTTGACAATGATTAATTTAATTAAATTTACAATTTTATTTATTCAATTTCTTAAATATACTCCTATATAATACAGGAATTTTGTAACTAAATATGTGAAAATTGGTATAAACTTTTTGGAAATGGATATTGAGTGACAAGTACCATAGTGGAAATTAGTATGTAAACTGGAAAGCACATGTGTTACTATTAAATGGACAAAATTCGGAATGAAATCAACTCGCTGTGGTTCAAATTTGGAGTTCTTGTGAATGGCGTCCGCATTTGAGTGACCACCACCACACGTCACCGTGCTATAGTCCAACCAATACCAATATTTACAGTGGAATTCATTAGCTAAGTAATTTTTTTGGCATGATTTATTTCCTTTTTTTGCAAATTAATTGCATGGTGCTTTCTTTAATTAATAAATTAACTTTTACTTAGTGAATCTAATAAGTGTAAAACAGTTGACTTTTCTGCAATTTAACTTTCTTGTAATGTGTAGTTTTCATTTAACGTAAAACAATTGAATATCTA
Organism: Brachynemurus nebulosus; assembly: GCA_035578155.1. NCBI lineage: Eukaryota > Metazoa > Arthropoda > Insecta > Neuroptera > Myrmeleontidae > Brachynemurus > Brachynemurus nebulosus. The sequence goes on from JAPWDM010000007.1 coordinate 10,316,585, forward strand.
TTAGTATTGACTTTTCTGTCACTCAAACCATTGTTAAATCTTTATAATGTTCTTTCATTTAATCGAAATTAAGCCTACCTACATGAGTTACATAACCTACCTAACCTAGTCATGAATTTTAAATTATAACGTGCATGTATATTAGTCAGTAAATATTTCTATCTTGTTAAATTTCTATATCTTTCTTACTTTCTCTTTTTGTAGTTTATTAAAATTATTGTATTTCGTAATTTTCTCTATATTTTCCTGCGTATGCTAATTTTCTTGTTCTTTATTTTATCTTGCTAAAATATATACTGACTAACTAACTTTTAGTATTATGTAATTTTTTTTCTAAACTAATTTGTTGCTATTTTATAATTACTTTGTTGCTACTTTACAAATTTCCTAAATTTTAATAATTTACATTGTAATTGTTAATTAACCAAGAAATTGTTGTTAATTATTTATTGTAACAAATACTTTTATCACTCAATAATCTAATTTTTTTTTGTACAAAACTTCATTTGGGAACAATCTGAAATTAACATTCACGACCCTGAAATTGTACCAAAAATTGTACAATTAAACGATTAAACAAAAAATATATGTAAGACTGAACTAGCCAAAGCAAATAAATTTTAATTCAAACTGAAAATTTCTATTATTTAAAATTTTCCTTTTATTTTTTTCAGGCAATAAGAAACTTTCTTATTTCAAACATTTAAAATTTTATTTTAAATAAATTTCTTTTATTTACTTCGAATTCTCTAACAAGGGGTATAGTTAAAAGTTTGTAAAGAAAAACAGATGTGACGAAAGGCCAATTATATTAGAAACAAAAATGTATTTCAATTATCAAAAAGAAAATTTTTTATTCATAATTGAGTAACTTTAGAGGAAAACTCTAACGGAAAATGCGAAACTATCTGCATCAGTTATCATTATCGTAAAATTTTAAATGTCCACATGAAAGTCACCGCTATAAATTTTTTACCAAATTTATTCTTTTATTTCAGCAACACTTTGAAATACCAATTTACCTGCAACCCGACCTAAGCGAACTCAAGTTTCAGTAGACAAACAGGCATCGCATACTTACAAACACACAGGCATCCATATCATCTTCACACGCTTAGACAAAAATTTTTTAAATAAATAAACAACTATAGCATTGATAGCACACACATACAATCACCATATTCATATACAACACTTATTAAAAGAGTTGTCCAAGTGCATTTTATACACACATTAAGCAAGGTTTCTGACTTATTTGCATTTTTGTAGTTTCCGAATAAAATAGGTGGCATTATATTATTTTGTACGGTTTACTATGAAAATAAATAAATATATTCGACAATCACAATGTTATTTCTGTTTGTGTTATTTAAGGGTCAATTAAGTGGTAATTTGATTCCTTACAAATCACATAGACTTTGAAATACAATATTTCTGAAACGAGATATAAAGAATAAAAGTTGTTAAAAGAACTTTAACTTTAAAAGATTTTTCTAATGATAAACTGCAAACAGTATACGTAGAATTATTTTTCAACATTTCTCTTAATAATTTTGATTTGAATTTTTGGAAATGTTAACAAATATCAGAATATACTTTAACGTAAAATTGACGGTTAATTGAGATATCTATCTGTAGCATGTATTATATTTGCAAAATTTCGTGTTCCAAAGGCGTAGAATTTCTGAAAATGTTACAACCCACTCACATTAAAAAATTACAACAGCTTCTAGAGTTCTTCGGAACCCTAAAAAAAAAGATTGAAATATGTAATACATATGTATGTGTGTGAGTGTTACTGTGTGTATGTCCATATACATAGAACACTAGAAGCCAACTAACAAAAAAAGTGTAATTCGCTCGAAGTCATTTGACACCAGTCAGAGCTTAAGGCATGTAGTCACTTATTGACCGTCGTCGAGTTCGCACTGCATTGTATTAACAATATACCCATTGTTACTTGAACACGTTGAACAGCTCTCTCTGGTAATACGTGTGTTGAGGTAGTATGCGTGAATACACATACTACTACAAAAAACCAAACTAATACACTGCAAACAGTGTGTATGTACACAAACAGAGTACGTCACAAACTCATTACAAGTGGAACAGACACAAAACCAATCTAGTTTGTCCCCTTGTCCATATACATATTGATATTATATTGTATTTGCACATATGTACACAAAACTTATAGCCGGAGAGCCCACCGTATGCAAAACGTATGTATAAGATAGATGAACGATTTTTTGTAAGTACCGCTAAAGGGAGCTTTCTTTAGAATTACAAAATTTTGCCCGCATGATAAAAATATGACGTCAGTTCCGGTTATGGGTTTGTCATGACATCAAATACATTGATAATATTTACACCAAAACGAAGGTTTCGAAGTCCAAAATAAAAAGATTGAGTGCTGCCAGGCCTTAGTAATTCGCAACAATGAGGCTGCTTTCACTGAAAAAAAAAAAACCTTTCAATGAAGGCAGCCATATTTTTACGAATTTTTAAGATCTGGCAGCTTTCATTTTGGTGTAAATATCATCAATGTATTTGATGACGTAACAAAACCATAACCGGAAGTGACGCCATATTTTTATCATGCGGGCAAAATTTAGGTCTGGGGTAGTACTACCTAGAGTCCTTATAATAAATAGAGTCGTGACATGTTATCCATTTTGTATCCAAAACAGAGCGGGAAGCTTCAAAATTAATTATCACATGTTTGAGTAAATATTTTTGAGTACATAATTATTGTTAATAAGTTATGAATTAATGAACAATTAAAAATTTTTAATTTAATTATTCTTTCTAAGTTAAACTAAATGGTTTTTGTTAACATTTAATTTATTTCCAATGTATTTTACGAAAACATTGGATACAAAATGCCGGAACCAATCAGCGTTCAGCACACATGTCACGACTCTATTTATTATAGGGACTCTAGTACTACCTACAAAAAATACATAGGTATCTTATCATAGGTTTTGCATACGGTGGGCTCTTGGACCATTAGTTATTTTTTAAAAAAGATACATATTTTCAAGTTATTTATTACTTGTCATTTGAATATTTATACATATACTGTTCTGAAAATTTATTATTTATTAAAAACACTAGTAACCTATTTATACATATTTGTCACATGGGTACGACTGATATTATCAATAATAAAACAGTACATTTTTCACTTCGAAAATAACCATATTTTCAACAATAGAAGTACTGGTTTTTCTTTAAATCAAAGTATTAAAATTAAAAGTATTTGTATGTGCATGAATAATAAACCGATTGTATATTTTAGAAATGTTTTAAATTTAATTGTTGTGTCATAATTCGTAAAAAACTAAATTTTATAGTGAAAAAATATTTTCATGTCACCAGTCCCATGATTAGAAAAGCGCCCTTAACCATTAAACCATCTTTATTCTGAGGGGTGTTTAGTTTTAATTTTGTTCTGAACTACGCCAATGTTAGAGGCAGCCCTGAATGTGTTAAATGTGTCAAAGAATTGGATTAAAGTTGACAGTCAGTGATTACTAAAATCGATTGCAGGTGTTTGTTAAATTTCCAAATAATTTAATGAGATTTGACGAAATCCATCTTTTTGAAATATGACGTAGATTGTTTCATTAAAAATCATGTTCAAATTTCTATGGACACTGCTGTATAGCTATTTTAAAAAGATTCCGTAAACACACAGGTAAAAATATTTTGTTGACAAAAAAATTTACGTTCCAAAAAGCAAAGGAAAAAAATGATAAGTAATCAGAGCCTGATTAAGTTTTTTTTTTCTAGGGGCCATTTTTTAACACGTTTTTGACAATCGAAAATTTCTGAAATGAAACTTGATCGGTACAATTTAACTAGCAAAACTTAATTAGTAAATTGAGACCTTTCTCCCCTATTTTTTCGGAGAGTTATATATTTTACACCCTGTATATATATATATATATATATATATATATATATATATATATATATATATATATATATATATATATATATATATATATATATATATATATATATATATATATATATATATATATATATATATATAACCATAGAAAGTGGGGATGTTCCCTGCCAAATTTGCTGACGCAAAATTCTGGCGACAGCCGGAATACTAACTATCATATAGTAGTTTGGCCCCTTGGACCAAAGTAAAAATATCTGCTTAATTTCTAAAACACAGTAGAACTCCAAGAAGTGCAACAAAATGTTCCCTTCCCCTTCTGAGCTGCAGTTCTTGGAGTTCCTGTGACAGTCTAAAAATATATTTTGGCTTGTTATAAAAAATATATTTTAACTTGTTATAAAAAAATAAATTTCAACTTTGTCTAAGGTGGTACACAATATATATTAAACTTAAATAAATCGGGTTAATAATTTTGTCCAAAAAAAAATTTTTTTCCGAAATTTTTATCTGTTATTTCATTCATAAACTATTAACCTCAGAGGGTTGAAATTTGGTAGGAATGTATTTGGTCCTAAGAAGTATTATTTTGCTAAATCCACTATATTTTTATATGTGAACGCGTTTTCAACCATTACGGTCATTACCCAGTGAACATAGAATGTAAATGTGATGTAACAAGGAAATAACAAGTTACGTAACTTTTTTGACTTATGGGTGACATAACAATTATATGAAATTAGAGTTTTATGTTATATACCTAAGTGTTACCTGTATGTTACGTAACAGTTACATGCCATTGTGACTGTAATAAAATATCACATTTGTTACGTTTAGATGATGTATCAAGGTTGCTTTGATAAAACGTCAGAGTGTGACTCTTATGTTATGTCTTCGCAACCTAACAATGTTACTTTGATAAAACCTCACAGAACTGACTCTTATGTTATGTTTTTGTGACGTATCAATGTTACTTTAATGAAATGTCACAATCATGACTCTTTTGTTATGTTTTTGTGACGTATCAATATTCGGCGTGTTCGTTGCTGAGTTTTTCTGCTCAAAGTGAGCTGCTAGCGCATGCGCAAGAGCTTTTTTTATGGAATACACAAGTATTTCGTACTTCACTAAAATGTTCTTGCGGATGCGCTAACAGCTCACTTTGAGCAGAAAAACTCAGCAACGAACACGGCGATTAATAAAACATTTCACTTGTCACTTTTGTGAAATGTTTTGTTACCATATTAATTTTAAATGTATCAATTCGTGAGGAATTATCCATTTAAAGATTCCTGCAGTTTTTCAATCTATCCCCTGTTGCCGTCTGATGTAATTAAATTTCATCCATCCATTTTTGTATAAGTTGATTTATGTTATTTGTTATATGGGTTATGGGGTTATATTATATAATATAACCCCCATAATATATGATATAACACCATAATATATATATATATATATATATATATATATATATATATATATATATATATATATATATATATATATATATATATATATATATATATATAACCCCATAACCCATATAACAAATAACATAAATCGACTTATACAAAAATGGATGGATGAAATGGATGAACGAATGTTTTATTAATATTGATACGTCACAAAAACATAACAAAAGAGTCATGATTGCGACATTTCATTAAAACAACATTAATACGTCGTTAAAACAACATTAATTTTGTTACATATTAATTTAAAAATGAAACTTTTATGAAAATTCTTGTAAGGCTTTATTTACTATTTTGTGATATATATTAATATATAACGATCAGAATAAATAAGTGAGTTTGGTCTAGTGGTTAAGACTGCCGATAATTTAAAAGATGCTTTAGCTTGGATAATGGTTCAAATCCTGTAACCGTCAACAAAAAAAAAAAAAAAAAAAAAAATAATAATAATAATTTAGGTGTATGTATATGACAATAAGTTGGTAATATGTGTATGTAAGGTTAATAAGAAACAAAAAAAGGGAATTTTGGATTTGCTTTTTGAAAAAGAAGGCGTAATTTTTATCTATAAGGTAACATCAAAGTTATATTTTCCTAAAACGTAACAAGAACATAACAATGTTACGTCACATTGTTACGTTTATAAGTGGGAAATTGTAAGTTACATGTGAGTCATATGTGACTCACATGTTATGTAACATGTGATTTTCAGTTCTGTCACTGTGACATAAAATTTACAGAAAAATGTTCACTGGGTAACGAGCACTAATTATCGTTAATGGCCGTAATGATTGAAAACGCGTTCACGCATAAAAATAAAATATAGTGGATTTAGCAAAGTAATTTTGTTTTATTTATTTAAAATGAATTACCACAAAGTAAAGTTCACAACAGTGTTAATAAGTATTATTTCCTATAAAAACTATCAATTTTTCGTCGACGGCCGTTTTCCCTGTCTTACCCGGCTATTCTCTTTGTGATAAATTTTTCATTCTGCAAACAAATCTATTTAACCGATAACTAAAAACGAAATAAATTAGTGTTAGATAAAATTATACTTGTATTTATAGAGTTCTAACCGTTCTAACAATATTCATTTTGTTGTAGGTCCGAAAATGAATAAGCTTGTCGAAGATTCTTCTGTATATGAGATCAATATATCACCTCAGTTATTAAAAGAATTTCAATATTCCAGACAGAATTATGGTAGAAAATTTATGCTCAATGCAGCCCGAACGTTACTTAAGACGTATGGGTTTGATTATAAATCTGTTAAAATTGTGGATAGCTTATCTAATACAGTTTTTGAAACTATAGAAAAGTACGGCATAATAATATTATTCAATGACAGTAACTACTGGGAATCGTTTATTATCGTAAAAAAAGATGGCAGTTTTAAAATATTTCAAATAAATCCATTTGATAAATATCCAAGAAAAATTGAAGCTGACAACGTAATTTTAGACATGAATAATAAAAAGACGCCATTCGACGAAAACATTGATAAAGCTGAATCTGGTTTGTATGTGTTAGGCTTTCTATATGTCTTCTTAAAAATAAATAACAAGTTTTTGAGAGGATACGAAATAAAAAAAGAAATGTTAGACAATATGATGAATTTTAACTACGAACCAGCTAGATTAAAAATCAAAATTCTGAATAAACTGGCAAGTGAAATGGTATCAACTTTAAATCAAAAAGTGGAATTTGTAGCAAAGAACAAAGAATTTATCAAAAAATACAAGAATTTAATTGAAACCTGCTCAATATTAAAAGATACTGACGAAATTTTGAGCGAATATCGAGAAAAATTAAAAAATAACGAAGATGCACAACAACTAAAAGAAGAACTTATAAAAAAAATAGATAAATTTGTAAAGGACAATACTAAGAAGGATAGTGATACTAATAAAGATGATGTTAGTATTCAGAAGGATTATCCAACAGAAACAGAAGTATTGTCCACTGTTTTTAGTGTTATAATAAACATGCCAAATAAAGAAGATGAATTGAAGAAACACTGTATGAAGTTAGAAATTGACCCGAAAAAAGTAATGGATTTTTATAAGGATAAATTCAAGAACGTTAGTGAGGATAATAATGAAGTAAGCGACACGCCAAAGAATGAAGAAAATATGACGCCCTTATTCATTGGAAAAAGTAATGCAAATGTTGATTTTTATGATGAAAAAGTAAAGACGATGAAACAGTTGATTTCTGAAATGGAAAATACTGGAAAAGCGAACAAATCATTGAATTACAAGTATTTCAATTTAAATTTTGAGAAGATTGATGAATATTGCAAAAAATGGGAAAATAAGACAAAAGTGGACATAGATATTTGGACTAAGAATTTTAAAAGCGGCATAGAAAGAATAATAAATGATCATGGTAATAAGGAACAAGAAACTGAGCGTGAGATTTATGAAGCGATTGCAGTGTTTAATCGTGCATTTCAAATTATAAAAGGTCGTAGTTTAAGATCAACACAAAAAATAGCTTTACTAGTGTTTTTACGTCGTCCAGTGGAGAAAGGTTTGTTATGTCAGATTCAAACCGGTGAAGGGAAAACATATATAATAGCCGCACTAGCCATATTGAAAATTTTACTCAATAAAAACATTAAATATGTTGATATAATTACAAGTAATCCTGTTCTAGCGGATGAAGCAGTAATGTCTTGCAAAGATATGTATAATTTTTTCAATATTACAGTTGATACAAACAATAAACAAGCCAGTGGTCCCAAAATGTGTTATAGTGCAAATGTTGTTTATGGTACAATGGCGAGTTTTCAGTTTGATTTTTTGAATCATGATTTCAATGGTAGAGGTATCAGAAACATAAGCGATAACAGTAGTGATAAAGAACGACAATTTCAATGCGTTATTTTAGATGAAGTTGATAATATGCTTATTGACAATAGTGGTAATATTGCCAAATTATCAGAATCTTTTCCTGGCATGGATTGCTTAAAATATATTTACATAGAGATTTGGCAAGATTTAAATAAGTTTTTACAAAATAAATACAATGAGTTGGTAATGGAAACAAAAGACCATGAAGAATTATTGAGAGATCCAAATACCTTTTTCAATCACGTGATCAAGTTATATCCATCGATAATTGAAGAGTGGAAAAATTCAATCAAGTTACAGCAAATTACTGCATACTCATTAATTTTGCCACATTTAAAACAGTATGCAGAAAGTAGTTTCAATAAATGGTTGGAAAATGCAGTGCGTGCAAGGTTTGATTGTTTAGAAGATATTAATTACGTATTAGAGAATAAAACAGATGATGGACGCACGGAATTGGTAGTTGTACCAGTTGATTACACAAATACTGGTGTAACTTTGAAAAATACTGTATGGTCCCACGGTCTACATCAGTTCATACAGCTAAAACATAATTTACAAGTAACCACAGAAACACTGACAAGTTGTTGCGTATCCAATTACGCGTACATTCTAAAATACGATAAAAATATTTTTGGTCTTACTGGAACACTTGGAGGTTTAGCTGAACAACGACTTTTATCGAACATCTACAACATCAATTATGCGTCTATACCTACATATAAAAAAAAATCGTTCGACGAATTAGAAGGGAAAATTGTCAAAGATACTGAATGGGTTAGTACAATTATTCAAGAATGTTTAGAGATTTTAGATTGCGACCGTGCAATATTAATCGTTTGTTTGACAATTGCTGATGCACAAACTATTCATAAACATTTAAAGCGAGAATTAGCAGACCGAAAGTGGTTGCAATTAATTGATAATTACAATATAAAATGCTTCTTTAAAGAAGATGATTCATATGTAACGCATGAGGTAGTTGGTCCACGGTCAATAATTGTTGCTACGAATATTGCCGGTCGAGGTACAGATTTAAAAACGGATGAAAACTTAGAAAATAATGGAGGCTTGCACGTTTGCGTTGGATTTTGTCCAGAAAACGAACGTGTACGTGATCAAGTTTATTATCGCACATCACGTCAAGGAAATAATGGCTCAGCAAGAATTATATGCCGACAGAGTGATATTTTTAAACAACTAGACGACGATTTTGATGTTGATGGATGTGATTTCAGTGCTGTTTATGAAAAAATTAACAGTAGGGAATGTATTCGCATGGATATATTGGAAAGTATAAAAGTTAAAGAATTGCGTTTACAAGACAATTTGTTCCAGCTATTCTCAGATTTGTATAAAAGATATAAACAGAGCAAGAAGATCAGTATTTTTGCATTGGCTGATTTAAAAGAATTTTGGACATTTTGGTTTGAAATACAAAATTTTTCGGGCTTACCAATAGACGATTTGGAAATTTGTACTAGAGCTGAGGAACTTTTTAAACAATTTAAACAAGAAGGCGAAAATATTCTGAAAGGAGAAATAAGCCATAATCCGTATTATTATATTAGTAATGCTCAAATTTTACTATCTGGTAACAATGTTAATGAAGCAAAACTGTGTTTAGAAAAAGCAAAGCACTTAAATTTCCACACAGAAAATTGCATTTGTCCATTACACTACTCAATTTCATTTTTACTATTTGAAATAGCACTAGAAAGTGGAAATATTTTTTGGAACCAGTTAAAAGAATATTTGGGGAAAGCTTTGTTTTTAGATAAAATTTTTAAAAAAAGTTTCAAAGATAATAGTTACAAAAGCAATGCATTAGATCAATTAATGTTAGTTGAAAAATCATTGAAGATTGAAATAGATCATGTAAATAACTACTTTATTAGTGATGATTTTAAGCAAATTATTAATATGGACAACTCCAATAATGCATTAATAGAACACTTAAGAAGTCGGCTGTATTGCTTGTATTTTTTTAGAAGCCATGTTACGAATATTTGTGCTACTCTTGAAGATTACTCTAATAATAATAATAATAAAGATGTCATAATAAAACAAAAAAGTTCAAATTATTTACTAGAAATGAAACCAACTACTGATGATGAGAAACAAATTCATGGACATTTTTGTAAAACAGAAATACTCGAACTTCAATTACGCTGTCTAAATACGTTTTATGAAGTAGCACCTGTTGCTGAAGTTGACAGTCAAATTGTTAAGGCGGCAGTCGTTCAGATTGGATTAGGAGTTGGCGTGTTAACAATTAGTTCATTGTTTCCGATCAGTTTAGTTTTTGGCGAGCCAATAGCTGCCACATTTATTTCCGAAGGCATTATGGATATCATTATATCTATTTGTGGTGTCCCATTAAAATTAAATAGGAGCTATTTTGTATCAAAATTAATAGCCCATGCAATAAACATTATAAGTATTGGACTTGCGAATATTATGTCTTTCTGTGGCGATATTATATCCCGAGCTCGTACTATCGCATACAACTATTTTCAAAGTTTACATCAAACTTTAAATTCATTTATTAGATATATACGCCCGATACTTGAATTTTTTTCGTCAACTGCCAATATGTGTTTATCATTTTTAAGCGAGTTGCAAGGTTGTTTTCGTGCAGTAGTACCAAGACGAATATTCACCGGTCCTATAATGCAAACAATGTATCTGACATCTATTAGAGTAACTAAATTTTTGATGGTTACAAATATCTTAAGTGATTTATACGTTGATCGGTTTAAAATGTATTTTTTCAAAATGCAAAGCCTTATAAATAATTTTGTGCAGGAGGAAACGCAGAGAAAAGTAGAAAGTATCAAAATGGATATTGCAAACGTTTGTGTATCAAAAGAATATTATAACAAGATGAAACTTATGTTAGAAGAATGGAATTTGGATCTTTATCAAAACTACATTAATGTAATTGCTCGTTCGGTTATTGTACACACAGATTATGCAGTACTCATACATTTTTTACAGATGAGTGTAGAGAAATTTTTTAATGGCATAAAACCATTTATTGTAAAATTAATTGAATTGACTATTAACTTAATTAAAGAATTAAGGGTTGAAACTGGAGTTGGTGAAGTACTGGATAGAATAGATACGCGAATTATTGATAGTGTATTAGATGGTCTAAATTTTTGCATTAATAAATTATCCACACAAGAAAATATTGAATGCGACAATTTTCTAGCTGAAGAAGAAATTTTATCTGAAAATGATCCGTACAAAATTTTAGGACTCAATCCGGAAGAAAAAAATTTGGAAATGGTAAGAAGATCATACATCAAACTTGCTCGGAAGTATCGTCCTGGTATTAAAAATCTTGACACAAAACGTATCAGTGTTTTTAATAAAATCAGTGACGCGTATGAACAAATCAAAACACAGATACAGGCGGGGCAAAATTTACGATCTGTAGACACTTAAGGTGAACTTAAGGTACAGAACCGACCGAATGTAATTCTTTTTTAAAAACTTAAAAAATCGTATTAACGCAAAATTTTACTTTATTTTATTTTTTCCTATTTAAGGAATCTTTTACTAGTGATGTGCTAAAAAAATACTTTTTTGGAATTTTTTTTGAAGAAAATATTAATTGTAATGAAAAAAAAAATTGTTATAATATTGTACATTAAAGTACATACAATTAATTAGGTATATCTTGACTTTTTGTTTCTTTTTTTTCTGGCCTATCTATCATCTGTCCTTGTAGGCCTGTTGAGTTATAAGAATTTTTAATTTTTGAATTAACGTTTAATTGAAAGAACGTTTAATTTTAAAATTTTTCTGTACTCAAAAATTAAATATATATTTTTAAAAAAATATATATTTTTCAAGAAAAGAAATTAATTTGAGTAAATAATGACAATTTTATCAATTTTCCATAAAATTAATGTTAAAAACACAGTGTTTTGCATATTAAAAATTATTTAATGTAATTTTTCAGTTTTTGTGTGCTAACAAATTAAGTTCCTATAAAAAATAAAAATTAAGAAATACTTTTTAAGAAAAGCAATTAACATGAATAAATAATAACAACTATGTCAATTAAATTGAAAAACTTACATATAAAAATTTCTTAAAAAAGAGCTATATGGATTATATGTTTGTTTCATTAGTAATACCGATAACTTAAGAGCATATTCATGAATACTGATTAATGAAAATTAGATTATGTAGGGGGTTATATGGATTCTTTTTTACAAAATATAAGAAAATATAATTTACTCCAACTTTTGGCTATATATTATTTAAAGAAACTGTAACAAAAATTTTAATAAGAAAAAAAAAGAAAATTAGGGCATTGGCAGCTAGTTGTCGAAAATCGCTGATTTTTCGTCGTAGGTAGAGTAACTTGTTAAATCCTTATCTGAAATTTAAAAACAAAATTTTTTTTTATTAGTAGATGCTTATGGCTTGTACTTGAACGAAGAGTTTTAAAAAAATGAACTTTCAATTTTTGACAGTATTTTAAACAAAAAATTTTAATTTTCGGTAAAAATTTACGTGTTTTTCGTTGATTTTCTACTTGTAAAATGAGATGTAATGAACGGAAACAGTAATTCTTCGTTCAGGTATAAGCCATAAGGATATATTAATAAAAAAATTTTGTTTTTTAACTTCAGATAAGGATTTCACAAGTTCCTCTGCCTACGGTAAAAAAATCAGTGATTTTTGGCAACTAGCTGCCAATGGCCTAATTTTTATTTTATTTATTTATTTTTTTTTAGTGAATTTGTTTACAGTATTTCAAAATAATATATAATAACATACCAAAAGTTTGAATAAATTATATTTTCTTATATTACAAAAGAAAAAAAAAATCGAAAAAATAGTGTTTTTTTCCCATGTAAAAAAAACCCATGTAACCCCGTAAATAATTTCTAGGTTTTGTTTATTTTGTTTCTGTGGTATAAATACTTTGTGGTGCAAACTTTTTCAATTTTTTTAATTAGAGCAGGTGACTTAGGTGCGATTGCTCCGAATCAAATCGAATGGAATTTTTTTCCTGAAACCAGTTCTGGAAACTATCGATTACAGTAATCCATGTTATCTGGTCACATATTATGTATTTAAAATAATTTTTTATAACACAAGGAAAAATAATATTTTTGAAATCAACATTTTCAGTATTATCAGTTTCCGTGAAATTGATATTTCTCATGTTACTAATTTAAAAAATGTAGATTTTTTTCTTTTTTTTATAATTCATATGTTTTTTTATAAAATCCTTATGCTATGTATATTAACGTTAAAAAAAAAGGATGTTCAGTTTTCCATTGATGTACAAATTATTAGTTTTTCCTTTTAAAATTTTTAACATTAACTTTCTGTCGAAATATTTTAAATTATTTGCAAAAAGGCTTTATACAAAATTTTCTCACACTCTCGGTTACGAAAACATGCGAGCAATTATTTATCATCATCAATTCAAAATGGCGGCCGACCTATATTACTTCCTATCCCGAAAACTCAGTTTTACACTGATGTTAAACCCCCCTACGCACGAAATGCACGGTTTTATTATCTTTTTGCTCGAACAATTTGAAGAGTATGAGGACGGCCAGCATGTGCTCGCATGTATAAACTTAATAGTTTTTACATGTATAACAATTGAAAAACCGTAATTAATTCATCGGAAACTACTAATACCTATACAATAATTTTATTAATAAAATATGTTTTGTAAAAATAACGTTTTTATATATATATATATATATATATATATATATATATATATATATATATATATATATATATATATATATATATATATATATATATACTTGAGCAGCGTTAACATTAGAAAATTTACGTATTCTCAATTTTTAAAAATTAATAACAATAAATACATTTTTTATAAAAAAAAATACTGAACATTTCTAATTGAAAATTGTTAAAAATATTAAAAAAAAATGTTTGATTTAAAAATGTTATTTTCCTTGTGTTACAACAAAATTTTTTTTAAATAATATCCGACCAGGTTACCATCTATAAACTATCTATAGCAGCGGTTTCCAAACTGAGGGGGGGGCGCAAGTTAATTGCAAATATCGTCGTCGTTTTGATAAAATCGTGATTTTAAGAATAAGCGCTCAAACATAATTACCAAATAGTGGACATTTTATATTAAGGAATTACATGGGTCTTTTTTAGCAAAAAAAAAAAACCACTATTTTTTCGATTTTTTTTTTGCAATATAAGAAAATATAATTTATTTCAATTTTTGGCATATTATTACCTATATGTATATTATTTTGAGACACTGTAAAAAAATTTTTATGAAAAAAAAAAATAATTAGGCCATCGGAAACTAGTTTTTGAAAACCGTTGATTTTTCGCCGTAGGCAGAGTAACTCATGAAATTCTTACCTAAAATAAAAAACAAAATTTTTTCTGTTAGTCAATGCTTATGGTTTGTACTTGAACGAAAAATTACTGTTTCCGTTCATTACATCTCATTCTACAAGCAGAAAATCAACGAAAAATACGAAAATTTTTACCAAAAATCAAAATATTTTGTTTAAAACACTGTTAAAAGTTGAAATTTCATTTTTTTGAAATTTCTTTGTTCAAGTGCAAGCCATAAGCATTTACTAGTAGAAAAAAATTGCTAAAAGTTGGAATAAATTAGATTTTTTTGCTAAAAAAATCCATGTAACTCCTTAACACAGATTTTTCTGCTCGCTACTGTACGTAATATTTTAACAATAATTATTTCAAGCGGTCAGAGTCATCTTAGCGCGCAATACGTGTCTGATCAACGGTTTCCTCTCAAGTGTCGTATAAACCTGTCGTCCGCCAAAAATATGAGTTTTTTCAGTAAAAAAATAATTTACGAATAGTTTATAAATTTTTTCAAGAGGGGGGTGGCAGAGGTGAAATTTTTTATAGGGTGCGTTAGTGCACGAAGTTTGGAAACCGCTGATCTATAGTATACCATCTATAGTAACATGGATTGCCATAATCGGCACTGTTTCTTGAACTAATTTCAACAAAAAAAATTCAAATTAATTCGGAACGATTACGTCTAGAGTCTAGACCATCTGCTCTAAGCAAATTTGACAAAAATAATTTTCAGAGAAAAGCAATGCTGTGTTTGTCATGTTATTTGATACCTTGAAATAAAATATATATTTTATATTCCTAAATCCGTTATTAAGTAATCTTGCTCCAGTACCGATAAATTTGCTATGATATGAATACTTTATGGAGCCACTATAAGTGATTTATTTCAAAATAACTAAATGTCTTAAAATAAAAACAAATATCTACAGTCCGTTTACTTTATATTTAGACTTTAAAATAGAGACTTTAGTGCACCCAACTCTTTTTTTACACGGTAGATACCTTCCTCAGAATTTCTTGTAAAAATAAAACCTGGAAAAAAAATAATTTTTTTGGTGGTTACAAATAGTCTGTTAATATTGGAAATCGGTTTCATGTTATTCGAAAACCATGTAAGGTGAAATAAAAAATGTTTAAAAATGTAAAGAAATATTCAAATATAACTGATAACATGGCTGATAACACGAAAAAATTATTAAATATTGTGAGCTAATAATAGTCAAACAATATATAATGTGCTATGTAAATGTCATACGAAATGTGTAGGTAAGAATTTATCGAATAAGGAGATTCCCCGCTAACTACTAACAGTATACAGTGCTGCCTAATTTTTGAAACGTAGTAAAATGTATTATTCTACAACTCTAAAAAAAAGTAAACGTAATAAAATTTTACAAGTTGGATTTACACTATAGCAAGAAATGAAATAAATTATTTTCAGTACGAAACTGCCTTCTTGCAGTAACATTCATAAAAATATTACTTTTCATTTCAAAATAGAATATGGCAATATAAAATACGATTTAGAAATATTAAATTATAATCTAAATCAATAGTTTTAAAAATTATAATATACATTCATGTAACTTTTTGAATATGAAGTTTTTTTTAGCTATGTAAGTGGGAGAGATAACTGTCACTGTACAAGCTGCTTTTCTATCCTTGTCATCCAGAGTTGTTGAATAATAAATTTTTTTTAATACATGGGTCTACATAATTAAAATCGTGCTAAGTCGAACAAGTTTCGTGTAAAAAGAGAATTGGATGTACTTAAGATTCAAATATTTTAAAAATAATTGTTAGTAAACTTTTTCTATTTTTTTAATATTTTTGTAATTAAACTGCGAGTATTAAAACTGATTTTAATTAATTAAATTTTTTTATTATTTTATTATATTGACCACAGTCTTTTTTATCAATTTTTTATTTATTAATTTTTTTTTTGGCAGGAGGAGGTCGATGTGGTAAGCTTAACATAAGAATCATACCACTGCACCGTTTCATCTTGAAATTTTAACATAATTTAAAGAACGTAGGCAATTATCAGTACACTGGTGCATTGCTTTTATATAAGTCACTTGAACCACAGTATGAGAAAGTGTACTTTCCTTATGTCTTTTGTGTTTAAATGTTTCTTCCTGGAGTTGGTTTGTGTTTCGAAATATAAATGGATCTGCAGGACGTCACCAGGCCAATTTTGATTGGCTGCCATGAAAGCGTGATCCTGTGTTGTCAGGGAATGAAAGGGATTGAAAGGTGATTTATTTCAGAAGGAAGATTTGCGCCGGTCTCTCAATTTACGCGGATTTTTTTATACGCGGATTTGATTTCCACGATCTTATTTTTTTAAAAAAAAAATTGTCTATAGTGATGTGTTAAATTTTCGAAGTGCTTTTGAATTCGGTCTTTGAAAATCTTAAAGTATACCTGCTTTTTACTATGTTTGTTTATAAATGATACTTTATGTTATTGGAAACTTTAACCGTAAATATTTCCTAAAACGTGTGTCGTACCGAAAAAGTAACGAAATTTTTGAAGGCTTAAGCAAATTAAGTTGTAGGTATTTCGAATATATTGGCGCTCTACCCAAAATCTACTTTTCGTTATCGAAAATTATCGATACTGAGTTATTTCTCATAAACTGATTTTAATAGCTTAATTTATGCTTCATTAGTCCCACTGATCTAGTTATGTTCCATTAGTCCCACTGATCTAGTCAGTAATAGAATATTCTTAAAAAATTACTTTTCGTAATCGTAAAATTTTGATGGTAAATATCGCGTAAACAGTGCATCGTAGCTCAAAAATAACGAAATTTTTGATGGCTTAAACAAAGCAAATTGTGGACACTCTGAACGTATTAAGAGTATCAAAACTGTCAAAACCTATTTTTCGTTATCGAAAATTATCGATATTGAAAATAACGATATTTTTAAAATTTCAGTACGTAAATTTCGACTATAAAATTTTTAGTAGTTTTTATTTCCAGTATTTTTATTACTTTTATAATCACGGATTCAATTTATGCGATTTTTGTCCTCGTAAATTGGATTCCCGTGGAAGGGATATTCGCGTAAATTGAGGAACTGGTGTAATTTATTTTTCATGACTCCAGAGGAAAAACAGTTCCTTCGAAGTCATTACGCATTCTCCAAAAACAGCCGGTTGCATGTTGCATGCACGGTATTTGAGAATGCCGCATTACTTTGACGAAAAGAGGATACATTTTTAATGTTTTAAACTTAATTCGTGTTTGGCATTATTGAGAATCACACAGATTCATTTAATAAATTAAAAATATTAAAAGTAAACAAAACTCAACAATGTTTAAAATTATATTTTAATAAATAAAATATTTTTTTTTATTCCAGTAAATACAAAATGTAAGAAATGAACAATATGTTATAAAAACAATACTTAAAATTATAAATTTAACAAAATCAGTTTAAAATATGTTACGGTTTTATTTACGGTAGGTACTGTAACAAACTTCTGTTAATAGCTAATGTCCCATTATTTTCGGCACACAGACGCCAGGTTCATTGCCTATGTATCTCACCTGTACAGCCGATGTTACAACGTATGGTATACTGACGTGATACATATTTCGTAAAGATGTACATACCTACTAATTCTTCACTCTAGTGTTTCTTTGTATATGACTGATTGGTTTTGGTGAATTTCCAATAATTAGTATAACTGATAAGTAAAGGTCTTGAAGTGATAATTCCCGATTTTGATGAAACTTGGTAGGTGTGTAGAACAAGGAAAAATAACAGACACGTATATTTTTATCGGTCAAAAACGCCATTTAAGGGGTGAAATCCACCCCCAAAGTTATTAGGTAGGTACTGTGAATTATAATTATTATTATCTAATTCATGAATTACGCTATAAATTTATTCAATTTCTTGGCCACTGTATATTTGATATTTTCGACTATTGGCTTCCTCTCTTTCTAACTAAAAAACAATATAATATTATAGATACCTTTTTGTTTTTAATGTATCCTTACTACTATATTTTTGTATATCTACAATTAAAATCAAAACTTAAATAGCTGAAAAGAAAGACCAAACACTGAAAAAAAGGATAATTGTTTAAATATAGGTATTTTTAAAAAGAAAGTCAAATATTATTTTTATTTATATATAATTTTTATTTTATTTTCTTCGTTTCCAGATTTTGGACACCATAAACAAAAAAAAGAAAAAGAAATGTGAGATGCTATCTTCAAACTTTATTTTTTTTTCACAGAAAATTTAAACTTATAAAGCTGGAACACTAAACACCGAACAGGAAAAATTGTTTTAAACTGGGGTATTTTAAAAAAAAAAATCAAAAATTACAAAAATTGACATTTTTTATATATACTTTCTGTCGGTGTGGGAGGATAGGTCTTATCGCGGCTTTGGATATGTCTCATCGCGGCTTATATATATATTATTTTCAGACTTAAATTTTTTTTTCTTACGTTTTGAAATTCACCTTTAACAGATACGTATCCAAATTTGGGGGAAATGGCTCCTCCACGGTGCGGTGTGAGTAATCAGGCCTCATTTACGAAGCCTGTTTGATGGAAATCCCCGGTATACTCGGTATAGCCGATTTCTTCCGGCAAGAGCACCACAATCATGGGCATTCTCTAAAGCTGAATAATAAATAAATAAATAAATAAATAAAAAATAAGCTTTAAAACAATTAATAGGTTGTAAAATCATTTTAATTTTTTTTATCACTAAATTGCAAAAAATTTTAAAATTTAATATCAAATCGTTAATCTTATTTTTCTTTTCTTTTCGGTTATCAACAAACAAATAAAATGATTTTACCGTAAGTTAACATAGATTTTAAAATTTAAATTACTTACATGTAAGACCCGATGTAGGCGGTTTTTTACTTCTTGGATAATTTCATAACTATAAGAAAAAACATTATATTAAATAAAATACAAATATTTTTAAAATAAAATAAAATAAACATAAAAAATAGGAAATAAAATAAAATAAAAATTACCTTACAATTTAATTGTTCCATTTTGGTTTTCTTAATAGCTCTGTGTTGTTTTCATGTCAAATTCTTCGTTTCAAATAGAATTGTCGTTGTACAGAGATATAATATACATATGGGCATTTTCACGTCAATTCGACCAGTCTTAAAAGTAAAGTTGTCAGATTTCTTTCATATTCACTACCAGTAGAGCTATGTCCAATTTTGATATTCATTTCTCAAAATTATTATCTAGGCTCGAGATATTTTGCTTCGAAAATGGCGGTAATTATCACGTTTTTTGCATCTCTTTTATAAAAAATTCTATATTTTCCAAACGAGAGATTTGAATTGGATGATGTTTTGTGGGTAAATTCATGAAGCTCCATAGTACATTGCAACATAATAAAACTTGTTCTATATTGTACGGTTTTGTATATCTATGCACTCAAATTAGGTCAAATTTGGACAGCCCTAGCCAAAATCTCTAATGACTTAAATAGATGATTTTGGGTTCATTGTGTTCAGAATTTTATGCTCTTTCAAATTTTGCAAAGAAACTGATGGACTTTTACTGGTATCAATGTAAAAATTAAGAAAAACAAAAACTATGTGTAGTTATAGAGGGTTCATATACTATCATACATATAACATTATACAGTAAATATTTAACCAAAATAGTCTAACTAAATTACACATAGAGAAAAAGAAAATTGCTACCTACACTTTTATAAGTGTAAATGGTAAAGAGGCTTATATTAAACGTAAAAAAAATAAATGCGCGAGCAGGGGCGGTGGAGAGTTAATTTGGGGGGTCCTAAAAGACTGAAACATTGTATTATTGCAATTTCCGGCGAAAGTCGAAGTCAAAGAAAAAATTATCCTTTACAAAAGTTATAGATCATGCAAAAATCTACAACTTTTGTGAAGGTCACTTTTTAACATAACCTCAAAGTTTCAGAGAAAAATGCGAATTTTTTTGTTTTTTTTTCTTTATTTCGTTTTATATTTCTCATTTCCACAAAAATAATTTAATTTTTACGAAACTTGGTGAAATTATGCCTTTCTGGGTTTGAAATGACCACAAGTTTTTCTGAGTAAAAAAATTTAGAAGTTTTCGTGATATTGATTTTTTTCGGTTCGGAAAACTTTTTTTTCATGAAAAGATTCTACTTAAAAAAATTATCGCACTGAGTTCTGCCAGTGCTCATTTTTTTCGGTTTGACAAGTACTTTTTGGTAAAATAAACAAAATTAGTAGTTGTATTTAAGAACAAAATTTTTTTCAGTAGAATCTTTTCTGGAAAAAAAGTTTTCCGGACTAAAAAAAATCATTATCACGGAATCTTCTGAATTTTTTTATACAGAAAAACTTGTGGTTATTTAAGACCCAGAAAGGCATACTTTCACCAAGTTCCGTAAAAATTAAATTATTTTTGTTGAAATGAGAAATATAAAACGAAATAAAGAAAAAAAAAACAACAAAATTCGCATTTTTCTTTGAAACTTTGAGGTTATGTTAAAAAGTGTACTTTACAAAAGTTGTAGATTTTTGCATGATCTACAACTTTTGTAAAGGATAATTTTTTCTTTGACTTCGACTTTCGCCGGAAATTGCAATATTACAATTTTTCAGTCTTTTGGGACCCCCCAAATTAACCCTCCACCGCCCCCGCTCACGCATTTATTTTTTTTACGTTTAATATAAGCCTCTTTACCATTTACACTTATAAAAGTGTAGGTAGCAATTTTCTTTTTCCCTATGTGTAATTTAGTTAGACTATTTTGGTTAAATATTTACTGTATCATGTTATATGTAGTATATCGATGTTTAAGTTGTGATAGCACGTAAGTGACGAACATGAAATTGAGACATCACGTATGTTAAGATGCGCGGAGTCAACCTTACAAAATTGAGCTTCCGCATAATACGTGGTGTCAAAAACATTGTTCTTCCTCATTAGTTTTTATAAAAGTACCATTTTTTCTGGATCGATAGATGCGTATTTTTAATATCTATCCATCTGTATAAAAAAAAATTTCCAAAAAATGTCACTTACGTGCTATCACAACTTAAACATCGATATGAACCCTCTATAACTACACATAGTTTTTGCTTTTCTTAATTTTTACATTGATACCAGTAAAAGTCCATCAGTTTCTTTGCAAAATTTAAAAGAGCATAAAATTCTGAACACAATGAACCCAAAATCATCTATTTAAGTCATTAGAGATTTTGGCCAGGGCTGTCCAAATTTGACCTAATTTGAGTGCATAGATATACAAAACCGTACAATATAGAACAAGTTTTGTTATGTTGCAATGTACTATGGAGCTTCATGAATTTACCCACAAAACATCATCCAATTCAAATCTCTCGTTTGGAAAATATAGAATTTTTTATAAAAGAGATCCAAATAAACGTGATAATTACCGCCATTTTCGAAGCAAAATATCTCGAGCCTAAATAATAATTTTGAGAAATGAAT
Source organism: Brachynemurus nebulosus (assembly GCA_035578155.1). Taxonomy (NCBI): domain Eukaryota; kingdom Metazoa; phylum Arthropoda; class Insecta; order Neuroptera; family Myrmeleontidae; genus Brachynemurus; species Brachynemurus nebulosus. Next base: position 10,338,686 of record JAPWDM010000007.1, read on the forward strand.
ATCAAAATTGGACATAGCTCCACTGGTAGATAAATTAGAGTGAATATGAAAAAAATCCGAGAACTTTACTTTTAAGACTGGTCGAATTGACGTGAAAATGCCCATATCTTAAGTTTGCAAACTTTGAAACCTCAGAAAGTGAAACAAAATCGCAATGTAGGGATGGGAAAAAATAATCGATTTTTATATTAATCGATTATTTTTTTTTATAATCGATTCTCTAAATAATAATAATAGATTTTTAATAAATCGATTATATAAATTACACTGTATTATTTCCTTATTATTTAAGTTGAAAGGTGAAAGAAAAACTTGGTTTGTTTTTTAGTTTTAAAACAAGAAAGTTGTCATTTTGGTTATTTTTGACACTTAGGGTGTCTACACAATCAATGAATAAGGAATAAGAAGTATGCCTTCTAGTGACGTTGAATGGAACTTTAACGTAACTGCTCATAGATATAAATATGTAGGGTTGACCGGGGTAAATGTGAATTGGGGCAATTGTGAACGGCGCCTATAATTTCTAAAATAACATTAATTTTGTTAAAAATCAAATCTTAGTATGTTTTTCTGTCCTCTTAATATGCTATTAAAATTTCATAACAATTCTCCAAGTATTAGTATCTTTTTTTTTATTTTGAAAAAACCTTTGCAAAAATTTTGTGTATCTTACAAGCGGCCAAACTATTGTATTAATAGTAAGCATCCCGACTGTAATCAGAATTTTACGTCATCAGACTTGGCAGAGAGGTGGAAGGTTATATACGTATTTAGAGTTTATGTTGGTATGTGTAAGGTAGTGGATGTTTGTGTGTGTTAATAGTCTGTATATATGTAGCGGTGGTCCAAGGTGGGAGTGGGTACGTATACTAGAACAACAGCATGTATGTACGTGCTAACAATGAACAGCCACCACTGTGGCCACGAGTTAACAATGCAAGTGTACGCTTGAAGAGTCGATGGACGTCTAACCGGTAAGCAGTATAAATTGCTACTTATTGCAACTTTCGGATCACACTTTTTTGCAGGTAGGCTTGATCTGTCTCATCTGTGGTATCTTACTTCGACCAATGCTCAAAAAAAAATTTTTTTAAATACATTTTCTTTTTTTTTTAAGGTAAGGATTTTAAAATTCCGGGGTAATTGTGAACGTCATTCACAAATGCCCCCATCCGGTCAAAAATTTCAGTAGTGTCCTTTTCACAATTGAAAATGATGATGATGTACAATGACATTATTGTACAAGTTTCCGTTGTACAAACAACACAAAAAAAATAGATTGTTGTTTTTTGTTCATGTAAACTGAATGTATTTCCTTGAAAAAGTCTTATTTTCCTGTTTTTGTGTGAAAATCATGTAATTTTTTGATTTTTGATTTGATAAAATGACAAAATATCATCAAAATATCATTTTTAGCTTGTAACAAATTTGTTCTTACAATTTTTGTTATTTTTATTTAACCTTGATTTTTTGTACAAATTTGAGGTATGCGTAACTTGCATTAAACAAAGAGAAATTGTGACCGCTAAAGTATGATGAAAAATTTGAAAGTGGGGTAAATATGAAGAATTTGAGTTGGTCCTTACTCTGATGTACCTCACTTCTCTTGTAATCCATTCTAAATAATTTTTCGGATGGTATTCACATTTACCCGAAATTCATAAGATTTGCAAAACCGCACCGGGGAAATGTGAATGGCTTATAAAATTTCTGTTTTTCAGACGAATTTGCTCAAAATTTGTGTGGTGCATCCTGAATAATGTAGAATTAAAAATAAATCAACCATAATGTGATATATAAAATAAAAAATACTTAAAACAACGCTTTTATCTCAATTCATGAAAATCCATTCACAATTACCCCGGTCAACCCTAGGTACTTTTGTACGTCAAAATTCGCGATTTTTTTCACTTTAGTGACAAAAAAAGTCATCACGAACGTTATTTTTTCATGAATTTTGATGTACAAAACACCTAAATACATATACCTATGGGCAGTTACGTTAAAGTTCCACTCAACGTCACTAGATGGCATACTTCTTATTTCTTATTCCTTATTTCATTGATTGTGTATGACCCATTACCATTTTAACTAATCTTCATTCTAAATAATTGTTAATATTAATTTGGTAGTTTTATTATTACCTATATAGAAAAATGTGCAATTTTTCGAATAATTAAAAAAAAAAATCGAATTTTTCCCAAAAAATCGATTATTTCTTCTAAAATCGATTTTTATACAAATCGATTTATATTAAAAAGAGAAAAATCGATTTTTTAATAATCGATTTATATTAAAAAGAGAAAAATCGATTTTTTAATAATCGATTTTTTTCACTTCATGTCACATCCCTATCGCAATGTGTGTGTTGAACATATATTAAGACAGCGTACACTCGTAGATAGTAGTGATGGAGAACTATCGATAGTCCCGACTATCGATAGTTCTGACTATCGATAGTCCCGACTATCGATAGTTACGATAGTCGTGAAACTATCGATAGTTATCGATAGTTTATCGATAGTTTTTGATACCCAAGTTGGGCGGCATTTAGATAGCCGGCGAGCAAAAAAAAAAAAGAAAAAGGTCGCCGGTTTTACGCTGGGGCGGAATTATTCCTTTTTGCCCGGAAATTCCCTTAAAATGGTTGTTTTTATATCTCTGGCTATAATTTCTACGAAATTTTTATTATCTTTAGTATTTATAAGTAAACGAAATGACTGAAAAAATGTATCGAAAACTATCGATAGTAAAAAAAAAAAATCGATAGTTTTCGATAGTCAAAACTATCGATAGTTATCGATAGTGCTATCGATAGTTCTCCACCACTAGTAGATAGTGTTGTATATCAAGGTATGGACACTCAATAGTTGATCGGACAAATTATTCGTCGGTGTGGATCAAACAGCAGCCAACATAATAATAAAATATTCACTAAAATAATATAGGACTTTCATTCAGTAATACCAGTAAAATAAGTTTTTACGGTTTAATTTTGGTGATTTTGGTGTTATTGGTATCGCTTTGATCCACTCCACACCGTTTGAATAAGGAGTGGAGGGGAGTATCTAGTGTCCATACCCATATATGTATTATAACTATATGGCCAATCCCTATAAGAGGCAGTGGTTCCGATGAAGTGAGACGGATAGACATCGGGTAGAGGCACTTCAGTTGTTTTGCGCAGATGCATCAATTAGTGTTTACCGTGTTTACTGTTCAGATTGGTTCATATTATCACCAAAAAAGTCGCGTTTGCGCAAAACGAACAAAATACTTCCAAATCTGCACCGTGATGTTGGGACGTTTTTTTCATATCCATTTGGCTATATATGTATACTACATATATGTCCATACCCTGTTGTATATTATACAATAGCACTTTGATTGATCGTCACCATAGGCACAGTATAAATAAAATCGATCACACTGAATTATTTTTGGATAACCCTACACATAAGCTTGAGTTTCAGAGGTACATAAGCATAGATTTTTTATGTGTTGGAAGTATTCAAGGGCAAATGGTAAGGAAAAGAAATGGGTATACAATTTAAATATATTTGGAGAGAGAGCGAAAATGAGTGATTCAACTGGGTATACGTAGTATACACTATTATTTAAACTGTGCCATAGGGATATTTTAAATTCTTATGTATACGGGGGGCAGTATAGTTCCATAGATATCAGAACGTGTATGTTCCACACAATAGATGGAGTATACAATATCTTTTTTGAAGCAAATCCCCACATTTGTAAACACCACGTTAACACCTTTCATAACCTATAAAGTGGCAGTGGTAATAAATATTTTTTTAATTTGTATACGATTTTTGTTGTAATTTGAGACTATTTATTAATAAATATTCTAACAATATTGAGAGCAACAAATATAACATAAGTAAATATAGAAAAATTATTAATTAAATCTTGTTTAACTGCCATATTGGTCAACACTAACCCTTTTTTTTGGCTTCATTTTCATATACAGTGAGTATACATACCTGTATACCTTCTATCACTTCGATACTCAAAGTGTAGTTCAGCATATTATCTTTGTTAAATAAATGACAAACATTCATAAAATTTATTGGAATTTCCTATCTAAGCGGTCGATTGATTATTCCAAAAATGATAAAACCCTCTACTTACTACAAATTATAATAATTATAAGTAAATATGAAATTAATATTAATCTTTACTATTTAATAACATAGATAATATTTAGCAAAATTTTTTACTAAAAACTAAGAGCGCTATAAGGTAACGGGCCTAGTTTCTGACCTTTTAAGAGTGACGGCTGAGGTTAAACGACAGTAATAAATATAAGTTTAAACTTAAGAGACAATTAATAATTTTATCAACTAGTTTATGGCTTTCAAAATAAAGTCATACAAGTAAAATAATTATTTGAATTGAATTAATAATTTAAATTAATGTTTTAAAAATTGACAAAAAGGACCCAGTTTCTGACCTTCAAAATTTCTCATGCGACAGTTTTTGACCCTGACAGTGGCCTAGTTTCTGATCCTTAAATTTAAAATACAGTTTTTTAAAATTTAATTTATAAATAATTTTTTATTGATAAAAATGAATGTTTAATGTTATATACGTTATGAAAAATAACAAAAACTAATCGAAGATAACTATAAATAACAAAATAACTAACAAAAACTGGTTAGAATTTAATTGGGCCATACCACTTTAGAAGTGAGCCTAGTAATTGACCCTCATATTTCAATAATAAAAATCATTCTAAGGTATTTTATAAATATTTTAAAATAAATTTTAAACAAATATTAACCTGCTCATATATTTTTTAATTAAGTTTTCATACTTACATGATGAATATTGGACAGATCAAAATGAGTACTTTGTAACATAAACTGTTAGGAAACTACCAAAAAAATAGTTTTTACACACATTTAAAACTTAAAAATTTTTTTTTATTTAGTTAATATATTCTAAACTTTTTAAATTGCTGTTCATTAGACACAGAATAGATTACTTTAAATTAAGAATTTATTTTTTTTCTTATTTAAAATATAGTTTTTTTATTAATTTATAACAAAGTTGAAAAGTTCAGAAACTGGGCCAGGGTCAATTACCGGGTCTTTTACCTTATAAAAATCATATACAGTCAGCCACACTCGAACAGCAGCATATTTACTCATATGACAAAATTTAAACCGAATGGATTCCCATAATTTCCCACAAATTAGAACTTTTTTGTTTATAATATTAATAATTGCAATCTTCTACTTCCTATATATGCTAAAAAAATTTCATTAATAGTTTAAAAAAAAAAAATTCTCTAAGAAAAATGTTATGCATGTAATTTGTATCAACATGTCCAACGCCACATTCGTATTCGAACACCTTACAATTTGATATATATTTTTATATGTTTCAAAAATGAATTACTTTATTTTCAAATTTAGAAGTATATTTACGTAGGTAAGTACCTCTATTTTAAATACACATAAAATTTAATAATCCTTAAGGTCAATTTTTTCATATATTTACTGGAAAATTAAAGGAATTTCAATAGAGTCCAAGAAATCGATTATTGATCTATGCTACCAAAATAAATTCTACAGAGAGGGCTTAAATTGTAAGTAGGCGACTATTTAACACTTAATATGTCATAAAGGACCACAAACAGGATAATAAACTAGAAAATAACTCTTGAAATATGGATAAAAAATACTACATCTTGTTCTAAATTGTCATTTTTGAATGAATAAATTAACAAAATTCCACCAGAGCCCTAAAATAGCCAGAATAAGGTGAAAGGGTTGCATAGCAAAGAATTTTCGCACTGAAAGAATTTCTTGCGTTATTAAAGCACGCGATATATACCGTGGGAAAAAATGTATGTAAATAACACATATAGGCAAAGATAGATAGATTGTTCTGGAAATTACGTAAATAAGGATTCCGAATCTCGATGTAACAAAATATTCACAGATAAACGTAAAATTAAGATTTTCATCATTGACCTTGTCCTTAAATCCTTGTTTTCGTACATTTTAGAGCAATGTAAGTTTCATTATTTATTTATGTTACTTACCACGTACATTCCCACGGTATATATCACGTCTTTCAATAACGCGAGAAATTCTTCCAGCACAAAAATACTTTGCTAAGTAATCTTTTCACTTAATCCTGACCATTTTATCAGTTTTTTATGGATTTTTGTTAATTTATTCATTCAAAAATGACAATTTAGAACAAGATGTAGTATTTTTTATCCATATTTCAAAAGTTATTTTCTAATTTATTATCCTGTTTGTGGTCCTTTATGACATATTAAGTGTTAAATAGTCGCCTACTTACAATTTAAGCCCTTTCTGTAGAATTTATTTTGGTAGCATAGATCAATAATCGATTTCTTGGACTCTATTGAAATTCCTTTAATTTTCCAGTAAATATATGAAAAAATTGACCCTAAGGATTATTAAATTTTATGTTTATTTAAAATAAAGGTACTTACCTACGTAAATATACTTCTAAATTTGAAAATAAAGTAATTCATTTTTGAAACATATAAAAATATATATCAAATTGTAAGGTGTTCGAATACGAATGTGGTGTTGGACATGTTGATAGAAATTGCATGCATAAAATTTTTCTTAGAGGATTTTTTTTTAAAAACTATTAATGAAATTTTTTTAGCTTATATAGGAAGTTGATGATACAAATATTAATATTATAAACAAAAAAGTTCAAATTTGTGGGAAATTATGGGAATCCATTCGGTTTAAATTTTGTCATATGAGTAAATACGCTGCTGTTCGAATACGAGTGTGGCTGACTGTATATAAAAAAATAAAATAAACATATTCTGCTCCTAACAATTTTCCCTCTGTGAAAATTTGTATCAAGTAATATCATAAATTATATTATTTTTATACAGAGTGTTTACAATGTAATGGTGATATTAACAGTTAGAATGTTTTTGTATCCAAATTTGATTGTTACCCTTTATTTCCTCAGAAATTTTATTGTAAATCTACACATAAATGTAAAACATAAAAGGATAATTATTTAACTGTCGGTATTAAAAAAAAAAAAGAAAAGGAAGAAAGAAAAATTCAAAAATTATTTTTTCTATATAATTTTTTTTTAAGTTACTCTCCCCTCTGCAGATTTGGACACTAAAAACCAGAAAAGGAAATGTGAGATATAGTATATTTTTTTAGTTTAGAAATGACGTCATTATCGTCTCTTTTCAATTTTAAACGCTAGCTGTCCTTTGAAAAAATTATACGATACTAATCCTTAAAATAGTACATAAATTAAGTTTATTTTCATTTTTTTTTCTCATCCTTTTCAATTGCCAAATTATATTTCATTTACGGATTTGTGTATACTGAATGAAAGTTAGAAAAAGATAACATACCCTTAAATTAGGTATTATTAAATAATTTTTACCAATAATTTTTTACTTGACCAATATCACGCCTTTTCTATCTGAACCTCGTATAAGGTTTTTTGACGGTTTTGAGTTAGAAAGTCATACATGTACATAATTCACTTCACCATATGATGCATTAAGAAATATTGTAAAATAGTTAATGGAAAAAATTTTAATCCAATAAAATTCAAACTCGTATATCATGACCTAATTTAGTTTACTGACAAAACCTCGTATAGTTTGTGTAAAATTATTTTTTGAAATAGTAACATTTTTATCAGCATACCCTCGTACTTGACCAAGATACAACTATCTGACACTAGAGTTCTCAGGTGCTGTACACCACAAATCCAATGGTACCTAGTAGTCGGTGCAAATTTAAGGGGAAATACGTAAAATCGGAAGATCAGGAGCGTCGGTAAACTTTTATTTGAGGGGTTAGTAAATATTATTTATTATATAAACAAGTATATATTATATATAAATAAGTACAGTACGCTTCAAAAAGTGATCGAACACTCTCACCCAGGGGAGAGAGTGCCCACACTTTTGACGCCGCACTGTACTTAATATTGTGGTACACTGCCGTGTCAAAAGTGCGGGCACCCTCTGTGTCAACATGTCCGATCATTTTCTGAAGCGTACTGTATTTATTTAAGCGAGCGCGTGTTGGAGTCAAATGTCAAGATTTGTACGTCCACAAAATAAGTACAGTACGCTTCAAAAACTGATCGAACACTCACCCCGGGGTGCCCATACTTTTGACGCCGTACTGTACTTGATGTTGTGGTACCCTGCCGTGTCAAAAGTGTGCCCCCCCGCGATGAGAGTGTTCGATCACTTTTTGAAGCGTACTGTACTTATTTTGTGGACGTACTAATCTTGACATTTGACTCCAACACGCGCTCGCTTAAATAAGTGCAGTACGCTTCAAAAAGTGATCGGACACCTTGACACAGGGGGTGCCCACACTTTTGACCTGGCAGTGTACCACAACATTAAGTACAGTGCGGCGTCAAAACTGTGAACACCCTCTCCCCTGAGTGAGAGTGTTCGATCACTTTTTGAAGCGTACTGTACTTATTTATATATAATATGTACTTGTGTCATTCTATTAATAATAGTTTTTGTTATCAGACGTTTCTTTCAGAAATAACTTCATTAATATGTAAATGGGACATTCCATAGTGACTGGTGGGACAGTTGACTCTAAAATTCCTAATGTTTAGACCTGTAATTTTCTATTTTGATCTAATATTAAGATTAAATGGATATTTTAAAATAGATTATGAATCAACTTATGAAACTAATACCGAAAAATATAATTTACGCACATATTTGGGTAATATTTTAGTGGTGAAAGGAGTGTGACTGGTGGGACAGTCAAAAATACCTCACCTTCGTCTTCTGCACTGTTAATCGAGATTTTAGCCCAAATCTTTGTATATTTAATATATAGTAACATCACGTCAAGTTACTGATTGTTTTGTTAGATGGCATTAAATGTATTAAATTAACAAATTTTGGTATATTAATCTACCATCTCTTTTGCCACATTAATTTGTATGTATTTGTGTGTTAGGTGTGTGTATGTATTCGTATGCTGCTATGTTTGTATAGTTGTCTACTAAACCACAATCCTGTAATTTATTACCTATAGAATTTTTAAATAGGTAAGTATTTTCCTTAAAAATAAGTACTTACATAGATACAATTGTACATTTATAAAGCATTTCTGTACACTATAAAAAAAAGAGATCAAAAAATTTGCAAAATTTTTAATTGTAACAGATCAACATCGGAATATTCCCCCATCAAGTTGAAGCGAATTTTCTTATAGATTTTGGAATACTGATTATTAAAAAAAAGAGTAAAAAAAGTTCTACCACGTTAGATTTTTTTATTTTGATTTTTGTTTTTGCTATATTTTTTGTGGAAAGTAAAGTAAGTCTGATGATAATGTATGTTTATTGTAATTAACAATATCAACTTAAAACAGAGTTTAATGTGTGTTTTATATGAGTCTAACATAAACGCTATAAATACGTGAATTCCTTATACAATTACATAAAATTATATTTCCAGTAGCTGAATAGAAAACAAAAACAATAAATTTACATAAATTGCCTAGAAATAACTTAAAAATACCTACATTTATTTTTTTCCAGTTATACTAATAATAAGGCCTGGGTAATGTGTAACAGCAAATGGTGATGTTACAGTAAATTTTTAAAATTTTTTTAGGCATTTTAAAAATTACGTATTTTGTTACATTTCTTACAGTGTACTTATTTTTTCATAAAATTTACTAATTAGCCGAACATTCGTTCTTTTGGTAAGTTTTTTGCAGTCTCAGAAAATATAGGATTTTACAGAACAAACGAATAACATAAGAACATTACGACAAAAAGTTTAGTTGGTTTTGAACTACTGGATATCAGTGTCTCAATCTAAATTTTAGTCTCAGTCTAAGATTCGCGACCTCTTTAGGTTAACACTATTCTGAAATTTGTAAATATTTACAATGTTGCGCCGTTGCAAATATGTGAATTGTAATAATGCACAGCATCCGACTTCAGCTTTATCGCTTTTTCAATTACCTTCTGATGAGAGAAAACCAGTATGGATAAAACATTCGGGTAATGAAGTTTTAAAAAATTCAAACTTAAAAGTTGTGTTTTGTGAAAAACATTTTTGGAAAAATTCAGTTGTTGTGACAGGAGGTCGAAAATACTTGAAAAAAAATGCTCTTCCCAAACCATATGAATCTGTTTGCTCATGCAGTGTTTCTGAAATAGATGAGAGTTGTCGAGAATTGTTAAAATCTAATTTGAAAAGTGGTAATGAAAATGTACAATACAAGGTTCTAAATCAACCCTCGACATCAGTATATCCACCCTTAACTTTAAACTATGCTGGCACTCTTAAAACTTATACACGTAATCAATCTTTGATGGTAGCTGAAGATATAAATATTGAAAATATTGATAAATGCACTCTATTATTTGAAGCCGAAGGCACGTATTATGAAAAGCAAAAACCAGTTGGAGTTGCTAATAAAATACCTCATTCCACTTCTGTAAAGTATAGATAGATAATTCTATGATTAGTTATATTTTATAATTTATGTTGGCAATGATAACACTCGTCTATTATTCTTGATATACGTAACGTACACTGTACTAGCACAGTATAGGGAAGTAGTACAGTAAGGCAACTAGATCATAAAATTCCTCCAACACACAGATTATAAAATTTGTTCTGTACCTATATATTTATAAATCTTAAGGGTTGTAAAAACATCCCTCATAAAAATAATTTCATTTGTCCTTTTGATGTGCAAAGCGATTGTAGAAAACGATTTTCGAAATTTAATTTTTTTAATTGTTGTAGTAGATTTGTAGTTTTGTTTTAATAATTTTTCAAGTTTTTGTTTTATTTTTTATTAAATTTTATTATTGTTATATATTTTTATAGTGTTTTGAAATTTTTTTTAGCTTTATAATTAGTATTTTATATTTAGTTCATTGACTATTAATTATTTAGTTTTTTTTAAACAAAAAATTAAGAAAATAAAATGGGTGGAACTCGTTGTTCAGTTAAAAATTGCAATAATAAATCCTGGGAAAAGCCAAATTTGAGTTTTTTCAAATTTCCATCGGATCCAGAGAGGTTAGTAAACTTATTTTTTTCTGTTTATAAAAACTATATGCTCTTTTACGTCTATATTTTAATAAATTTTAATTAATTTCAGATATCGACAATGGATTGTTGCTATCGGGCGGGAAGATCTTTTAAACAAAGATTTAAAATCAATAAAATCTTACCACCGTGTGTGTTCAGAACATTTTAAATCTATCGATTTTGGGAATGTCGCAAATCGTTTAAATAAAACCGCGTCGCCTTCGATATTTAAAACCGAAGAGTCCGTTCCGGAATCCAGTCCGTCTACTTCATCAGGTTTTGAAGTCTTTAATTCTTCCCCAACAAAGGAAGATCTCATTAAGGAAAATCGCGTATTAAAAAGAAAATTAGAAATTAATCTTAAAGATGATTTTAATATAGAAGAGAGAAATTTCTTTCAATTATGCGACAAGCTGCTGACACGGGAAATATCTAAATTTATAAAGACACAATTAACATTCAAAAAACATTCAAAAGGAAATAGGTATGAACATTTGTTTATTAATTTCTCAAATTATATCTAATTTTTTTTTCACATTGTAAATTTGAAATTTTTATAAATTACCAAATCTAAGTGCAGTTTTCATGACTTTCGTTTTCTTACTAGATTATTTAAAGTACATTCTTAATCACCAAAAAATTTATAAAATTTTTTTCTTTCAAAATTAACTTTTTATTATTAAACCAAAGAATAGTTTGAAAGGTACAATACATTTAATTTAATATAATATGAATAATTAGAAGAAAAAAGGAACTTAATTTCTTTATGAAATAAAGCCACGGTATTAACATAAGTTTTCAGGTAAAGATTTTTGGGTTTTTTTGTGACTGTAATTGTTTCCATAACTTGTTATGCCTACTTTATTTTTAAAATGTTTTATTTCCAAAATAACTTGATTGTTATGTTTTGTTTAGGTAGAAAATGGTTTTAAATATATGTGGGTATAAGGAATATAATAATAATTAGAATAATAACGATTCCAAAAAACCCACAATTTCGTCATAAAGAGGAACATATGTTTTGCAACAACAAATTTTGGGTCTATTTATGATTATAAATTGGTAATTTTATGACTTTTTTCCTCAAATTTGAATTTTTTTCCAAAAATATGGAATCTATTTTATAAAGTGACATCACATTACATATATAAAAATATATTTAAAGGTTAATTTTTAAAAAAATCTTTAAACCGGAGAAATTTTAGAAATAAATATTAAAATAGCTGAATTTCTATTCTGGAAATTCGCTAAAATAAAAATGATACAATGTATATCTATTATTTTGATCATTTTACCAATTTATATTCCAATTGCTTCTATAATTTATTGTGTGTATTACATAAACCTAATATTCCAATAGAAAGTAATACTTGCGCAAAAATTTTACAAATAAATATTTCATTTTTATAGGTTCTTTTCTGATTATTCATTTACTTATTTTTTCTTTTGTTTTTCTTACTCATTTATTATACTTTTAACTATTTTGTATTTCAGATACGATTTCGAATTTAAACGCTTCGCTTTATCTGTTTACCTTGGAAGTCCGAGAACGTACCGAATTTTACAAAAAACCTTTACGCTGCCATCTGTACGATGTTTACAAAATATGAACATTCGATTTTCAACCGGAGTAAACGAAAATTTATTTCATATTTTAAAAATTAATTTAAGTAATATGAATGAAGCAAGTAAGTACTGTATCTTGTGCGCAGATGAGATGTCTTTAAAAACAAATTTGTTTTATGACATTAAAGGAGACCAAATAATTGGCCTCCATAATATTAATCAGTTTCCAGTTTCTCAACCAGCTAACTATGCCTTTGTTTTGATGGCTAGGGGTATTTTTGAAAACTGGAAGCAACCAGTTGCGTATTCGTTTGTTTCGGAAAGTAAGAATTATGACGATCTTGATGATTTTATTTGCCAGATAATTGAAAAATTGGGGAACATTGGTTTGAAAGTAAAAGCTTTTGTATCGGACCAAGGGTCTAATTTTTTGCAATTTGCTAATAAGCGCAAAATTTCTATGGATCAGCCTTATTTTTTCGTTGGTGAAAGAAAAGTTTATTATATTTTCGATGTCCCCCATTTAATAAAGTCGATAAGAAATAATTTAATAACGTCAGATTTTTATTTTAACGACATGAAAGCGTCGTGGGGGGACATCGAAATTTTTTATAAAAATGATAACCAGAAACAAATAAGGCTGGCGCATAAATTGACGGACAGCCATATACATCCTACAAATTTTCAAAAAATGAAAGTAAAATTGGCTGTCCAAATATTTAGTAATAGTGTCGCGGCTGGCATGCAAACGTATCTAGCGTTTAATGCCTTACCAGAGGCGGCACGCGGCACAGTGTATTTTATAGATCTCATGAATAAATTATTCGATGTATTAAATTCAAGTACCCTTAGATCTAACAATAAATATAAAAAAGCTTTTTCCGAACAAGCGTACCAAATTGACATTTTAAAAAAAACGATTGATTTATTTCAAAATATTAATGTTGTACAAAGATCTGGGGGTAAAGATGTCACGGGATCTATAAAATGCTTAAAAGGTATGCAAATTAGCTGTCAAGCAATCTTAGATCTTTGGCAGGATATAAAAGATGATAATTTTAAATTTATTTTTTTAAGAAGGTTAAATCAAGACTGTCTTGAGAACTTCTTTGGAATGGTTCGCCAGCAAGGTGGCAACTGTTTGGAACCTACTCCAATACAGTTTACGAGAGCGTTCCAAAAAATATTTATTCACCAAATCTTTGAACATTCCAAAGAAGCTAATTGTGCTGAAGATTTAGATGAATTTTTATCGAAATCTAATGATGCTCTGTCAATGCAGTCTTGGTTTGACGAAAAAACAGTAATAATGCCAGTTCCCCAAACAATTGAAATTGATAAGGCTGATTATAATTTCGATTTGCCAGCTAAGAATGGGCTAGCTTACGTTAGTGGCTACCTTTTTTCTAAATGTCTTGATCGTCATGAGTGCGATATATTAAAAACAATTAAAGAACAAACGAAGGCGCAAGGCATTAAAACAGAAAATATCTTCATTCATTTTAAAGCTTTCGATACGAACCACAGTAAAATATTTGGTGGTTTAACAGTGCCCTCATCGACATTTACGAGTTATATTGAGGAACTGGAAAAAATATTTATTTTAAATTTTGAAAAAAATATCCTGGGGAACGTGGGTAATGAAATTTTAAAACAAATAAATTTAGTAAACTTTAATCCAATTTGCCCATGTTTCCCTGTAGAATATCTTAAAAAACTGTTCACAAGAATGCGTATTTACTTTGCAATTAAATATATAAATAGAAATTTTAAAAAAATTGGAAGAAAATCTCGAAAAACAATTTCTGTTTGTAATTTATAAATCGTAAATACCTATGTATGTATATAAAAACAAAAATGATTATATGTTAAATGTATTAAAAAATTTATATTATATTATACCAATACAAAATAATTATAAGTGTATGAATATAATTGAAAATACATGAAAATTCACAAGAATAATAAATAGTTTTTTCATAATACGAGCCAGGTTTTCATTTACAAGATGCCATCAATGTTATAAGAATAATAATATACACTTTTTATCTAAATATTAATAGTACAGTTTTTTATTTTTATTTTTAGATATTGACAACCCTTATTTAAAAATTACAAGTCCTTTTTAAATAGGTACGCATATAATATGTATTTACAATCTGTGTGTTGGAGGAATTTTATGATCTAGTTGCATTACTGTTACTACTTCCCTATACTGTGGTACTAGTGACGATAGCATAACGGGCTATTCAACATGGCTGATTCATATATTACATTGTACAATTGATCTTGTAATTATTAAAATTAATAAATTAATATTTTACATTTTACATTTAACAATTAAATGTTTATTAAACGCTCCCGAATAAACAATATAAAACATGGTGTCAGTGTGAAAAGTTGCAAAAAGGAAAAATAAATAATCTATTGGTTAAAATAATAAAAAGTTTAAAAAGTTGCATGTGGTTTTAAAATTTCGTTGCCAAAATGTCGATTAACTTAAAGTTACCGGAATCTCTAAATGTTAATGCGACAAATCGATTTGATGAATGGAAGAAATTTAAGCAGAAATTCGAAATATTTTTACTCGCTTCGGGTAATAATGAAGTAGAAGATAACAAAAAGATAGCGTTACTTCTGAATTTAATTGGTACTGATTGTTTGGAATATTATAATACTTTTAAATTTAATGCCACTGAAAAAGACAAATATGACGCAGTTGTGAAGAAATTTGATGAATTTTTTGCGCCTAAAAAGAATATTATATTTGAAAGGTACTTGTTTAATCAGATAGTACGAAAACCAGAGCAAAATTTCGATAGTTTTCTTATGGAATTAAAATCTGCGGTCAAATCATGCGAGTACCAAAATGATGATGAAATGGTGCGCGATAGAGTTGTTATTGGCATAAATGATAAAATAGCACAAGATCGGTTACTTAGAGAAAGTAAATTAACTCTAAAACAAGCAGTAGATGTTGCCAAATCCTCAGAATGTACTAAAACCCAATTAAAATTATTACAAAGTGCCACAAACGTAGAGAGTATAGAAAAAGAGGTATTAGCAGTAAATGAAAGCTACACCAGTAAGTCAAAATATTCGTCAGATAAGGTCGTATCGGATAAAAATAAATGCAAATCAAACAGTAGATTTAAAAGCCATAATAACAGTTCAAAAATAATTAACTGTAATAAATGTGGTAATAATCACGAATTTAATATGTGTCCAGCATTCGGGAAAAAATGTACCTTTTGCAACGGAAAAAATCACTTCGAGCGCGTTTGTAAATGGAAAATTAAAAAGAAATTTTCTACAAATAAGAAGTCTATTGACTCAGTTGATATTCATGTTGAAGATGTAAATGGTACTTCCAGTGATGACAATAATTTGTGTGTTTATGCAGTTAACAAGAATCAAACGGTCAATTTTGAATATTGTTTAAAGAAAAAATTCAAAACTAACGGATATGGAATTGAATTTAAAATAGATTCGGGTTCACAAGGTAATATCTTACCATTAAAAGTTTTTGAAGTTATTAAGAAAAACGAAAAATTAACCAAAGTTAATGTGACATTAACACCATATGGAGGTGGCGAAATAAAAACATTGGGACAGGTCCTATTTAGATGTGAATACGATAACAAAGAATCAGTCATTGAATTTATTATTGCTGATGTGGAAGCGTGTCCGATTTTGGGTTTGTCTACATCACTGGAGTTGAATTTCCTACGACAAGTCGATTTTACAACCCTCAACAGTTCAGCAAAATTTAAGAATCTGGAAGACATTTTCGCGAAATATGGCGATGTTTCTGAAGGTTTGGGAGAGTTTCCGACTCCGTATCACATTCGACTTAGAGATGACGTCATTCCAGTTGTTCAACCATTACGTCGTGTTCCTTTAGCATTAGATCAAAAGTTAAAAAAGAAATTGAAAGAATTATAGAGTTACTTAGAATATTAGGTATGGCTAAGTTTGTATCTAAATTTGTACCAAACATGTCAAAATTAACAGCCCCTTTACGTAATCTGACAAAAAATAATGTTCCATGGTCTTGGTCAAAAGAGCATGATGACGCTCTAAATAATTTAAAAACAGTTATCACTAATGCACCAGTTTTAGCTTATTTTAATGCTAACAAACCAATCACAGTGCAATGTGATGCATCTAAAGATGGCCTTGGTTGTGTTTTGTTACAAAATGATCAACCGGTTGCATTTGCATCCCGTAGTTTAAATGCCACGGAGCAAAAATACGCGCAAATTGAAAAGGAATGTTTAGCTATACAATTTGCATTAAAAAAATTTCATTATTATGTATTTGGTAGGTTTATAACTATTCAAACAGATCATAAACCTTTAGAATCAATTTTTAAAAAACATGTGGCTCAGATTACAGTTAGATTACAAAGAATGGTTTTGAAATGTATGGGCTATAACTTTGTAATTAAATATACACCTGGAAAATTGTTGTATATAACAGACTTATTGTCTAGGGCTTATCTAAAAAATACTAGCGAAAATAATCTAGTTTACAGTTTATCTTTACATGTTCCCATGACGGAATCTAAAAAAATGAATTTAGGTCGCATATTAAAAATGACCCAATTTTAAGTCAAGTAATTAAATTTATTTCATCGGAATGGCCGAAAAATATTAAAAAAACTAGATTCGAATTTTAAGCATTATTATAATTTAAGAAATTTATTGTGTTATGAGGATGGCCTTTTATTTTTGAATGATAAAATTGTAGTGCCTGAAAAACTAAAATTATCTATGTTAAATGTAATTCATGAAGGTCATTTAGGTATTAATAAGAGTAAAAATCGGGCTAGACAATGCTTATATTGGAAATCATTAACAACAGATATAGAGAATTATGTAAAAAATTGTAAAATCTGTAGTCGTTATCAAAAAAATAATATTAAGGAACCATTGAAATCGTATCCAAATCCAAAAAGAGCTTGGGAAAGAATAGCGGCTGATATTATGACTTATAAAAATATGGATTACTTAGTTGTTATTGATGCATACAGTACATGGATAGAACTAATTTCGTTAAAAACAAAAACAATAAAAGAAATTATTTTTATATTGAAGTCTATATTTGCTAGATTTGGCATACCGAATACTTTTGTTAGTGATAATGTACCCTTTAATAGCCGTGAATTCAAAGAATTTGCCAATTTTTATGGATTTAAATATATATTTTCAAGTCCAAAGTATCCTCAATCGAATGGTTTAGCGGAAAAAGGTGTTTCTATTGCCAAAAATCTTTTGAGAAAATGTGAGGAGAAAAATGATGATATTTGTTTAGCTTTGATGAACTACAGAAATACTGTTTTAAATAATATGGGCTATTCACCAGCACAGTTGCTACTTAATAAATCAGTTAGAACCAGACTACCGTGTGCAGAAAAAATATTAAGCCCTAAATTAAATAAAAATGTCACTAGTAGGCAAAAAAAAAAATGCTAAAAAATTAAAAGAATTTAAAAAAGGTGATCAATGTATGATGTTTAACGGCAAAATTTGGATACCCGCAATAATTGAAAATAAGTGTAAAGAACCAAGATCTTATATTGTAAGAGATTACAGAAATAATTGTTATCGGCGTAATCGCAAATTTCTGAAATCTCGTTCTTGGGATTATAACAATTATGAAAACGATATTATTCAGCCTTATATAGATTACAAATTAAACGATTGTGAAGACAATCAAAATCAAAATAGTCAATGGCATAATAGACTTAGAAATCGCTCCTTAATGGTAAAGCCGTCTAGATTTTCCGATTAAAAGAGGAAGGGTGTAAAGTATAGATAGATAATTCTATGATTAGTTATATTTTATAATTTATGTTGGCAATGATAACACTCGTCTATTATTCTTGATATACGTAACGTACACTGTACTAGTGACGATAGCACGACGGGCTATTCAGTATGGCTGATTCATATATTGCATTGTACAATCGATCTTGTAATTATTAAAATTAATAAATTAATATTTTAAATTTAACAATTAAATGTTTATTAAACGCTCCCGAATAAACAATATAAAACAACTTCCATATTTAATACTACCGAATCAGTAAAAAGAGCCAAATATCGGGATTTAGAAAACGACATTGATGAAATTTTAAAAAAAAAGGGGGAAGATGTTGCAGTATTTGTAAAAAGTCAATTATTTCACAAAAAAGGGTCAGTATGGAGTAATGAAGAAAGAGATATCAGCTTAAAATTTTATTACAAATCGCCATCGTTATATAAACATCTATTAGATACAGGTTTTGAATTACCAAGTATTAGCATCATACAACGTTGGCATTCTAATATTCGTTTGTTACCTGGCATATCTGATACTGTCTTAAATTTGTTACGGAATAAGGCTGCTGAATTGACTATAATGGACAGGAAATGTGTGCTTATTTTCGATGAAATGGCGATAAAATCTGAATTAGAATATGTATATAAAGATGATCTAATATATGGATATAGTGATTTTGGAGAAATGGCGAACTAATCTTGTTGCCAAACACGTCACGGTTTTTACGCTTCGGGGTTTGAATAAAAATTGGAAACAAACTGTTTCATATGTCGTTGGTTCACCTACTGGACAACAACTGTATGAATTGATAATGAACTTAGTTTCTAAAATTGAAAACACAGGATTGCGTATTTTAGCTATAAGTTGCGACCAAGGGAGCAATAACCGCAATGCATATACTAAACTCGGTGCAAACGAACGTAAACCATATTTCTATTACAAAGACAATAAAGTTTTCCTACTTTATGATTACCCACATTTATTAAAAAGTGTCCGCAACACATTATTAAAATCAAATATTAAAATAAAAGAGGGGGATAAAGAAGAAGAAGTCTCTTGGCAGATTATAAAAATCCCTTAAAGAAATAGAATCTAACGAAATAATAAAAACATTCTACGGCCTAACAGAAAAGCATATAAATCCAAATAATTTTGATAAATTATCGGTAAAACTCGCTATGTCAGTATTTAGTTTTAAAGTTGCTTCGGGAATATATGCTGCTATAGCTAATGATTGTTTTAAAAAGGAACAAGATTTGCAAATAGCAAAATCAACAGCAAATTTCATTCTCCGAATGAATACTTTATTTGATAATTTAAATATTTCAACATTAGTTTCAGAAAATCCGAATAAAACAGCTATATCTAATACGTCAGACACACTGCAGTCTTTAAAAAGTCACTGTATTTGGATTTCGAAATGGTCGTCCACTGGAAAAGTCAAAGTACCATACTGTTTTAAAGGTTTGATGCAGACTTTGACTGGCATCATTGAACTATGGGACACCATTAAAAATGAACCAGGTCAAGATTATTTACTGACTTCTCACTTTAACACTGATCCGGCTGAAAATCTTTTTTCTACGATAAGAAACAACAAAGGTTCTTACGAAATGAATCACTCAGCTAAAAGATTTTCATATAATTTAAAGCAAATTATATTTCAAAATATAAAAGCATCTGATAACTCAGGATACACTGATTCCAAATCAGTATCTCTTCTAACAGAGAATGAATATACTCATGAAATACAAGCCGATAATGATGATATTGACTGGGATATAGATATTGAAATTTTCGATCCTAGAGACTTTATAGTGGAAGATAGTGACTGTGAATCTGATGCCAGTGAATCATGTAGTAACAAGAAATGGGAAAGTTTTATTCCTGATGAAAGTGCACAAAGATTAAATAATTGTGCATTTATATACTTTACAGGATTTATAGCTCTTAAGTTAGTTAAGAAATTGCAGTGTACTACTTGTTCAATGTTTATTGAAAATTCTCAAGAAAATAAAACTCGTAGAGATCAAATTTTAATTAATTTAAGAGAATATCGTCAAGAAACACTTACAATTCCAACAAAATTATTTGAAGATGAAGTTCGACAAATTTATAATCATTTCAAATGTATATCAAATAAAGTTCTACATAAAATAAACTTACTTAAAGTATTAACAGGTATTTTTGAAAAGAACAGCTTTAAAAATCTGAATTGTTTCCTTAATCATAAACATGAAATTTTAAAGTTTATAATAGTGGGGTTAATTAAAATCAATGTAAAAAACATCAATAATATGCTATGTCAACCCAAAAAAATCAATTTTATTAAATAAATTCAAAATTCCATGTTTATAATTAAGGGAACAGATGACAATTTCAATTTTTTAAAAACATTTATTAATTAAACTCTATTAATTAGAAATTCATCCCTGCGAGTTTTATTCCTCATACTATATTCTAACTATATTCCAATTTAATAACTTTTCGTATTAAAATTACATGTAAAAATTTTATATCGATTGCAAAATTGCAAAAAAAATTATGCATATGAATTTTAAATTTATATTTTTCCCGTAAAAAATATATCATTTGCATCTCTATTGTTGAAATGTTTAAAATGTAAACATTTCTTTCTAAAAAAATTCAATTCCTTAATTTCTTTAAAAATCCATTAAATATTATTTTTGTGAAATACCAATCCATATAAATAATAATAAAAATAAATAGGATAAATATTCATTATGTTTATGTATAATAAAAATAATATATGTAATTAATAAGTAGTTAAATATTGTTTGTATTATTTTCGTATGTGTTTTTCGTTAAACACTGAACACTAAACCAATTTTAACAATATTCACATAACAATATTCACACACACATATACGATTAGGTCTATCTGTGTGCTATTGGATACAACTTGTTTGCTCTCTCTACTTACCTAATTGTTGACAATTACATCACTATGATACTAATAAATAAAGACAGACCACTATTGAACTCGTAATAAGTTATATATCTTATCTTTTTTTTAATATATTCTTGTTAAGTTTTACGAATTTATTACTAGTTATTTACATAGATGGAAGCAGTGTTCTCTCATTTTACCGTGATGTTACTAGATATAAATATACAAGGCCCAAATGCTATACACAGTCAGATGTCTTTGACTAAGCTATTAAATAATTAAGTAGACTACAACATTAACTAGAAATTAGCACCGAGCCTAATTTCTACAAGAAAATATATAAAGTAGAAATTGTGACTAGTGGGACATCGTTTTATGACTGGTGGGACTAGTGCGGAATCAGCTAAGAAATGAACTCATTTTTATGTCATATTTAGAATTATTGATTAATTATTAAGACAATATTATAGCGAATTAACAATTTTTATTAAAATCTTTGAGAAAATTATCAAATTATCAAAATTAAAATTCTTGAGCAGTCTTCCACTTAGTTTCATCACTTTTCAACTTTTCCCTAGATTTCCTTTTCACTTGGCAGAATTCATCTAAAAACGGAAATAGCAATCACACTTATAAAAAAGCATAGAATCGGGTGAGAAACAGATTAGAAATGTTTAGAACAGTCTATAGCATGTTTTAAAAAATGTCCCACCAATCACTGTGACTGGTGGGACAAAAATGAAAACCACCTCTCACCCACCCCTTAACACCTTGCACCAGAATAATATGCTAAAAAGTACAACAATTAGCCAATTCTTACTTTCCAAAAAGCTCCATTTTAATACAACCAATTTTGAAGTTAGAAATACAACTTTTGTATGCTTTTGTGTGACTGGCGGGACATGCTATGTGCTCATTGTATTTATGAGTTTTAGAGGAAAATTCTTACTTTTTTCATTGTATTTTTATATCCAATTAAAATTTAAGAAATGCTCTTCACTCTCCGACTCCATTAGCTTGACAATGTTACAGCAAAATAGTCGAAAACCGTGGAATGCCCCTAAATGTCAAAACTGTTTTAGTATGGGATCGCGTTCCGAGATGGGGGCTTTTACGTTACTAAAAGAAAGAAATCTGAATTTGTAATTTATACTTTATAGTTGGTAGTTCTGGGTCCAGAAAATCTCCGTACGAGACAATATATGGTAAAATCTAAAAAATGAACCAATAAATTAATTAATTAAACAAAAAATCTTGTTTAATCTTGTGATAGAAACGCTATATTTCAGCTACTATAACAAATTTTCAATTTAAGATCAAATCAGAAATTTTTAATTATAAAACATTTCCAAAATTTGATATTGATTTCTTCTTTTATACAACAAGAAAATAAATAAATAAATAATAATAATAAAAAAATCGTTTCCTAATGCCCAGTTTCATAAACGTCAGTTAACATGCTAACTGGAGATTAACACCTATTCGTCAGTTAAAAATAATAATTTGTATTTCACAAACGTCAGTTAAGAGATATTCGTCAGTTAACTTTAACTGACTGAATTTCTCCAGTTAAATATTTAACTAAAGATTGATTTAGATATTTCAAAATATTGCTACTTCAGATTTTATGTTTTCTGATATTTATTTAAATAATTTTTACCAAAGTACAGTGAAATAATAAAATTAATTAAAAAATCCGACTGCGTTTAAAGTAAACTAAAACGGTGTAAACAAGATGAAATAGAGAAAAAGGAGAATGAATAAAAAGTAAAGCAGTCGGAGGCATCAAACTTTTCTGTTTAACTTGGTACAACAGGTATGCCTCCGACTGCTTTACTTTTCATTCATTCTTATTTTTCTCTATTTCATCTTGTTTACACCGTTTTAGTTTACTTTAAATGCAGTCGGGTTTTTTGATTTTTTTAATTAATTTTATTATTTAGGTCTTTTTAGCGTTGTTTAATTATTTAGAAGAAAAAATACATAGGTTCGTATAAGAGATTACAGCGGCTGGCAGCCTAAATTACCACGAATTTAATATTAATTTTTTTTTATACTAGCTCTAATATAATAGCTTTTGTATACGACTTCGTCCGAATAGAGTCACTGAATGTTGATTAAATGATTTCGTACACTTACTATGTCGTCATCGACTCCACATGGATGAATTCATCGACAAAAACTAGTTTCCATATAAATTTTCAACCCTTGTTCTACCGCTTTAGGGTACAAAATTTTAGAAATCTGCACTAGGTACTCGCTTACGTTACTATAAAACCCCTGTGCAGAATTTCACGTTTCTAGACTCAGTGATTTTCTATATAAATTTTTATCCCCTATTTTATATCCATACGGAATAAAATTCCAAAAATTCCAATTGTAGGTTATTTAAATAAATTTTAACTGCCTATTTTACCCCGTAAGGAGATGAATTTCCAGAGTCACTTCTTGGTTCTCACCTACATTATATAAAGAACTCCTTTGTAGAATTTCACGTTAGTAACAGAAATACAGCGGTTCTAGATCCTCCTCACTTCTCACGACTTTTTTGAGTGACCCTGGCATGAGGCAGCTGTTCTATGCGTGTTCTCGCGCCCAACATAATGGAACTCTGGCGAACTTAGCTTAACCTAAGAATTATAATTTTCACTACTAGATGGCGCTGAAAACTAGCGAACTCTGTGCGAAAAATTGGAAAATTGTCAATAGATGGCGCTGAAAATCCTTTGATTGTTATATTTTTCACTAATAGATTGCGCTGCTCGTATACTCTTCACTACTAGATGGTGCTGCTAGTCTGAACACTAGCGAACTCTGCACCTTGATTCAAAATTTCGCCTGAAACATGTTTAAACTCGTGTGTGCTTGTGACGTCATTAGAAGGCATACTCTATATTTGTTAATAGACTGGTTTTAATTTCTATGATTGTATAAAAATTTATATATTTTTCTTCCGAAATTTTATACAGGTTTTCCTCTAAATAAAAACACATTTTTTATATTTTTAATAAATTTATTTAAAATTAATACATGTATGATTACAAAGCAATTTTTATCTCCATGTGCACGGTATCAGTATGTCGCGACATTGAAATTCCGTTAAATCGTAGAAAATGTCACGTATTTTAAGAACAAAAAGTCGCCGATAAAGTAATATGACATCTCTACGAACATAAAAAATTTTTAATTACCAGTTGCAATTAAGGAGCTGGGTGGAAAAAAGGCGTAAGTCGCTTTACGCCCTTTTTCCTTAGAATTGATTTTCTAACTCTTTAGAGTGTCTACTTATAGTAAAAAAATTTTTACAATGACCAGAAATCAATTAATGCCCCTACACTACGATAATAATTTGAAGCGTATAAGCCATATTTGCAAAAAATTAAATATATAATTAATTAGTAACTTACAACTAAGAATGAATTTTTACAGTACATGACACATAATAGCCTTTAAAAGATATTTCTGGTCCTATGATGTACAGTATGATACAGGAAAAAAAGAAAAAATCTAAATTTATTTTTTGGGGCAGTTAGCTATGATTCTGTATTTTGAATTAACTTTCACTTCTAAACAACTTTTTCAAATTATATTTTCTTATATTTTCATTAATTATAGTACTTTACTCTTAAGCTATATTTACATTTTTAAGCCCACCCTCGATACGACCAGATATGTCCAAATTTTTGTGGGTGCTCTTTTAGCCTAAGATCAAGTACTTACTTTTATCAAGAATAAAATTTTCTGAAAAATTTGATATAAAATAGTTTTCCACATATAACCAACTTTCAGGCGGACACTGTACAAGTATCCATATAAAATATTCATGAAATTAACATGAATCAAATGTTTTGGTTTAGAATTTAATAAATGTGCTGACAAAGTTTAATTAGAATTTCAGAAAAAGGAAACAGAACTTATGTTTTTGTTCAATCAAAATTTTATCTGCAAAAAGGGCGTAAGTCATACTTCGGAAAAATTCAAAAAATTATGCAATAACAACCGATATTTACTGTTTTTTTGATCTTAATGCATAGTGTATTATTAGTGCTACCAATTGTATAACATGACAATTACCAGTTTTTCAGTTTTCACCTTCATACTAGGCACCCAAACTTTGAAATGATCTTTTCTCAAAACGGTATTTCTGTACTTACGCTCTTTTTTCACCCAGCTCCTCAATTGATATCGTAAAACTACAAAAATCTAAAAATGTCACGTAGGTAATATGATACATGTACAGTAAAACCTGTTCTGATTTCCCCTTTTTTACATAATACAGTAGAACCTGTCTTAGCAGGAAAATATATATTGTTTAAAACAAAAAATTTTCGAGTTAAAAGCAGCGATACAGTTTCCAACAATGGGAACAACAACAATGAAAAAATATTTTTTAAGAATGAATTGGAAAAATCGATAAGAACTCACGGGATTTTGATGACATTGGAAAAAAATTATGAGTTTTAATACTGTAATTATTTTGTAGCTATCGTCAGAGAAAATCAGTCTTTTTATCTATATCCCATTCTTAAAAGTTTATTTAAAATAATTATACATGCTCGAAGTTTTAAAATGTATATGATAAAAATACTATTACACTTTCTTAATAAGGACCATCAGAGAATAAAAAAATAATGTCAACGTTCGTATACTTATGGATGCAACTGTACAAATGATTATTGAGCATTGCATCTTAAAGGTCACTTTGTAATTAATACATACATGATTACAAAGCAATTTTTATCTCCATGTGAACGGCATCAGTATCTCGCGACATTGAAATATGATACTTCCGTTAAATCGTAGAAAATGTCACGTATTTTAACAACAAATAGTTGCCAATATGTAATTATGTGTTGACGATCAAGTTTTTGTTCTCACATGCATTTAACACGTGGATTGGTAGTGGTACCAGGTTGTACCACTCAATGAGATGCTTATTAATACAGTAGAACCTGTTCTGATTTTTACTTTTTTTTACATAATACAGTAGAACCTGTCTTTGCGGCAAAATATATCTTAATGTTTAAAACAATTTAACAATTTTCGAGCTAAAAGCAACAATACAGTTTCCAACAATGGGAACGTCAACAACAATGAAAAAACATTTTTTTTTGAGAATGAATTGGAAAAATCGACAAGAACTCACGGGATTTTGATAGCATTGGATTGGAGAAAATTTGTGTTTTAATAAATTTTAATACTGTATTTGTTTTGCAACCATACTTAACAAAAAATTTTGGAGAGAAAATCAATTAGTTTTATCTATATCCCATTCTTAAAAGTCTAAAATAATTATATATGCTAGCAAGTTTCGAAATGTGTATGATAAAAATACTATTACCCTTTATTAATAAGGATCATCAGAAAATTAAAAAAATAATCTCAGCGTTCGTATACTTATGGATGCAACTGTACAAATGATAATTTTTTTTCTTAATAAGCATCCCGTCTCGAAGGTCACTTTGTAATTAATACATACATGATTACAAAGCCATTTTTTATTTTGCTTGTGCACGGCGTCAGTATGTCGCGACATTGAAATATGATACTTCCGTTAAATCGTAGAAAATGCCACGTACTTTAAGAAAAAAGAGTCGCCGATGCATCCCGTTTCGAAGGTCACTTTGTAATTAATACATGATTACAAAGCAATTTTTATTTCCACGTGGATGGCATTTATTAAAACACAAATTTTCTCCAATGCTATCAAAATCCCGTGAGTTCTTGTCGATTTTTCCAATTCATTCTTAAAAAATATTTTTTTCATTGTTGTTGACGATCCCATTGTTAGAAATTGTACTGTTGCTTTTAACTCGAAAATTTTTAAATTGTTTTAAACATTAAGATATATTTTGCCGCAAAGACAGGTTCTACTGTATTATGTAAAAAAAGTAAAAATCAGAACAGGTTTTACTGTATTTATAAACACCTCATAGAGTGGTACGACCTGGTACCACTATTAATCCACGTGTTGAATGCATGTGAGAATAAAAATTTCAGCATCAACACATAATTTTACATATTGGCGACTTTTGTTGTTAAAATACGTGACATTTTCTACGATTTAACGGAAGTATTATATTTAAATGTTGCGACATACTGAGGCTGTGCACATGCAAATAAAAATTGCTTTGTAATCATGCATGTATTAATTACAGAGTGACTTCCGAGATGCAATGCTCAATAATCGTTTGTACAGTTGCATCCATAAGTATACGAACGCTGACATTATTTTTTTTATTTGCTGATGGTGATTATTAATAAAGTGTAATAGTATTTTTATCATACACATTTCAAAACTTGCTGGCATATATAATTATTTTTAACTTTTAAGAATGGGATATAGATAAAAAGATTGATTTAAAAAGTATAGTTGTAAAATAAATACAGTATTAAAACTCATAAATTTTTTCCAGTGCTATCAAAATCCCGTGAGTTCTCGTCGATTTTTCCAATTCATTCTCAAAAAAAAATTTTTTTCATTGTTGTTGACGTTCCCATTGTTGGAAACTGTATTGTTGCTTTTAGCTCGAAAATTTTTAAATTGTTTTAAACATTAAGATATATTTTACCGCAAAGACAGGTTCTACTGTATTATGTAAAGAAAGTAAAAATCAGAACAGGTTCTACTGTATTAAAAAACATCTCTCATTAATAAACATCTATTAGTGAAAAATATAACTATCAAAGGATTTTCAAAGGATCTATTGCCAATTTTTCAAATTTACGCACAGAGTTCGCTAGTGTTCAGCGCCATCTAGTAGTGAAAAATATAATTCTTAGGTTAAGCTAAGTTCGCCAGGGTTCCATTAGGTTGGGCGCGAGAACCCGCACAGGACAGCAGCCTCCTGCCAGAGTCACTCAAAAGAGTCGTGAGGAGTGAGGAAGGTCTAGAACCGCTATATTTCTACTACTCACGTTTCTAGACTCATATAAATTTTCATCCCCTATTTTAACCCCTTAGGAAACGAAATTCTAAAAATCCACTCTTGGTGCTTGCTTGCGTTACTTAAGGAACCTGTGTACAATATTTTACGTTTCTAAACCTAGCGGTTTTCTATATAAATTTTCATCCTCTATTTTACACCCTTAATGGATAAATTTTTACAAATATTCTCCCCCCTAATACTCATCTACATTGTTAAAGGACCCCTGTGGCCCTATTCAAAATTTTACCTTTCATAAATTTTCATCCCCAACTTTATAGCCTTAGGGGATGTATTTTCAAAAATCTTTTCTTAGTGCTCCCCTACGTTAAATAAAGAACTTGTCTGTAAAGTTCCACGTTTCTAGACTCAATGGTTTACTATATATTTTTTACATCCCCTATTTAGGGGATGAATTTTGAAATTTCATGTAGCCTATAGCAATCCCCAGATTAAGACGAATCCAGTGACAACTTCTTTACCAAAATCCGTCGAGCCAATTAGGCTGTAGGCTGCGCCACAGAAACAGACATAATCAGAGGATACATGCATACTTTCGAAACACATTACCCTCCTTCTGATGTAGTCGGGTAAAAAATGTGTAAAATATTAGTAAATTTGAGTTTTTGAAAACAAAAATATGCTTGCCGCTTTAATTTTTTACAATTAAAATTTTCCACCAACTCCGGTTCGTTTTTACCGGTTAAAAAAAATATCGCACGACATAGTACATATATTGCAATTTCCCTGCATATACTAAGTAATTAGTTAAAGGGCATAGTCGGGTAAGATAGGGAAAACGGCTCTTGACGCAAAATTGATTGTTTTTATAGAAAATAATACATCTTAGCCTCAGATACATTCCTGCCTAATTTCAACCCTCCAAGGCTAATAGTTTATGAATACACAAAAAGACCAGAATTTTCAAAAAATATTTTTTTGACGAAATCTCTGAGCCGATTTATTTAAGTTTAATATATATTGTGTACCCACCTTAGGCAAGGTAAAAAAAAAATTAACGTTATATCCCTTTATTATACTAATTTTTTTTAAATTTTTTAATTTAATTTTTATTTTAAAAGTTTTTTTGGCACTCACGCGTTAGCGACACCCACTATTTTTTGTTCAATACTATTTCTCTTAGTACTCTATAACATATATGTAGGTATTTTTATGGAAAAGTTTTAGTTGGTAGGACATAATAATATTTCAATACAAATGCATGCCATGTTCGGTACTACATATATTACTTATGTATAAAAAGGACCATAAAGTAAAGCATCTGCCTTATTTCTAAAACACAGTAGAACTCTAAGGAGTGCAACAAAAAGTTCTCTTCTCCCTGAGTTGCAGTTCTTGGAGTTCCTGTGACGGTTTAAAAAAATATATATTTTTACTTGCTATAAAAAATGTTTTAACTTGTTAAAAAATAATTTTCAACGTTAATTTTACCATGAATCTGAATATTTGAATGAAATCAATAAAATTATCTCAGCATACTTACTAATTAAAATTTTTAGAAGCTTTAGAAGCTTTATTTAAATAAAGATAATAATAATACCAATAATATGTCTTAAATGTTATATTGTTTTAATAATAATAAACATTAACTTAATAAATTGGAACAAAAAACTTCAACAATGTATAGTAATAACAACAGTCCGCCTAAAACCTGTTGTAGTTATAAAAATATGTTGGTAAATTACATGTATATATAACTAACTTGAAGAAAGTAGTATACATGTGTACGCAATATCTAGCTCGCCCCTCTCATTTGATGTTTTTGTTGCACTTCTTGGGATGTGCAGAAAGTGGATTTTTTTTGTAATATAATTACATACGTTCATAACTACGATAAACAAGTTTAGACAAACGTCTAGCTTTATTTGCCGTTTGTCTTCTTTTGTTAACACGATGGCTGGTCATGAGGAATTATAACAAAATGACCAACTGGTATACTATTTTGACAGCTAATAAACTCTGTATGAAATTGCTGACGTAGTAAGACGTGGTGTATGAGCTAACAAAGTTTCATTTGACGTCTTACAAAGGAAAAACCTAACAAAAGAGAAATCAGTGTCTATTTTGTTTTATTAATAAAAAAAGGCAAACGGCAGATAATGTTGGACTTTTGTAAATTTAAACTAGTTTATCGTAGTTATGTAATTATATTATTTTAAAAATAGGGTAAATATTTTACTTTATAGTCCTTTTTATACATAAATAACCGAACATGGCATGCATTTGTATTTAAATATTATTATGTTTTACCAACTAAAATCTTTCCATAAAAACATACGTTATAGAGTATGTACTAAGACATATTATTGAACAAATAAAAAATGAATTAAAAAAATCAAAAAACCCGACTGCATTTAAAGAAAACTAAAACAAACGGTGGAAACAAAATGAAATAGAGAAAAAGAAGAATGAATAAAAAGTAAAGCAGTCGGAGGCATCAAACTTTTCTGTTTAACTTGGTACAATAGGTATGCCTCCGACTGCTTTACTTTTTATTCATTCTTCTTTTTCTCTACTTCATCTTGTTTCCACCGTTTTAGTTTTCTTTAAATGTAGTCGGGTTTTTTGATTTTTTTAATTAATTTCTTATTTAGATCTTTTTAGCGTTGTTTAATTATTTAGAAGAAGAAATATATGTAGGTACGCATATGAGATTACTGCGGCGGGCAGTCCAAATTATTACAAATTTGATATTAAAAATTTTTTTATACTAGCGCTAATATAATAGCTTTTGTCTACGACTTCGTCCGCTTAGAGTCACTGAAGGTTAATTAAATGATTTTGTACACTTACTATGTCGTCATCGACTCCACACGAGTAAATTCATCGACAAAAAAAGTTTTCATATAAATTTTCAACCCTTGTCCTACCGTCTTAGGACAAAATCTTCACTTGGTACTCGCTTACGTTACTAAAAAACCCCTGTGCAGAATTTCACGTTTCTAGACTCAATGGCTTTCTATATAAATTTTCATCCCCTATTTCATATCCTTAAGAAATAAAATTACAAAAATCCCTTCTTATAGCCCACTTACGCTACATAAGGAAATCCTGTGTAAAATTTCACGTTTTTGAGCCCAGTAAGTTTTTTAAATAAATTTTGGCGGCCTATTTTACCCCTTTAGGGGATGAATTTGCAAAACTCCTTGGTGCTCGCCTACATTATATAAAGAACCCCTTTGTAGAATTTCACGTTTCTAGACTCAACAATTTCTATATAAATTTTCATCCCCTATTTTAACCCCTTAGAAAATGAAATTCTAAAAATCCACTCTTGGTGCTTGCTTGCATTACTGTATGATAGGAACCTACAGTACAAAGGAACCTGTGTACAAAATTGTACGTTTCTAAACCCAACGGTTTTCTATATAAATTTTCATCCCCTATTTTATACCCTTAATGGATAAATTTTTACAAAAATTCTACCTCTTAATACTCATCTTCATTATTAAAGGACCCCTGTGGCCCTATGCAAAATTTTACCTTTGATAAATTTTCAGCCCCAACTGTATACCCTTAGGGGATGAATTTCCAAAAATCTTTTCTTAGTGCTCCCCTACGTTACATAAAGAACTCGTCTGCAAAATTTCACGTTTCTAGACCGAATGGTTTACTATATAAATTTTACATCCCCTATTTAGGGGATGAATTTTGAAATTTCATGTGGCCCATAGCAATCCCTAGGTTAAGACAAATCCAGCGACACCTTCTTTACCAAAATCCGTCAAGCCGTTTAGGCTGTAGGCTGCGCCACAGAAACAGTAATTGTCATACAAACATACATACAAACTTTCGAAACACATTACCCACCCTCCTTCTGACGCAGCCGGGTAAAAATGGTGGGTATCGCTACCGCGTAAGTGCCAAAAAAATTCACTTAAATTAAAAAATTTAAAAAAATTAGTATAATAAAGGGATATAACGTTAATTTTTTTTTTATTACTTTGCCTAAGGTGTACACAATATATATTTATGTAACTCAAATAAATCGGCTCAGTAATTTCGTTAAAAAAATTTTTTTTGAAAATTTTTGTTCTTTTGTGTATTCATAAACTATTAGCTTCGGAGGGTTGAAATTTGGCAGGAATGTATCTAGGGCTAAGAAGTATTATTTCCTATAAAAACAATCATTTTTGCGTCAAGGGCCGTTTACCCGGCTATGCCTTTTTGTGTGTCTAGTGACTATTAACTCCCCTATGCAAAGGTAGGCAACCAGTGGTCCTCAAAATTTTTTTAAGTTATTTTCTTCGAAACTATACGTTCTAGCGAAAAGTGGTATTAAGGTTTTTTGTTCAACTTTTTGTGGCCTCTCATCAGTTTTAATTTGGGGTCATCGTCACGACTCACCCTATATACAGGGTGTTAGTGAATAAGTGCGAAAGATTTTAACAGGTGATTGCTGAGGTTCTTTTATGTAAAAAAGTTCATATAAACCCAGGTCCAAAAACGCTTAGTTTCCAAGATACAGGGTGTTCAGTTTCTCGTTTTTTTAGTATTTTTCTAAATATTTCAAAACCGTTTTGAGATATTGACACAAAATTTGGGACACGTTATGACAGAATAAATACCCATATTCTGAAGTAGACAGAATATTTTTACTCAAACCAGTGGCGTCCGTACAGCCATGTGATGACATATTTTTGAAGAAAAAAAGGTACGCCAATGATATTTTCCAATTTGAAAATATTTTTTCAAATGTCCCGTAAGTTGTTGACAAAAATGACCTCTTAGTATTTTGTCGCTTATGTAGCCGTTTTCAAGATAAAAAATAATTTCCAATTACTGTTCTTACCACAAAACCGGGTTAGGTTCTCGTATTAACTGCTGAGGTAAGTTTATGAAAAAGCCTTACCAATAAAAAGGCGAAGACGCTTCTACAGTAGGACCACATAATTTATTTTTAATTTAATACAGAAAAATTTTTTAAAACATAAGAAACTGAACACACTGTATCTTGGAAACTAAGTGTTTTCGGACCTGCGTTTATATAAACTTTTTTACATAAAAGAACCTCAGCAATCACCCATTAAAATCTTTTGCACTTATTCATTAACACCCTGTATATATATATATATATATATATATATATATATATATATATATATATATATATATATATACAAGGTGGTCCAGAATTATGTACCCTAATTGGTGGAGCTCGTAGTACGTTCAAAAATAATGGTACCATTTCATGTACACTTTTTTTCAAAACTCAATAATAAGGGAGATACAACTCTGTAAAGGGGTGAAACGAAAACCATTATTTCTTAAATATTTTCCAAAGGCTTTTGAATAACGGATTGATATTTTAGGGGTACTTATTTTGCGTTAGAAGGATTAAATTTATGTAAACACTTATTCCACCACTCATGACTAAAGGGTGGTTTTGGGTGGTAGGTGTGAGTTTTCACATCTTTTCTTTTTTAATTTGCAATTATTTAAACAAAATCCTTGACAGTATGATTCCTCAGACAATTTCACGCAAAAAAGGTATACCTGTAACATTTCGATAAATATTACCGTTTTCGAGTAATTTAAGGTAGAAGTATCTATTTCCAAATTATCCCCTAATCATAAGTGATCGAATAATCGATACCATAAATTTAATTATCTTAATGTTCATACGCGCCCCTAGAATATGAATCGAGTAATCAAAAGCGCCTAAAAAATTTAAAAAAAAAAGAAGTAAGTTTCGTTCCACCCCTCTACATTTTACCCCTCTGCTTTATCTCCCTTATTATTGAGTTTTGGAAAAAAGTGTAGATGAAAAGGTACCATTATTTTTGAACATACTATCAGCTCCAGCAATTACGGCACATAATTCTGGACCACCCTGTATATAAGAATAATTCAAATAAATGACCCCAGTCCTTTAAAACTGCTAGAAATTTTCTTAATATTTAACTAGTTATTATTATAATATTATCAATATTACCGTGATTTTTGTGTATCATGGCTATATTGATAATAAATTTTATTAATAAAACATCAAATATTACCAAAAATTCTAGTAATTTTAAAGGAATATCATATATTTGAATTATTTTTAGGAATTTTTTTTTTTTGTGAAATTAGCATAATGAGTATCTGCTACTAACTATAAAGAAAATACAGTAATAATAATTGTCCATGCTTATTAAAAGTCCAATGTTACAGAGACGTATTTTTTTAGTACAAAACTAAATTTTTCTATTGAAAGACCAATATCTATGACAATATTTTGATAATATTTGTGATTTTATGAATAATTTATGTTATGAACCGTCCTTTTGTGGGGCGACTCATAGCACCTTGTAGACACTAAAACCGCAGGAATTTTTTCGGAATTAACAGCAGTCGCGTCACCCCTCAAAAGTATAAGAGTTATTTCCCGTACACCCTATATATATATATATATATATATATATATATATATATATATATATATATATATATATATATATGGTTCATTTCAGTTAAATTTAACCATGCTTCGTGCCTATGAATTTAAATAATTTCCGTTTTCTTGGTTTTATCTCTTTTATTATTGCATTTTTGTAAATTTTAAATTTGCGGTTTATTTTTAGAAAAGAATAGAAGATTGATTTGTATCAAATATAAAAATTATTTAATTTTTTAACGAAAACTCATGATCAATTGTATCTGAAATGAGGTATATATATATATATATATATATATATATATATATATATATATATATATATATATATATATAACCGGGTATTTTATTACGTTATAAAGAGTTTTCGTTATATGGAGAGTAAAAGAAAACAATATAATTTTACAAATACAACTTACGAATTTAGTAAGTGGTTTTAATTTTAACTGAATTGAGTGAAAAAAATTTACATATAATTACAATTTGTTAACTTGTTCTTTTACTCGCCATGTTTACAGTTAAAAAGGTTGAAAACAATTAAGAATATGATAACGTAAAGACAGCAATAAGACAATAGTACGGAAGTACAGTAGGTAAAAACACGTGCTACGCAATTGTAATAAACAAATAAACAGATTTCTAAGAATCCCTTTGTGCGTACGAAATATTTACGACTCTGTATCACTATCGTGTTTGAAGGTCAATGAAATAAAATTTTACTGGGGTTTAAATAATGACGTATTTTTCGCTATTGAGAGTGGCTGTTACGTTATAAAGGGTGTTTCAATATATGGATGATAATGTAAACCGAACAAACCGTAGCAATTTCTAAAGAGTTTTGGGTTAAATAGAAGTTCGCTATATAGAGTTTACACTATATATATATATATATATATATATATATATATATATATATATATATATATATATATATATATATTAGGGTGGCGCAAAAAAACCATATATTTTTCTTTTTTTTGTCTCATAGGAAAAAAGTTAATTTAGCTCGGTTTAAGAATGCTCACCAAAAATTAGCTCGATAAAAAATTTTTTAGGGGTCGCTCAAAACTTTTTAAAATTTGAAAATGGGCCAAATTCGATTTTTGATTTTTATCAAATTTTTTTTCTCATGCCTGCATATGTTTGTACATTGAATAATAAAAAATTCCTCCAAATTTTAACTCAAAAAATTGATAATAAAAGGTCGCTCAAGAGTTCTGAAAGTTTTTCAAGTTAAAATATTTAATATTTTTTAGCGCCCCTAAAAAATATTAAATATTTTGACTTTAAAATCCTGAGCGACCTTTTATTATCAATTTTTTGAGTTAACATTGGGAGGAAGTTTTTATTATTCAATGTACAAACATATGCAGGGATGAGAAAAAAAGTTTGATGAAAAACAAAAATCGATTTTTGGCCCATTTTCAAATTTTAAAAAGTTTTGAGCGACACTTAAAAAATTTTTTTTCGAGCTAATTTTTGGTAAGCAATCTTAAATCGAGCTAAATTAACTTTTTTTCCTATGAGACAAATAAAAGAAAAATATGTGGTTTTTTTGCGCCACCCTAATATATATATATATATATATATATATATATATATATATATATATATATATATATATATATATATATACAGGGCGTAAAATAAATAAATTTGAATGTAAATTTTTTTGTCAACAAAATATTTTTACCTGCTTGTTTACGGAATCTTTTGCAAATAGTTATACAGTAGTGTCCATAAAAATTTGAACATAATTTTTAATGAGACAATTTACGTCATATATCAAATAGATCGATTTTGTCAAATCTCATTAAATTATTTGGAAATTTAACAAACACCTGCAATCGATTTTAGTAATTGAAACATCACTGACTTACATCAATTTTAATCCAATTTTTTAACACATTTAACACATTCAGGACTGCCTGTAACATTGGCGAAGTTCAGAACAAAATTAAAACTAAACACCCCTCAAAATGAAGATGGTGTTTAATAGTTAACTGAGTTTTTGACTGGTGACATGAAAGTATTTTTTACACTATAAAAATTAGTTTAAGTTAAAAAAAAAACTTTATTCGATAAAACGATTTTTTCAAAGGATTTTAACGAAACTTCTCTAGATATTTATTTTCTCCAATATCAATAATATGAACCCTTACCGAAAAAAAAATTGACCACCCCAATTTTGAGAAAAACGATTTCAAAGTTTTGTAATTTTAACACGGGTTCTTATGGGAAAATTCTATTTTTTTAGAATAAAATGAAAACGTGTCAAAGGAATTTGATAAAAATTGAATATGTTATTTAATACAAAGTTACAAACCATATTTAATAAGAAATAAAAATTATTAAATACGCCGATTTTGAAATATAATTTAAAAACATCATTTTACTACGTTTTTACAACGCTTTTTCAACAATTCTTTTAAATTGCTACAACATAAGTGCGCAGAAATACAAAAAAAAAACAAGTGGTATACAAATATAATAACTAAAGAATATCAATACATTATTTAATTTTTGATAAAAGAAAGCTTTTTTGCTGAGATAAACTTTTGTACCTGACTATCTCAGAGCAAGTACGTTAAGTTGAAGTATTTATGAATTATGACACAACAATTAAATTTTAAAACATTTCTAAAATATACAATTGGTTTATTATTCACGCACATACACATACTTTTAATTTTAAT
This sequence comes from Brachynemurus nebulosus, assembly GCA_035578155.1. Lineage (NCBI taxonomy): Eukaryota > Metazoa > Arthropoda > Insecta > Neuroptera > Myrmeleontidae > Brachynemurus > Brachynemurus nebulosus. The sequence continues at coordinate 10,376,112 of JAPWDM010000007.1, forward strand.
ACTTTGATTTAAAGAAATTTTAAATCGCTAACTTCTTTTTACACATTTAATTCATGCAACAGCTTAAAACAGTCCGAGCTTAGACCAGTACCTGTATTGTTAAAAACATGCTTCTTTACAAAACGAAGAATGTACTGTTTTATTATTGATAATAATACCAATCAAAATCATACACATACAACTACAAATACATATATTTATAAAATAAATAGGTGACTGGTGTTTTCCAGAACACATAAATATATCCAGTTGATACTGACACGTCATAAAATGTTTATGTTTTTTTAAAAACTAATTTTCAAAAATTAGGGTTCCGAAAAACTCTGGAAGCTCTTATAATTTTTTGATTGTAACATTTTCAGAAATTCCACGCCTTTGGATGTATGAACACGAAATTTTGCAAATATAATACATGCTACAGATAGATATCTCAATTAACCGTCAGTAAAACAATTTCTTTCTTAATTTCTTATGGTACCTATCTCCTGTATTCAAAGCTGGACATAAACACTTTTAGTACACTCAGTAAGTGAAATTTTACGTCAAAGTATATTCTGATATTAGATAACATTTCCAAAAATTCAAATCAAAATTATTAAGAGAAATGCTGAAAAATTTTTTTCGTAAATTCCTTCAAAAATAATTATATGTATACTGTTTGCAGCATATCATTAGAAAAATCTTTTAAAATCAAGTTAAGGTTCTTTTAACAACTTTTAATCTTTATACCTCGTTTCAGAAATATTGTATATTAGGAACTCGGCTTAATGTGTGTTAAATACACACTTGGCCAACTCTTTGATTATCGATCGTTGATGATATGATAATTGTCTGTGAGTAAGAGTACATATGTACTGTGCAGAGTACATGTCCCCAAGTATGTCTGTGATTGTTTATTTAAAAAAAAATGTTTTGACGATTTTGACACACTGGGAACTGAAAACGAATATTTATCAATTTGAATGAATCAATAGATAAGGTAAATGGCCCAAAATGAGACAGTGTCCTAAAATCAAACGTTTATATTACTTTAAAGAATTTAAAAAAAATCTGCTTTTAAAACGTTCGTTTTGTATATCAGAGATATCTATGAACATTACGTAATACTACCTTTTGTATATTTCGATTTATTTTTAACAAATATTGCACTAAAATTAATGATCAATTAGTTATTTTGCGAAATATACAAAATAGTATTGATTTTTATATTAGCAGAAATTGGAAAAGTACATTATTAACTAATATGTACGTGTAATAAATAAAGCAGTTTTTCAATAACTTATACTTAAATGCATCTTTATCATTTTTTTTTTTTTTATTTGAGCTAAAACGTTTATAGTCAAAATTATGGACACTGTTGAATTTAAAAACACGAAAATAAGTTCACAAAGGTATTGAATTTAGAGCTAAGTTCTTATGGTAGATGTCTAAATTATGTGCCATTGGAGTAATAAAAAAATTCTTATTTTTTGTATTTTATCTTTCTATTTTTCTTAAGTGAAAATTTATCTAAAGTATACATTTTGGTCTGGCTGTTGACAAAAGACTTTGAGCCTTTCCAACGAATTTTAAATTATTCTAGGAAAATATGTTTTATTACTTCCTAAGTGTCGGAATTTGGGACATTTACCTTACTCTATATTTATATGGTATCTCTTATTAAATGTATTTATGTAGTATTTTATTATTATTAGTACTCTTATTTTGGTGTGTGTCGCAGGTACATAAATTATTATTTAAATGTGTACTGTTTTGTTTCCGCTTGTTGGTATAGTAGAACAAATGTGGTAAAAGAATTTTACAATAATGATAATTAATGCCGAAGTTTGGAATTCTCTGTTACAGTTTTGCGCTAAAGTTACTCAGTTATGAATAAAAATTCACTTTTTAATCTGTTTTGTGTACCAACAATTAACAAAAATGTTTTATGTATGACAGTTAAAGGAAAGTTTTTATTTTGGTTTGTTTAAAAATTCAAAGTGTAATTTTTAATGTAATTTGTAGTTAAATTAATTCTTGTAATTAAAGTAATGCAACTAAATATTTGTAATTAAAGAAATGCAACAATGTTTTATACTAATACCAGAGTACGGTTCTTGCAATATTCATAACGTCCTGTGAAACAGAAACCTACCTAAATTTGAGGTTAGGTTATGAAACTCCCACGAGGTACAGAATGGGGCTAAATCGTACAGAAGTGTACGACCTAGCCCCAAATGATTTAATATGGCAACATTAATAGATTGTAGTTGATGCAGGAAATACCATAAACATTAGAGTTTTAGTGCTGTCGAGTCTGCAGATAACTTTACTTGTGATTTATGTTTAAATGTATAAATTTTAAATAAAATAATTTCGTTCTATAAACTTTATCACTTTTTTTGATAAAGGTTAATCTAACACTTTTTATACTTTTGTAAGTTGAATTAAATATACCGATAATACAAGTTACGTTATGATGTTTCTTAGTTATGTCGACAATAAGTAATAAAATGTGTTTTGTACAATAATTTATTGCATTACTGGTATATACTTCCTTAATAAGATTATTTTTTTACTGTACGGTATAGCCCCTCCTACTGTACAGAGTAGTCCCGACCCCCGGGTCTATTTCGTACAGAGACACTTTTTTTGTAATTTAATTTAAATATGTAAACAGTGGAATAATTCAAATTTCTTTGTGTAAAATCAATAGCCAGTGGTCCAAATTATATATGGCTTATTTTCTTATAATTTTATACCCGATATTAGCTGAGCAATAACAGCTTTCCCTTAAGTGTACGGTATAGTCCCGCTCTCCCCTAGTCAAATCCTAATCGTTCTACGTCAAAATTGGTCAAATCCACTCTCTTATTTTCAAATTTGTCTAAATCCTTAGCTAATAAACAAAATTAGCCAAATCCAACTTTAAATTCCTTTTTTCTCCTGTAATCTCTGTAAATGTTTATATTTTTTATAGTTCTTTATATTACTTGATGTTTAAATAACTCAAAAAAATTTTTACTAGCGAGCGTAACTTTTTTTAAATCTAGTACAAAAACATGTGATTTTCTCTTAATATCAAAAACTGGAGATGACCACTTTTGAAAATAAGCTCCTGATATATATATATATATATATATATATATATATATATATATATATATATATATATATATATATATATATATATATATATATATATATTATAGATTTGCTCATTCATAAACTGCTACGGTATCAGAGGTACAGCACTGAAACTCATTGCATCATATGTTAGCCAGCGTGAACAGTGTGTCAAAATAACATATCAAAAGAACGATGTGATTAACTATCTGTATTCAGACTACAAGCCAATAACCAGGGGGGTCCCACAAGGGTCCATTTTAGGGCCGTTGCTTTTTATTTTATATATTAATGAACTACCTAGCATAATCCAAAATAAGGTTATCCTCTTTGCTGATGATACATCTGTTTTTTTCCGTAACAGTAATATACATCTACTTAGAGAAAACATTGTGCAAACTCTTTGTGATTTGCAAAAATGGTTTGAAAATAATACATTGAAACTAAACATTGACAAAACACAGTTGGTCTGTTTCAGGAACAATATAGGCAACATTCAGATTAAGGATCAAAAAATTGAATCATTTGACTATGCAAAGTTTCTTGGCATTTATCTTGATAACAAACTGGATGGGAAAAAACATATTGAATTTTTAACTAATAAGTTAGCTAAACTTAGTTTTGCGCTATATAAATTAAGAGATCTTGTGTCATTTGATATTTTGATACAAACCTATTATGCACAGATTCATTCGAATATAAAATATGGGATTTTATTTTGGGGAAATTCAGTGTTAGTAGAAAAAGTGTTAGTTGCACAAAAGAGATGTCTAAGAATCATGGTAAATGCCAAATCTACGGAACACGCTCGTCCAATTTTCAGGGATTTAAAGATACTTACAGTGATTGATACTTATATTATGGAGTGTGCAATATTTGTGAAAAATAACTATCAATTATTTGAGAAATATCAGTACGATCATTCATACAATACACGAGGCGCGGATAAACTTGTAACTATTCAGTCAACAAAGACGTATATAAATATTGGAGTGCTAAACATGTGTATTAAAATTTTTAATAACATTCCAACACATTTAAAAAATTTAAATAATAGACAATTTAAGAATGAATTAAAAAGATTTTTGTTGACAAAGAATTTTTATAATATTAAGGAATTTATGGAATGACTTATTCTATGTACTCTGTACTTTATTGAATAAAGATTATTATTATTATTATTATTATTATTATTATATATATATATATATATATATATATATATATATATATATATATATATATATATATATATATATATATATATCAGTGCTGTATAGTGTCTAGATACAAGTATCTGAAATCGGTATCTAGATATATTTATTTTTAAGTATCTGTATCTTGATCTGTATCTTGTATCTTTTTTATAAATTTTAGATAGGGTAAAATACCCGATTGTCGAACGGGCTTATATGTCCGAACAGTTTTGACATTTATATCTTAATGAAGTTATTTCTGAAAGAAACCTCTGATAAGAAAAATTATTATTAATAGAATGATTACACAGCCACACAAAAAAAACTTTCTGACCTGGAGGTCTCACTATATGTACTATATGTTTTTGGGGTCGCTGAATCCGAATTTGGGGTTAGTTTCATTCCAGTACATCTGGGTTCGGCCATAACCTCAAAAAATACCCTCAAAATTAACAAATATAGCAATTTTGAGGGTGTTTTTGAGGTTGTGGCCGAACCCAGATGTACTGGAATGAAACTGACCCCAAATTCGGATTCAGCGACCCCAAAAACATATAGTACATATAGTGAGACCTCCAGGTCAGAAAATTTTTTTTTGTGTGGCTGTGTAATCATTCTATTAATAATAATTTTTCTTATCAGAGGTTTCTTTCAGAAATAACTTCATTAAGATATAAATGTCAAAACTGTTCGGACATATAAATCCGTTCGACAATCGGGTATTTTACCCTATCTAAAATTTATAAAAAAGATACAAGATACAGATCAAGATACAGATACTTAAAAATAAATATATCTAGATACCGAATTACACGGCCACACAACAAAAAAAAATTTTCTGACCTGGAGGTCTCACTATATGTACTATATGTTTTTGGGGTCGCTGAATCCGAATTTGGGGTCAGTTTCATTCCAGTACATCTGGGTTCGGCCATAACCTCAAAAACACCCTCAGAATTGCTATATTTGTTAATTTTGAGGGTATTTTTTGAGGTTATGGCCGAACCCAGATGTACTGGAATGAAACTGACCCCAAATTCGGATTCAGCGACCCCAAAAACATATAGTACATATAGTGAGCCCTCCAGGTCAGAAAGTTTTTTTGTGTGGCTGTGTTATTTTTCAATTTAAATTCACCTCACATTTAATGCCTCCTCACTTAATTTAAGAAATACATATATATATATCGAACAATTTTTGTTGAATTAGTGAATTTTTAATATGATGGATGATCATTATTCAAAACACATGAGTTATAAATTGTAACATTTTTCACCGAATTTTTAAAGTTATTAGCATAATAAAAGTATACCAAAAATTGTTATTAGTCCACGTAAGAGATTAGGATAGCTAAATTATATTTTATATGCGTTAAATATTATTTGTAGAAGTGTTTCTTCTTGGGATCCAAGTCTTAAGGTTGGGTACCCCATTTTGAGAATTATATATTACATATCTATTTTATAAACATTTTAAATTAATTTTTGGGTTTAAAACACTTAACTAACCGTTTTTATAATTTCACTTTAATATTTTATTTATTTCAGAACGTAAAATCAATTGAAAAATAATTAATATTGAATTAAAACTTCGAAATTGTTAATTAAAAATCACAAAGTGATTGAAAAAATTATCCGGATCGGCCGGGAATCTAACCCAGGATCTCCTGGTAACTAGCCAGACGTGCTGCCTCTACACCAACGATCCCATGCTCGGTAAGCGGCCGAGCCGGACACTCATTCAATCACCTATGTGTACTAGTACTCTCTCTGATTCGAGAAACAGTTACAATTATTAATTTCAAATATTATCGAGTGCTTGTGAGACACTACTACGTATGACAAACTTTTGTTTGCGTTTCAACACACATAGTATTGATATGTTCACTAATCGTTCAGCTAAACTGAAACTTTAAGCACTCGATTTCTTTGGTATAGTATGACCAAAAACCACATGTAAATTAAAAATCACAAAGTGATTGAAAAAATTATCCGGATCGGCCGGGAATCGAACCCAGGATCTCCGTCTCCGACGTCTGGCTAGTTACCAGGAGATCCTGGGTTCGATTCCCGGCCGATCCGGATAATTTTTTCAATCACTTTGTGATTTTTAATTTACATGTGGTTTTTGGTCATACTATACCAAAGAAATCGAGTGCTTAAAGTTTCAGTTTAGCTGAACGATTAGTGAACATATCAATACTATGTGTGTTGAAACGCAAACAAAAGTTTGTCATACGTAGTAGTGTCTCACAAGCACTCGATAATATTTGAAATTAATAATTGTAACTGTTTCTCGAATCAGAGAGAGTACTAGTACACATAGGTGATTGAATGAGTGTCCGGCTCGGCCGCTTACCGAGCATGGGATCGTTGATGTAGAGGCAGCACGTCTGGCTAGTTACCAGGAGATCCTGGGTTCGATTCCCGGCCGATCCGGATAATTTTTTCAATCACTTTGTGATTTTTAATTTACATGTGGTTTTTGGTCATACTATACCAAAGAAATCGAGTGCTTAAAGTTTCAGTTTAGCTGAACGATTAGTGAACATATCAATACTATGTGTGTTGAAACGCAAACAAAAGTTTGTCATACGTAGTAGTGTCTCACAAGCACTCGATAATATTTGAAATTAATAATTCGAAATTGTTATTTACATATTATCAAATAAAAACGTCAAACATATGTATTAAATCTGAAACGACATAAACTGTGCACGTGTGTACATTAAATATATACTTAATTTAACTGTTTGGATAAGTTAGAATGTACACAATCTTTTTTAAAACATCAGTAGATGGCGAAACAAAATACAGTATTTTAGTGGTTTATTTTATCGAATATTTAAACCCTTCTGCCATTGTTGCTTTGACGTTCTATGTTTGACAAGGTGTCACTCTGTGATACTCTATGACACAAAGTGACACCTTGTGGTGGATAGAGTGTCAAAGTGGCTGGAAGATAATGGTTTAAATATTCGACAGCAAAAGATGTATGTATTCTATGTTATGTACGTTAAATGCGTGTTCTTTCTTACGGGTCAGTGTGTTGATTTTTTAAAGGAGGTTAATATATTCTATCCGTTTTTTCATAGACGTCAACAAATTATAAAACAAAAACATTAATAAATCAAAATTTTTGGGTTATATTTTCTTAAAAACATATTCATTGGATTAAAAAAACTTGGTTTCATGCTTATTAAAAAAAAAAATGGGTGTTTTGTTTATTTTTTAATTTTTCTAAGCTACTTTAATGATACAGCTAAAAATAGTGTTCGGTCATCGGGTCTCTTACCCTACAGATACATTTTATAACTTTATTTACCAATTTTTAGTATATAAAATTGTGGTTATTTTAGTAATATCAACAATTAAAATTATGAATTCACTGTAATTAACAAAGTTAAACATTTAAGTTTCAAAATAATGGATCTGTTCATGACTTCTTATAATTGTATTACGTCACTGATAATTCCTATATTAATTCACCATCAATTATATAATTAAAATTTGAATTTAGTCAGAAAAGATAAAAAGTATAAGAGAACGACTTCCTAATTTCTATTTTTATTGTGCATTGGATATTTTATAATTTTTTATAGTACGGGAACAGACCTAATATTTTGATTATGTTGTGGTAATGAAATTCCGTAATGACTAATGTATGCATGTGAAAAAAGTATCTAAATTCTTCATTGGTCAGTTGGCCAAATGGCCAGTTCTTTAAAATGATTGCACACATAATTTAAAACAAACTTACTCTAATTCAGCAGAGGTTGAAGCTCTTAGATTTTTACAAGAAAAATCTATCTAGATTGCTCCAATTTCCAACAGTTTATTCAATTTTTTAAAAATATAATACAATTTTACCGTCAAGTGCTCCAACTGAACGACTATTTAGTACAGCTGGACAAATTATTACAGCGAGAAGAAATTGTCTATCAGAGAATATGGCGGAAACTTTATTGTTTTTGAAACATAACAGTTGGTTGAAGGCATAATACATATATTCGAGAAACTTACGGCTTAAGCTAGTTTATTTACTTATTTTTCATCTGGTTTCCTTTTTTTTCCTTCTAACTGAAAATAGCCGAAATTGTTACATGTGTTGTTTCTGAAATAACTGATTCAATTATTGAATTAATTTATTAGTAAGTGCTTAAACCGTAATGTTTAAGTTTTAATGACACGAAAGTGTAGAGTCACCGATATATTTAATTAATAAAACAACCATTTCTAATTACTTTTTTAATTATTTAATTTTTTTTATTCAGATTTTACAATTATTTTTCAACTGATTAATTAATAATAAAAAATGTTTAAATATATAAAATTGACACAATTTTCATTTAATAGTTTGAATTTTCAAGTTTTTTTTTATAAAATCAATAAAAATTAATATCACCGATGTTTTAAATTTATAAATAATTATCTTAAATTGTCCAATTTTAATCATTAAATTTGTCATTAATTTCAATTTTGTATATTTGATAGATTTGAGCGTTACTTTATGGTATTCCATTTTAAAATTAAAAAGACAAATTTTACTTTATTAATACCACTTTATTTAAAGGACTTGAAACAGAGTCAGCGGAAGTTGGTGTTATATTCTTTTTGTCAACTCTCTGAAGAATGCTAAGGAGCTCATTGTTATCATTCCTGTCAGTTACAATAGCTTACAAGAAAATCGTCTTTAGTAAATACTTGATTATCATATGGAAAAATTCCAAATTTTTTGAAACCAGCCTTGATGTTCGCCGGAGTCATTGCTTTTTCATGTGCAATACCAACACACTGGGCGACTTAATATATTGTTAAAGGAGTGCCTGGATGGTGGAGAAGCCAAGAGTCAATAGCAGCATAGTAATGTGCTTTAAACGGTTGAAAAACACTGACATCAAGAGGTTGCAGTTAATTACTGCAGTGGGGAGGTAAGGTTACTAACCCGTTGAAATATAATCTTGAAGTTTGCGTTCAGAACAGAAACAACACATGTGAATCAGTTGTATTAATGATGGAGAACTATCGATAGTCCCGACTATCGATAATCCGACTATCGGTAGTCCCGACTCGATAATTACCGGTAATCCCGACTATCGACAGTTATCGATAGTTTTTGATGCTCAAGTTTTTTGACTTGGGCGGCATTTGGATAGTCGGCGAGCAAAAAAAAAAAAAAAAAAAAACGTCCCGGAAATTCCCTTAAAATGGTTGTTTTTATATAAAATATTTTTCATTATCTTTATAGTATTTGTAAGTAAACGAAATGGCGGAAAAAAACTATCGATAGTAAAAAAAAAGTATCGATAGTTATCGATAGTCAAAACTATCGATAGTTATCGATAGCGCTATCGATAGTTCTCCACCATTAAGTTGTATTGTATTGACTATGAAGATGAGTGAGGCTGATGTGACCACAATCATACATGAAGTTTAATGAGTAGATTACGCTAGTTTAATAAATGTCCTTTTTTCGAAGTAGGTCGATGTTGATGTTCCTGTTTATCATTTTTTTTGTCATTCCTTCTTTTGAAAGCAATAAAAGTTAAAAAGAAGAAGTTAATGCGTTACTTTCGTTGCAGAAAACGATTTCCTGCAGAAACAACACATGTGAAATTTCTTTAAAATGTCATATTTTGATTTCTGATGAAATTTTTTCGTCATAAACATGTCAGCTGACGTAAATATAGTTTATGTACAACGTACATTTTTTTCAGATTTCTGATGCACAAATTGTGTGAGCTGTACAGTTTTTTGTTCTTTGACTACAGTATAAAATTATAAAATATATCAACTTACCTAGTTGTAGTATCACGATAAAATTCAATAATTAAGTAACTTTGTAGATTGAAAAACAAATAACATTAAACAGTATCTACTTTAGCTATGTCAGCCATTTGCAAAATGGAATTATGGATAGAAATAAACTCCTTATAATTACCCATAGAGTTGTAGCAGCTGTTGGGCAACTCAGAGAAAAAATAACTCCAGTGTCTCACAGTGACCCATGTCTCATTGTGGTCCACCCTTCCCTAAGTGTATACTAGATGCCAGATATTATAAAAATTAATATATTGAAAAATATTTGGCTTAGTCTAAATATGGATCGCGTGGAGGAATTTTGTAGAAAATTAGCACTGTTAAAGAAATCTATAGAAATGTATGAAAGTATGAGAGAAATAAACCATGGAATGAAATATTTAAATACTATATGATAAAAATGTACAACAATATGAAATTAAATCAGCATGAAATAGAAAAGTTAATTGTTAAAAAATAAAGGTGATGGGGACGATTAAGTTGAAAAGGGATGGGGGTAAAATCATAAAAACTGACTGCTGTAAAAAATTGAAATAATTTGTCCGGGAGTAGTGTGGATAATTTGAAAATATGGATATGGATCAAGAGCGACAATATATTTTGCAAAAAAATAGAAAATCTTCAAAAAGAACGAAATGAAAATATTATAAAAAAAATTTTACAAGAAGCAATTGAGGAAAACGATACGTTGAAGATACAGGCGATTCTGGAACAGTATCCGAATATGCTCAGCGATGATGAATTTAATATATTGGAAAAAACACTAGGCAACACTAAAAAATACTTGAGCAAAATATACCGTGAAGTTTGTAAGTAGTGTCATTCCTGATACTAGAAAAATATTAATTTTGCTCTGCCATATCTCAATGAGTGGGTATATTAGCAAGCAATAAATGTGTATCACATTAAAAAAATGTCACCTGTGAGGACTACTTATATTCCAAGACAAGAAAATGTAGTTTAAGCCATAGTTTAATTCAGATATCAAAAAGTTAATAAAGGATTCAGCTTTCATTTCAAATCTAACTCAATGGGGAACTTGGCTAGAAGCGACATTATATTATCAACAATATTTTAACCAAATAAAAGAAGTTGTAAACAAATTTGATGCAAACGATGCAATTGCTATAAAAATGGCTCAGGATGTACTAAAAAGTGAAACAATCCAGAATGAACTAAATTTGTAATTTAGTAAAAGTAATTGTTCGGTTATTATTAGTGGAATACAAAAATTTGAAACTTTTGGGTTAGCTCTTACAAAATCATATCATTTTCTAGTTTAATTTTAATTGAAACTCTTTTGAATAATTTAAGCAAATAATTTTGAAAATGATCTTAACTGACCGAAGAAGAAATTTAACTGTAGAAAATTTAGAAAAACTAATAATCATTCAGTATGAATTAAAAATTACAGACGAATTTTAATTTTAAAACTGTCTAAGTATAATACCATAATACCTATCTAAAAAGGGTTACATAAAAATATAACTTATAATTAAAATCATTACACTTTATTCAATTGGCTAACTATAAATATTTCTCGTAGTTTTCTGTTTAAAAATCTATACGTAAAAAAACCATTTCAAAAAAAAAAAAAAAAATAAATAAAAAATAATAAAAATAATAATAATAAATAAAAATAATGTGTAAATAATTGCATATACAGTCGACCAAACAATTAGTGTATATTATTTTTTATTTAGTGTTTTCGCATATATTTTTATTTGGCCAATTTATATTAATTTCGAGTAACTATATTCTTAGTTATTTTATAACTGTTTATCAGTTGAGTAAATTTTTTCATTAAAAAGCTATAATTTTAATAGATTTGAACGTTACTTTATGGTATTCCATATTTGTTTATTCTTATACTGTAATTTTGTTTATTATAAATATTTTTTCAAAAACTTCGCAAACATTTTACTGATGTTTTATTAATTCGTCTCTGACTTTGCTCAACTATTCTCGGGTCTACTAATCACTAATAACTAGAGAGCGAAATTTGCATATTTTGCATATCGATAAGTTTTAGTAATATATCAATAAAACTTTGAATGTATCTGGATCACCACTTTTCAAATTGATTAAAACTATTTAAAATTTGCATATTTGACCAAATTTCACATATTTTCAATTTTTTTGCATAAATATGCATATTTTTACAAATTTACCAATTTTTGAGAATATGTTTTAAATTACAGGTTTAAAAATTTTATTATATGTAATTTCAAGAACTTCAAAAGTACATTGTTGGATTTTTAAGAATTTTGAAATATATAATAGTGTAACAACTAACAAGATATTTGAAATTATAAAGAATGAATATAATACAAAAATATTATAGATACGCAAAGAGTATTGTAAAGGAAAGATAACTACGTAACTGTTTAATTAATTCTTAGAAATACTTTCTTTTTAAAGTTATACTCATAAAGGAGGTACAAATTTCCTTAACAAAACTTAGAATTTTATTATGCTTGCCTATTTTACGTTGAAATCAGCAAAATAGTATCGTTTTCTTTAAAAGTAAATATTTACTACTCCTAAAATTTTGGCGAGCAAGAAAGAAATATAGCAATCATATTTAAAAATTTTATCAAGTTCATTTAAACGAAAGCTTTAAAATAAGTCAACATTTAGTTTTAAATTAACTAATAAGAAAGAAGTAGGTTATTCATTCTTGAATTTTGTATGTATGTACTTTATACCGTCTACTTTGTTAACGGATTATTTTTGAATCTGTATTTAAATGAAATTGAACAACGCAACGTATAGTTTTCAATTTATTTATCGTCTGGCTTACTTGAAATGTTGTTTGTGTCTGAAAAAAGTTTGTTCAAAATGCCAAAAGTAAAGACGTTCTTAATTCAATCTTGGATAAGATCTATCCCAGAATTTCAATTTGATACAAGAAATAACACTGTCTTCTATAAAGCTAGTAGAAAACTTATAAGTACCTTACGTTTTATTTCTGTTTTAGATTTTAGAAAAAATTCGGTTTTGTCATTTCACATACTTATATAAAAATTTTATTTATTTATTTTTTTTTTTTTTAAGATTTCATGTGAACGGAAATTCCAAATAAGTCAACATATTTCAACATTTGTTCATGCTGGTACCTAACGCAACAAAACTCCAGGAAAGTGGAAATAAATTACAAGTTCCCTTAAAAGATGTATTTACTTTATCTTTAGTAAAAAATGATCAGCAGACATTTAATGCTGAGCTATGTAACGCATTAATTAGCGCCAGTATACCTTTTAAAAAATTGCAGAATCCACAATTAAGGTCATTTCTTGAAAAGTATTGTAAAAAGAATGTGCCTGATGAAAGTACATTAAAAAAAGGCTATGTTAATGATTTATATGTGGATACTGTAACAAAAATTCGAAAAATTATACAAAATAAATTTATTCATTGTTCGGTGGATGAAACTACTGACTGCCGCGGTAGATATATCGCTCACTTATTAGTAGGCGTTTTAAACGAAGAGACTAGCAATAAATCGTATTTGATTGTTTCTAAAGAATTGGAAAAAACCAATCATTTAACTATAGTAAGATTCGTTAATGAAGCTTTAATGAATTTATTTCTTCCCGACATTTTGCCAACAGAGAAAATTCTTTCAATGTTGTCAGACGCTGCACCATATATAATAAAAACAGGAAATCATTTAAAAAATTATTTATAAAAATCTCATTTATACAACATGTTTAGCACACGGCATAGACAGGGTCGCGGAAGAAATAAAATATAAGTTTCCACTAGTTAATACTTTAATTAGTAATATGAAAAAATTTTTTATAAAAGCACCTTTGAGGGTAAGAATTTACAAAGAAATGTTACCAAACATTCCTTTGACGCCAGAACCCATTTTAACAAGATGGGGTACTTGGTTAAATGCGGCATTGTTCTGTGCCGATAATTATCAAAAATCAAAGAGGTAGTTTCAGAAATATCAGGCTGCTCTAGTTCTTGCATTATAAAATCAAAAGAAGTTTTAAGAAAAGTCGAATTACGCAGTCAACTGGTATTTATAAAAGCAAATTATTCTTTTATAAGTAACGTAATATTGAAATCAGAACAAGAATAAGTTCCATTGCATGAAAATATTAATCGATAAATTTAGAAAATCCTGTTTAGATGCCCCTGGATCTATAGTAGAAACCATCTTGAATAAACTGGATACAGTATTAAATAAAAATACGGGTTATTAATTATTAAAGAAAATTTCCCAGGTCTTGTCTTTCGAAAATGAGAATCTTGATCTTAATATTGAACCTGCAATACTGAGCAGTTTTCGGAACGCTTCAGTAACTTCAGTGGACGCTGAAAGAACCTTTTTAGTATATAAACATATTTTGTTTGATAGACATCAAAATTTCAACTTAGAAAATCTCGAAAAGTATATAATTGCAAGCACGTTTGTAAATAAAGAATAATTTAATTAATAACAGCCATTTAAGAAGTACAATTAGTTATTAACAGTTGTAAGCCATTTCCTCAAACAGGATAAATTATATCAAGAAATGGGGTAACACTGATACATTAGTTTTGATAACTAATTGCATAAATATTGTGTGAGTTTTTTGAGAGTTGCCATTTTTATTACAACTAAACCGTTGATTTAATCGAAAAATTGTTCAAATAAGAGTTGTAGATATCGACGGGGGCAACCGATTGCTATAGTCGGGAGCTTTATAGCTCTTATGGTTTTCGAGCTATGATACAAATTTATAGATTTTTAAATGAGACTATAGATTAATTTTTCCAATAAAAATGATCTAATGCATTAATTAACAACATAAATGAGCAAAAAAAATTTTTTTTACCCGTTTAATTTTTTAATTTTGCTTTAATTTATCAGTTAGGCGGTAAAAATATGAATATGTACTTGAGATTTCTTCAACCGATAGTGTTCTGGTTGGGTACATTTCCATTACATCCAATAAAATAACCTTTTTCAGTACCATTTCTATCATACTAATTTGATTGTAATAAAAATGGCAACTCTCAAAAAACTCACATGGTATATCTAATTTTGATTTATAATGAATGTCTGTGTATAACATTGTACTTAATTAAATAAAAGTTATCAGAAAACTGTCATTTTTACTGCCTATAATTATTATTAATAAAAAACCTTTAAATAAATCCTATTTTTGCATTTATTACTGCATATTTTAAGAAATTCATGCACATTTTATTGCATATTTTTCAATATTTTTCTCCATATAATTCCTCTCTCTACTAATAACTATCCAAGAAAGCTTATAAATGAAATATAAAAGAAACAGTTACTAATAAACAAATATTTTACTTCGCAAAAATACCACTTTTATTTTGAAACTGTGACAATATTGTTTCGAACCGTCATTCAGTTCATTTTCAAACAGAATAAAAATTACATTCGATACATACCTTATATACTAATTTTATCTACCTATACTTATGGAGGGGAAGTGGTATGTGATGTGGAAGTGGAAGGGGTGGGAGTAGTAGGAGAATCCAAAATTCAAGAAAAACAAGATTACATTACATGTGACAAGAGGCAAACAAACACGTGACAAAAGATTGAACTTGAAAATGACAAAAAGACAATACTAGAGTGAATACAGTTTTAAACAGAAATTAAAATTTATATAAGTTATAATATTGAAAATAAAGTTGAACTGTAAATATCAGTGTAATAATTTAAAAGGTGATCGGAGCTATGTTTATTTATTTCTATTGCTTCTAGGATTGTTAACTTCTGTCCTTTGCTTGCCTCGTGTAACACTGTAATTTCCCGTTCTGGTGTGTGTCCGGTGTCTATTAAATGTCTCGCAAAAGCAGAGTCGGATTTCTTATTTCTACACGACCTGAAATGCTCTGCTCTCCGGGTTTCAAAATTTCTGCCAGTTTGACCGATGTAAAAACCATTACAATCTTGGCAGTGTAGCGACAATACCTTCTTTGTACAACTAAATTGTCGCTACATTCAACTATTTATAATAATATAGTATTTTGCATTTTCAAAATTTAATTTGTTGCCATCTATTGGTACAACGAGTAAATTCACATTTTCCTTTCACCAATTTGTTTAAAAAAAATTTAAATTGTTGCCATCTATTGGTGCGACACGTAAATTTATAATCGATTTAGATAATTTATCGAAATAAAAGTAATGCATCGCCTAGTGGTATTGTATTGAGTTAATGTAAATTTTGTTATTTCTAAATTATGTAATACAAGTTTCTAGAATCATTTGAATGATTAAGTAATATCCTTTGCTTTTCTCCATGTTTATCAAAACTTGCAAAAAAAAAAACAAGTGGAAGGGGTAAGATCCTTTCTGAGATACAAAATTAATAAAGTGACTCTCTCTTGATGCCGGACTGTCGAACTGAAAACATTAAAAGTACATATAAAATTTTTCATTCAACAAAAAAAAAAATATATATATATATATATATATATATATATATATATATATATATATATATACATATGTATATATATACATATATATATATATATATATATATATATATATATATATATATATATATATATATATATATATATATATATAATATTCGAAATAATTACAATGAAGCGAAAATATTTTTTTCGGTCGACTAATATAAAAGCTAAGTAATTTTTATTTAAGCTAAATCATTTTTTCAAGGAAATTTATTTACGTCTCTGGCGATTTGCGTAAATATGTTTTATTTAGTAATTTCTTTCATTGTAAATTTAAATAAGTTTCCACGCTTTCAAATTCAGGTGATAGGTTCTGTAATTTTTTAAATGTCTTTTCCAATTTCAAATTTTTTATATATTAATGTTATTCTTACTAACGAACTTTATTTAAATTTAATCATGTGAAATTTTGTAATATTTTATTTACTCATTGTCCCTGAAAATGCCCTCGTGGCGAAATTTTTAATGTGATATTCCAAAATTATAATCATATGTGTGATCGGGTATTTTCTTTTCTTTCCAAACCACATAAGGTTTGATGCGGCTAATTGGGTATTTTCGAAAGAAATACTTTCTTAAGTAGTAAGGATTGGCCGGAGCTGGAGCCACCTTCCCACCTGCCGACTTTTTGAGTGACCTCTTCAGGTGGTAAAACTACCGAGGTGGTTCTAGAAGCCTCCGGCTGTGGGTGGAGCAAAATTTGGTCTCCAACCTAACGATATCTAGTGAAATTTTTTCTAACCTAACAGAACCCAACGGAACTTGATCCAACCTAACAGAACCTAAGGAAATTTGGTGGAACCTAACAAATTTTTTTCTAACCGAAGAATTCCCTAATAGATGGCGCAGCCACCTTCGAGCCCTGTAAATTCCCTAATAGATGGCGCAGCTACCTTTGAGCCTGTGAATTCGCTACTAGATGGCGCTCGTAGTCTGGATTCCTGTGTGTAAGTTTGAAAAATTGTCAATAGATGGCATCGAAAACCTTTTTTTTTTTGATAGTTAAACTAGCCATTAAAAAAAGATGGCCTTGCTTTCATAATTTTATAATATTTTTATCTGAAAACAGGTTTAAACTGTCAGCTGACGTCACTAAAGGTAAACTGATATCAAACAGCGAAGATTTCTCTCTAATATGCAAAAATGAATTTTATCATATGATTGTATATTTTTATCTGAAAACAGGTTTAAACTTGTATAAATTGCCAGCTGACGTCACTAAAGGTAAACTGATATCAAATAGCGAAGATTTCTGTCTAATATGCGAAAATGAAGCAGCAGGTTTTAACCTGTATGGCTACATAAAGTGTGACAGCTGACGTCACCATACTATTTTTTCTGCTATAAAAAGGGCGCGACAGAATTTCATCAGTTACAATTTTGTTCGAAACTTTAGTGAAAAAAACATTAAATCTTATTGTTGTGAATTTTCAATTGTTGTGTGTTAAGAGTTAATTGTTGCCAACAATGGAATCCATTACTGCTGGTGCTTCATCTGGAAACAGAGACTTAATTCAAAAAATGGCTGGAAATTTTGTGGATGAATTGAATCATCTTGGCGCTGTTAAACGATGGATTAAACTTTCTGATATGGAAATTGGAAAAGTATATAAAATAATGGGAGCCAGTCAACTACCATCGAAATTCGATTCATCGAAAATGAAGACAATATTGGAATTGGAAATTGGATACATTTCGTTACCAGCGAGATTTGACAATTTGAACGAGCAGATGCTGGCATGGTTGCAAAGCAATCCAAAACTTGGTATTATGAATAATGGACCCATTGGACTAACTCATAAATTGCAATTCAAAACGTTGGATCTTCTTGAAATCGTGGAGGATGCTGAATGGGGAATTTTGTAATTTATTCTCTTCAAAATGTATTATTTAATTGTACTATGTATTTTAAAAATTTCAATATTGTATCAATTTTTACATATATTTAATAAAAAATTATAAAAAAACAAAAAAAAAATTCGATTTTTTTTTCAATACCCATCGCTAGACATTGATTTATATTCTAGTTTTGATTATGCCAGATTAATAAATAAACATTATTTGGTGTTTAATAAAAAATTTAAAAAATCGATTTTTCAATTCAGGTCTCGTCTCTAAATCACAATTTTTGAACTAAGTATAAATCAATAATACATATGAGTAATATTTGATATGCATCGTATTATTAGGTTTTATGGTGAATAATTATAAAACAAAAAAAAGATTTAATATCCCCTGAAAACGAAAAATTTAATTTTTCACATGCTTAATAAAAATTATTTTTCAAGTTTAATAAAAATTATTCTTTATAAAATTGTCTATCAAATATTAGCCTTGCACATATAAGAAATGCTGATTTGCTAAAATATAAATCTTGGAATGTGGATACATAATGTTATAAGTCCAATACGTTCATACATATGTATATATGAATATTACATTGTAATACAGGTATTCGCTATATCTATATGAATTGTCAAATCACTATATTGAGCCGTACTGTGGGCTGGATTATACATAATAATAAAATTTTCCCCTTAAGGACCCACAAAAAATAAAAAATATAAAAAATTCGCTAGACCGGTTTCGACTACTTTTGTAGTCCTCTTCAGTAGCATAAACAATAAATAACCATAAAAATCAGAAATATCATAAAATTAGAAAATATAAATATACGAAATCAGAAATATAAATATAATAAAAAATAAATAAAGGATTAGGAAAAAATATTTTCCTTCGTTAAAAATACCTAAATAAATATAAAAATAATAATAATAAATAACCAATAAATATAAAAAATAAAATAAAAGTAGAAATATGAAAAAAATTAATTAAAAAAACCGCAATAAAATAGAAATAAAATATATATGAAAGACAACAATAAAAATAAAATGAAATTAAAATGAAATAAAAGTAGAAATATATAAAAATAAAAAACAACAATAAGAATGAAAATAAATATAATAGTAAAAGTATGTAAATGTAAAAATAAAAACAATAATAAAAATAAAAATAAAATAAAAATACCATATCCAGAACAAACCAGATATCCTCTTGATTTCAAACCGCAAAAAACAGTTTAACTTCAAAAACCCAATATTCGCATAAACGTCACTTGGATGATAGCAGTGAGTTTTAAACAAATGTCAGATATTGCGAAATTGAAGCCTGCTTTATACGATTTCTCGTCAAAATTCTCGTGTTCCCAGTGTGGAAAATCTTTTGCGGTTCATGAATGAGTTGGAACCCAGTATTAGTTTTACAGTTGAATATGAGAGAGATTCTAAGCTGCCTTTTCTAGATATTGAGATCACAAGGGATAATTACGCTTTGTCGTTCGATATTTATCGCAAGCCGACTAATGTTGACAGATTTATCCCAAGTGACTTTTTTTGCCATTGGAGTCAGAAAATGGCGGCTTTCAATTTCTTGATTAACAGGTTAATCACTTTTCCATTATCTCAATCCAATTACGACAAGGAATTGAAATATATCCGACGCGTGGCTGTCATTAATGGATATTCGTCCAGGTTGATCGACCAATTGTTAAGGAAGGCAAAATGGCGAAAGTCGATTAAGGACAGTACAACGCTTGAAGTGAAAGAACCGGTTCTGAGAACGTCTTTAACTTTTTATGGCAAAAAATCAGTGTCGGTTTCTAATGCTATGAAAAGCTTCAACACGAACTTACAGGTAGCTTATACGGCCAATGATAAATTAAGTTCATTGCTGGGTAATACCAAGGACCGAATTCCGGATCTTCAAAAGTCTGGAATATATAAAATTAACTGTCAGAATTGTGATAAACATTACATCGGACAAACGCGGCGCCCTCTGAATGTGCGATACAAAGAACACGTTGCACATATCAGATATGGTCGTAGCGAAAAATCAGCAGTGGCTTCTCATGTGCACGAAACGGGTCATCAGGTTGGTGAGATTGAGTTGTTGAAATTAGTATCCAATCCACTTAAACTGGATGCCTACGAAAGTGTGTATATCAGCAGGATGGGAAAGAACACTTTAAATAATGACAGTGGTCCTGTTCCATTCTCTGATCTATACAGTCTGTGTGCTGGGAAGGTTCACTCAATGGAATCCACACATCCCGTGACTGGTCCAGATACCAGAACCAATCAGAACACGAGAATTTTGACGAGAAATCGTATAAAGCAGGCTTCAATTTCGCAATATCTGACATTTGTTTAAAACTCACTGCTATCATCCAAGTGACGTTTATGCGAATATTGGGTTTTTGAAGTTAAACTGTTTTTTGCGGTTTGAAATCAAGAGGATATCTGGTTTGTTCTGGATATGGTATTTTTATTTTATTTTTATTTTTATTATTGTTTTTATTTTTACATTTACATACTTTTACTATTATATTTATTTTCATTCTTATTGTTGTTTTTTATTTTTATATATTTCTACTTTTATTTCATTTTAATTTCATTTTATTTTTATTGTTGTCTTTCATATATATTTTATTTCTATTTTATTGCGGTTTTTTTAATTAATTTTTTTCATATTTCTACTTTTATTTTATTTTTTATATTTATTGGTTATTTATTATTATTATTTTTATATTTATTTAGGTATTTTTAACGAAGGAAAATATTTTTTCCTAATCCTTTATTTATTTTTTATTATATTTATATTTCTGATTTCGTATATTTATATTTTCTAATTTTATGATATTTCTGATTTTTATGGTTATTTATTGTTTATGCTACTGAAGAGGACTACAAAAGTAGTCGAAACCGGTCTAGCGAATTTTTTATATTTTTTATTTTTTGTGGGTCCTTAAGGGGAAAATTTTATTATTATGTATATGAATTGTGTTTAAAAGCCAAATTTATTTTCCTGAATTTTTTTAAAGCTAATTTTCATTTTTAGTTATATATTTTAAAGTTTAATATTTAGTTTTTGTCTTAATATAATATTTAAAATTAGTGAATTAAGAAAAATTTTGTGTTTTTGTATGTGAGTTTTGTTTGTTTCCGCGTGTATTATACCAATTGAAAAATTTGCTTGTGAAAAATAGGAAAATCTTCTTCCTCAGCAATTGAAAATTCTATTAATATTAGAAAATTTATTTCCGGTAATAGTATTGTTAGATACTAGAACAACTGAAAACTTTTAAAACAAAAATTTTGTTCTATTTGAAAACTATAGTTTTTGTTTGTTTTCGCGCGAATTGTGTACAAAGCGAAATTTCTTAGACTGTTTTTGTGAATTTTCAAAGTTAATTGTCTTAATTATAATATTTAAAATTAGTGAATTAAGAAAAAATTTGTGTTTTTTTTTGTGTGTGATTTTTGTTTGTTTTCGTTTTGTTTTATTTGAAAATCATAGTTTTTGATTGTTTGTGTGTGTGTGTGTGTGCTGTTTTTAGGTAAAACTACAGGTAAGCTGAAAAACACCTTTAATTCCTTTTTAGTATTAATTTTAACACTCGCTAGAAATTTTTAGCTATACCTATAAATACATTTATCATAAATTATAACTAGGGTTACCAATTTTTTTCTAATCTCGTGAATAAGCAAAAATAAAGTATTTGAGAGAAAAAACTATTTTCAAAACTTAAATTTAAGTTGAGTAAAACATTTTTTGTGTTTTAGCATATGCTAACACATTTTTTTTGTTATGTACGAATGTTTCAGCGCTAGTTTTACAATCTAAGTTCAGATTTAAATAATTCATTTTATATTAAAATTATAGAGGATCTATTTCTCTCTGCTTGCCACTTTACATTCATCACCGAAAATCTCTCTCAGTGAAAGCTAGGGTTGTGGAAACAGGAAGCAAATAAGAAATAATTTTTATATTTGGTACGTTTTCACGCGCGTTTTTGAGTATATATTGTCGTTTTTTCAATAGCATTTTTCTTTTCAAATACTTTGCTATTATTAATAAATTTTTCTGGATTTCTTTAAGTATATTATTTATTCAGAATATAGGTGAATAAATAAAAATTTTTAGGAAATTTTTACATTATGCACTAGGGCGCATATTGCTAGCCGATATTATCACATGATAATAAACATATTGACCGAAACATGTCACAATTTTTTTTCAAAAAGTGGTATTTTTACGAAATTTAATTAGGGTGCACACTAAATGAATATTGGTAGGTAGTATTATTTTTGATAATAAACATATTGACCGAAACATGTCACAATTTTTTTTTCAAAAAGTGGTATTTTTACGAAATTTAATCAGGGTGCACACTAAAATGAATATTGGTAGGTAGTATTATTTTTGATAATCAACATATTGACCGAAACATGTCACAAATTTTTTTTCAAAAAGTGGTATTTTTACGAAAATTTAATTAGGGTACACACTAAAATGAATATTGGTAGGTAGTATTATTTTTGATAATAAACATATTGAACGAAACATGTCACAATTTTTTTTTTCAAAAAGTGGTATTTTTACGAAATTTAATCAGGGTGCACACTAAAATGAATATTGGTAGGTAGTATTATTTTTGATAATCAACATATTGACCGAAACATGTCACAAATTTTTTTTCAAAAAGTGGTATTTTTACGAAAATTTAATTAGGGTACACACTAAAATGAGTATTGGTAGGTAGTATTATTTTTGATGATAAACATATTGACCGAAACATGTCACAAAATTTTCTATAAAAAATTTTTCACTAAAATGTCGGAAAACGACATTTCATATTACACGAGCTAATGATATTCCAACTAAGGGTGGAAATGATTCCAGACTACAATAATTCTAGTTTAAACAATTTTCTTTTACAATTTTTAGAATTTACAGGATGGGCTAGGAGAATTCCGTGAATAAAATGTAAAATATTTTTTTTCGCTCAAATTTAACCACGTTTTGTGAATATTTGAAAATATAATTTTATTTTTAAAAGTTATAATAATATCTACAAGAAAGATTTTTTTGGAATGCAAAAGATTAACCTTGAAAATAGCTTACTCAGCACATTCCGCACATTTTTTACATATGAAATCGTCGCCGCTTTGAAATGCAACATGTTTGAGCAAGTAAATATATACATTGTGTATGCTAATGTAGTAAAATTATTACATCATATTGTGCAATCAAGCTTGTTGTAACTTGCTAACATCTGTATGACGTCATAAATGAAAAAAGGATATAAATACGCGTGATAAACGGTTTTAAAACCATTACGTCTTCTGATTTCATAAAGTACAGTGTGCTTCGTGTCATCATATCGTATTTTGCGAATTTTTAAAGTTAGCTTTTTATTTCAAAGTTTAATTTCATAAATTTTATTACATTTTTTTTCAATATTGGTGAGTAAGAAACATTTAATAATTTCTATTTTGAAATTATTATTACTAATTTTTTGTATGCAACAACTTAAAACTAAAACAATATTTTTTGTGAATTTAGGAAAAATGGCGTTGTTCAAGTGTGAAATGTGCCCAGCAGGATTCAGCCGTCGGGATGCTTTGACAAGACATTTGAAGACGAAACATGGCGACAATGGCTCATCTTTAAAATGCGGTCGGTGTGGGGTCATGTTTACGAGAATGGATAATTTACGACAACATCTGAAAAAATTCCATTCAACGGCTGTATTGTGCGATTACTGCGGCGAATATGTTGAAGGTGATCTGGAGCGGCATATGGCTAATAAACATGGACAACCCGCAACCAGCGTCGAACCTGATCATGAGCAGCCCTCAACCAGCAGCGGTCATGTTTCGAAAAAGCGCGCAGCCGGTGAACAACATGGCAGTCCATCTAAAAAACCAAAGGCGGATCGGGGAACAAGACGTTGCGAAGTATGTGACATGGATGTATCGATTTCTTCATTCAATGGGCATTTACGAAGCGCGGCTCACAAAAATAAATTATGCCGCGGTACTGGAAACGTAAATGTGGAAACGATCAACAGCGCGTTCAAAACCAGAATTATCAGCTACCGGGTGAAGAGTTCCGAGTACTTCCAGTCCATTGAAGAATTTTTGGATGAAGTTAAGGAAACTGTACTACAGCTGCTGCATATGGAACTGGCGAAGCATACGTCATTTAAAACAAATTTCGAGTTATTCGGTCTGTATGCAAAATTCGACAAGGACGATAATTTACTGCTGGATTTGAAGTCGTTCAACACCAGAAATGTTACTGTTTGCGAATCCGCCAACATGGAGGAAATTTACCGTAATATGGTGTCGACTGTAGTGCGCAAGAGTGAAGAATTCCAGGAACGAGATAGTGGCTGGTCGCTTTTGGAAGTCCGATATTTAGAAGTGAACGTTAATAAATACAATCCGCTTCGGGCTTCATCATATATCGAGCTTCCGGCATGGATTAAGCGAAAGAAGGCGGTCGTTAATGTGCAGAATGAAGACCAGGCTTGCTTCGCATGGGCGATAACATCGGCTTTACATCCTGCGGAACTAAGTTCAAACCGAGTCGCATCATATCCTCATTACTCATCAGTATTGAAGTTCGACGATATTGAGTTCCCAATGAAGATCAAAGATATAAAATTATTCGAATTGCTCAACAACATCAGCGTCAATGTTTATGGACTGGAAGAAAAAAGTATTGTTGGACCGCTGCACTATACGAAAAACAAAAGGAACATCCATGTGAATCTGCTGTACATTGAAAATGGCGAAAACAGTCACTACTGCTGGATTAAAAATCTAAGCAAATTAGTGAGTAATCAGCTGACTAAACGTGAACATAAGCAGTGGATTTGTGATGGATGTCTCCAATTCTTTCGAACAGAAGAGTGGCTTATCGAACATTCTAAAGAAGACTGCAACAAAGTCCGCACTGTAATACCAAGTCCTGGCACAGACAGCATTCTGAAATTTCAAAATTATGCCAAGCAGATGCACGTCCCGTTTACGATATATGCAGACTTCGAATCCATATTGAAACCATGCGATACATGCATACCGAATCCCGATGGATCGTTTACGAACACCACGCATATCCACGAACCATTCAGCTTCGCCTATTACATCAAATGTTCGTATGATGAGTCATTAAATAAATTCGAAACGTACCGCGGGCCGAACTGTGCGAAAGTGTTTATGGAAAAATTGGAAGAAGATGGATGCTCAACGACTGCATAAAATTTTACAAAAGGAAATTCCGATGAAGCCATTAACAGCGCTGGATTATTTAGTATTTGGATTAGTCGAAGATTGTTCCATATGCGGCGATAAATTGGGCAACGATCGTGTGCGGGATCATGACCATCTAACGGGTGAATTTCGAGGCGCCGCACATAGCCAGTGTAATCGGCTTTACAGACTACCGAAATTCATCCCGATCGTTTTCCATAATTTATCTGGATATGATGCGCACTTTATCATCCGGGAATTTGAAGTCTCCAGGGAACGAATCGATGTCATTCCGAACAACAAAGAAAGTTTTGAAAAAGATTATTTCAAGTTAAAAAATAATAGTGTTTTCGGGAAAACAATGGAGAATGTGGACAAACGTGTTGATGTGCGACTAGTGACTCATTGGGAGAATATTCGTAAACAGTTGGGTGCTAATAATTTGATAAGCAGACCGAACTTTCACAGTTGTTCAATTATCAATGAAAATCTGGTCGCTATACAAATGGACCGTTTGAAAGTGAAGTATGATAAACCGATTTACGTAGGATTTAGCGTGCTCGAGTTATCCAAGACTTTAATGTACGATTTCCACTACGGTTATATAAAACCAAAGTACAGCGACAAAGTGGATTTACTGTACATGGATACCGACAGTTTTATATACCAGATACAAACGGACGATTTTTACGCCGATATTAAGCCGCAAATTAGTGAGTATTTTGATACGAGTGATTATGCTGCAGATAACATCTATGGACTGCCACAATTAAATAAAAAAGTGCTCGGGAAATTTAAAGATGAGTGTTCTGGGACAATAATTAAACAATTTGTCGGTGTTAAAGCTAAATCCTACTGTATAGTGAAAGACGGTGATGTGCCCCCAATTAAAAAACTCAAAGGTGTTAAAAAAGATGTGGTGAAAAACGAAATAGACGTTAAAGACTATATAAATTGTGTGATGAGCAAAGACTCAAGTGCTGTGTTGTATAAACAAATGAGTGTTTTCCGCAGTTTAAAACATCGACTATACACACATTTAATCAATAAGGCCGCGCTCACAAACGATGACGACAAACGGTTCATAGTACCCAACAACAGATTCAAAACTCTCCCATGGGGGCATTATAAAATAGAAGATTTTTATTTTTGTTAATTTTGTATATATTTTTTTTAATTTTGTATATATCTTTTTGCTAATTTTGTATATATATCTTTTTTTTTTAATTTTGTATATATCTTTTATTAATTTTGTATATATTTCTTTGTTAATTTTGTAAATATTCTTAAAACCATGGTTTTAGTTTATAAGTCGTACTTATTAAGTAATTAGTTTGTAAAATAATAATGGCCATTATTAATTCAAATTTTAGTTTTATTAAAATAAAATATGTACATGTCAAAATATTATAATTTCAAAAAAAATACATGAAAAAAATTTAAAAAAAAAATACAAAAAAAAAAATTTAAAAACAAAAAAAAAATCCAAAAAATTAAAAAATAAAAAATTATAAAAAATACATGATGAAAAAAAACTTAAGAAAACAATTAAAAAAAGAAAATACATCATAAAAAAAAAATACATGAAAAATTAAATATTGAAATTCGTATTTAAAATTTTGTATATATCTAAGTAGTCTTGTAAGTTCGTCGACGGCCACGCGCCCGTATTCGGATCGCTTTCCCAGCCCAGGAGTGCTGATTGATTGGCTGTACCTTTTTCAATGTTCTGCACGATCCACTCCAACAATTCACCGTCTTCTTCTACGCTCTTTGGATTGAAGCACAATCGAGGAATATCATGTTCTTCCACAAGTTTCAATATACGATCCAGCAGTTCCGGACGAGCATATGTTATCGTTTTTCGCATCCACAACGTAAGAAAGTATGTCAGCGTGTCGAATCCATCTAGGCGGTCTTCTCCAATATCAGATTCGTTGAAGGTAAGTGTGAATAGAAGATCAAAAGTTTCCACAGACGAACCCCATTCTATAGCTGATGTTATTTTTTCAGGAAAAAAAATGTCACGATCTCTTGATGCTATGGATCGGATCATCTCCAAATCAGATAACCGAATGGCTTTATTCAACATCATCTTCAGCAATCGAGTTCTAGCCATGGATTCCTCCACTATTATAAGGTGTTGAAGACTTTCACTCATTGTTGTGTTTTCACTGGATATTGCTTCGCCAAAAAAAAAAAATGAAACTGCTCCGGCTCATCGTCATCATCATAATTTTATACTGCTCCATGTTGGTGGGGGGATACTGCAACTGCTCCGGTCCATCATGCGTATTCGCTGCTCCATGTTGGTGGGGGATACTGTGACTGCTCCGGTCCACCATACGTATTCGCTGCTCCATGTTGGTGGGGGGTACTGCGACTGATCTGGCCAATCATGCGTATTCGCTGCTCCATAGTGGTGGGGATATCATACCAAGTCTTTGCTATCAATGCAGCTATTGGCGCTACTTGGGAAGCCGAGCCACTTCACGTATACTTTATCTTTCTTTTTTTTCAACACCTTTTCCACTAAATATACGTCTGGATATTTAACTTTTTGTAATTCTTCTTGGTAAAATCCACCTTTAATAGGATTACCATGATAATCTTCTAATAGATACGTAACCGGATTGGTTAATCGCACTTTATTGATTTTAAAAAGTTCCGTCGTCCATGATGGTAGATATCCTTTATCGAATTGAGATTTATGCTTGCTAATGCGGACTACATCGCCAACATCATATTTCGGTAGATCCACAACTTTTATATGATTGTAAACAGTTGAAAGGAGCAATTTCTCCTTGCTTGGTGTTACATCACGCGGTCGCATTTTTATTGTTCTATGTTTCCGTGAATTGTAACTGTCCATTAAGTCGTCTAGTATATCCAGCCATCGATACGATCCATTGTAACTAAACTTCTTCCACATTTCAGTCTTCAGCGTTGTATTAAATCTCTTTACAACACCGAGAATCATTCCAATTCCAAAAACTGGTGGAATTTTACCATTCCTGGTTCCACTTTTTGCCGGCCTGTCTGCTGTAGGATCACTTGCCGGAGGTGCTGCTGGTGTTGCGAAAGTAGTGAATGCTTATAAAACAGCAAAGAAACAATTGGATGAAAATGAACGTCATAACAGGATGATGGAAGCAATTGCTCTTGGATCCAAATCTGGAACTGGACTTTATTTGAAACCATACAGAAGAGGTTTGGGACTTTACATCGAATCAAAAAACCGCTAAGCGAGCTACCCGATCGACCATTAACTGATCGCGACATTTATCAGTTTGGAAACAAATATTTATCCAATTTTCGTGGCGTGTTCATGAGAGATGATTTACCGAAACGTCCAAGGCGAAAGGAGTGTGGAGTAGTCAATTTGGATAATTCATCAGGACCAGGAAGCCATTGGGTAGCGTACGCCAAAGATAACAAGAACGTCGAATATTTTGACAGTTTTGGAAATTTGCCACCACCCGCAGAAGTTGTGCAATATTTACATGGCAATAATATTAAATACAATTATAACAGATACCAAAATTATGAACAGTACAACTGTGGACATTTATGTCTAGAATTTTTATGGAATACAAATTATTTTCAATAATTTTGGTTCACTTCTCATCTATACTTTAAATATACCCGTGGCAAGAAGTTTCTGTCATTCGTATCTTAGTCACCATGTCGTTAACATTAACGTTAAGTGGTGATTCATCTATACTAACAGCTGAGTATTTTCCACCCATCGATTTGCCGGGTGATTATGTATGCGGGTTGGTCAATTTTGAAACATACAATGCAGTGCCAAATATCGACGAAACAAATAATTTGTTCCATTACGGTGATGGAGAAGTGAAATGCATCGAGATACCTGTCGGCAATTATGATCTGGAAGATTTGGAGTTTCAAATAGAAGATCGGATACTAGAGAAGAGAAAACCGGGTGAGAGCCCGCGACTTATACTTCGTGCAAATAACAATACGCTAAAAAGTGGAATAAAATGTACGGAAACAATTCATTTCGATCAAGAACGAACAATTGGCTCGCTACTTGGCTTCAGTAAGCGAAAACTTGCGGCTGGTCATTACCATTATTCGGATAAACCAACGAATATCATGAAAGTGAATCTGATACAAATTGAAACTAACATTACAACGAACAGCTACCTGAACAACGTTCCAGCACATAATATTTATTCGTTTTCGATTCAAGTGGAACCTGGGTATAAAATAAGCGAATCACCGAATACAGTTATTTATATGCCGGTGACCGTGAGACGGATAACATCTCTAGTTTTACGAATTGTGGATCAAGACGGCAATTTAGTGAATTTTCGAGGCGAAACGATAACAGTAAAGTTGCATTTGAAGCCAGCGTAAAAATGTTGGTATTTAAAGACGAAAATGTGGTGCGACCGATCAGTCTACAACTTGCCACCAAGGTGAACGGATCGGCGAGGAAGAAGCAACAACGACCACCGTTAATAAGAGAGAACAAACAATTTCTTCGACAATTGGGTTTCAAGCTGAAGAGGAAAAAATGAGCAGCATTTTAAGCATCAATACTGGAATCGATTTCGATGAGAGTATTTCAAACATCGAGTATCACTGCTATTCGCCATTTCTAAATGCGTTTGGAAACAGCGACGAAATACGAATCTGCTGTCAAAACCAAGATCTGATCCTGCTGCCGCACGAAAGTTGTCTGTATGTGGAAGGACAATTGTTAAAGAGTGATAAAACAGTATCGACTACAGCGGAATTATCCAACAATTCATTGGCGTACCTGTTTGAAGAAATACGATATGAACTGAACGACGTGGAAATCGATCAATGCAAGTACGTGGGACCAACAACAACGTTAATCAATTATTTGGCATTAAACGAAAATGAAAGCAAACTACTCTACAACGCCGGATGGTGTCCAGGTGAAACAATTAAAGTAACGGAAAAAGGTTACTTCAATTTCTGTCTACCATTGGCGCAGATGTTTGGATTTCTTAACCATTACAAGAAAGTTATCATCAATGCGAAACATCAAATAATTCTGACTCGAGCTCGGACGGATCACGATGCAGTCATATCACCAACGGATGACGTCACTTTCCATATACATAAAATTCAATGGATGGTTCCGCACGTTACGGTTGCAGATGAACAGAAACTGAAGTTGTTGAAATATGTGGAAAAT
The DNA here is from genome assembly GCA_035578155.1 of Brachynemurus nebulosus. NCBI lineage: Eukaryota > Metazoa > Arthropoda > Insecta > Neuroptera > Myrmeleontidae > Brachynemurus > Brachynemurus nebulosus. The sequence continues at coordinate 10,406,989 of JAPWDM010000007.1, forward strand.
AGTCGAGATATTACAATTGCTTTTCGATCATGGGATATGCATATACAGCCAACGATTCCAACAGCGAGACAAAACATTTGGACGGTGAAAACATCGACTCAGCTGGAAAAACCACGCTACATTATATTCGCTCTACAAACGAATCGACGAAATAAAAAAGATAAAGATTCCAGTATTTTCGATCACTGTGAACTTTCAGACGTCAAAGTTTATTTAAATTCTGCGAAATACCCGTACATGGATTTGAATTTGGATTTCAGTAATGATAGATATGCAGTAGCATATCACATGTATTCGAAATTTCAACAAGCATATTATGATTGTAAGAAGAATGAACCGCTTTTAAGCAAAACACAATTCAAGAATATCGCTCCAATCGTATTCATCGATTGTTCTCATCAAAACGAAACATTGAAAAGTGGACCAGTGGATATTCGAATTGAATTTAAAACGTTGAAGGAGGTGCCGGAGAATACATCAGCATTCTGTCTTCTACTACATGACCGAGTGGTTCAATATAATCCATTGACGAATATTGTTACAAAATATGTATAAAAGCATCGCAATCCGATTATAAATCAGTCAGTTTCGCTCTAGACAACGCACAATGAAGGCCGACGCAGCAATTGTTGACTTCCAAGGATTTCCAAATTCAACAAATGGGAAATTCTACATAAAGGAATTGGCTGTGTTGAAATTCGATTCTTCCGAAGAAAATTGTGGTGAAGATTATATACTACAACATTATGTATTCAAATCACCAATACCGTTTTGCGGATTAAGTGAAAAAGATCAACGCACAGCTCGCTGGTTGCGGAAAAAGCATCATGGGTTCTCCTGGATGGATGGACATATTGAATACGAGGAACTACAATACATTTTAATAAACAATCTGCATGGAACTCGAATCATCTATACGAAAGGAGAAGAAAAAGTGTGGTATTTGAAACGACTACTACCATCAGCGCCCATTATGAACTCTGAAGAAATAACAATTTGCCCCAAGTTGAGAATCATAACATCAACATACGCTAGTCCTCGATGCGGCCATCATTCCGGAGCAACTTGCGCCATGGAAAATGTCATATCCATATACAAATATTATTGTAATAACATTTAAACATTTTTACTGTAAAATATTTCTTTTACTTAAATTTATTAAAATAAGAAAAAAATATTAAAAAAAAATTAAAAATAAAAAAAAAATGTGTTTTTATTTAATAAAAAAATAAAAATTAAAAATTAAAAATAAAAAAAAAAAATGTGTTTTTATTTAGAGGAAAACCTGTATAAACCTGTTTTCAGATAAAAATATACAATCATATGATAAAATTCATTTTGCATATTAGAGAGAAATCTTCGCTGTTTGATATCAGTTTACCTTTAGTGACGTCAGCTGACAGTATAAACCTGTTTTCAGATAAAAATATTATAAAATTATGAAAGCAAGGCCATCTTTTTTTAATGGCTGGGTTAATTATCAAAAAAAAAGGTTTTCGATGCCATCTATTGACAATTTTTCAAACTTACACACAGGAATCCAGACTACGAGCGCCATCTAGTAGCGAATTCACAGGCTCGAAGGTAGCTGCGCCATCTATTAGGGAATTTACAGGGCTCGAAGGTGGCTGCGCCATCTATTAGGGAATTCTTAGGTTAGAAAAAAATTTGTTAGGTTACACCAAATTTCCTTAGGTTCTGTTAGGTTGGATCAAGTTCCGTTGGGTTCTGTTAGGTTAGAAAAAATTTCACTAGATATCGTTAGGTTGGAGACCAAATTTTGCTCCACCCACCGCCGGAGGCTTCTAGAACCGCCTCGGTATTTTGCCACCTGCCGAGGTCACTCAAAAAGTCGGCAGGTGGGAAGGTGGCTCCAGCTCCGGCCAATCCTTACTACTTTCTTAGCTAGTTAAAATTTATTTAGTTAGTTAAATGTAGGTTATATTTTTAGGTTAAGTCACTATTTTATATGCTATGGTATCAATTTACGTCGTAAATGTTGGAAAACGGTCTTGTTCGGTAAACAAAAAGTTTTGCACCGTCTAGAATCCGTTCAACGCGACAAAATTTGAGTAAACCCAGTTTAGTGATTCGTACCACGTTTTATTTTAATGTACTTTTTTTTTGGGTCGAGTTATTATTTATACTATGATATCAAAAACGTCCATCGCGACACATTTGAGTAAACCCGTAGTCCAGTAGCTCGTGCCACTAGTCAAATTAATTAATAAGTTTCGTTTACATAGTATTTCGTAATTTGCTAATTATAAGATTAATTTAGAGTAGTTAATAAGTTTACGACACACCAAACTTAATCTCGGAATATCACGTATTTTCAATTAAATATTCTAGTTTGACTTTGTCGTCATTTTTAAAATACCGAATCAAATTCATTTAAAAAAAAAAAGGTTTAAAAATGTGGTCAAACATGTTTTATTTACTATATCAAATTAATTTAATGTGTTATTTACATTTTATTATTAAACTTTGCAATTAAAATAAAATAATTACTTAAAAAGTTTATTAAATATAGTACTGACAAGTAAAGGTCCCGAGGCCGGACCTATCGATTTCGATGAAACTTAAATATATTGTAGAACACTAAAAACTAAGGGACACGTATTTTTTTTTATCTGCGGAAAAACGGTTTGAAGGGGTGAAATCGCCCTCCAAAAATTGGGGTAAAAATTTAATTTTTCAAATATCTCGAAAACAGTAAGAGATAGAGCAAAAGTTTAAATTGGCGATATTGCTCTTTTTTAAAGAGCTATCTATTGATATGCAATTTGTTCATATTACATCAACAGGGGTGGTTGGGGGTTAAAATTTGAGGGTTAATTTTGCAAAAAGGGGGTGAAAAATAAACAATATAAAAATTTTGTTTACAGATTTGAAATCTACGTCAAAAAATCTAATTGACCTGTTTTTGCTCAATGTCCTAATATTAAATCTAGGGGTAGTTAACTAGAGGGTAACTATATCGAATAGTCGTACAATTTGGGTATTTCAAGAAGTTCTTCTTCATGGGAAATAGCTTAAGACAATTAGAATAACGTAGAAATGAAATTCTCGAATTCAAAATTGAGTTTGAGCAACATTGGAGAGGGGGTGAGTCACCCTCTTAAATTACATACTAGTTTATATACACTAATTTTTGCTATTAACACACTGATAGTGGGTAAAATAATGTCACAATAAGTGGTTCTGAAGTTGGACTATCATATATAGGGTCTTTATTAGGTTTGTTTTTTAATGGATATTATAGTTTTCCTTATCGAAAATTATCGATACCGAAAATTACATAACCTAACATAAAATAACGAAACCTAATAAAAACCTTATATACGATAGTCTAACTTCAGAACCATCTATTGTGACATTATTACCCCCTGTCAGTGTGTTAATTGCAAAAATTAGTGTATATAAACTAGTATGTAATTTAAGAGGGTGACTCACCCCCTCTCCAATATTGCTCAAACTCAATTTTGAATTCGAGAATTTCATTTCTACGTTATTCTAATTGCCTTAAGCTATTTTCCATGAAGAAAAACTTCTTGAAATACCCAAATAGTACGATTATTCGACATAGTCACCCTCTAGTTAACTACCCCTAGACTTAATATTAGGATATTGAGCAAAAACAGGTCAATTAGATTTTTTGACGTAGATTTCAAATCTGTAAACAAATTTTTATATTGTTTATTTTCCACCCCCTTTTTGCAAAATTAACCCCCAAATTTTAACCCCCAACCACCCCTGTTGATGTAATTTGAACAAATCGCATATAAATAGATAGCTCTTTAAAAAAGAGTAATATCGTCAATTTAAACTTTTGCTCTATCTCTTACTGTTTTCGAGATATTTGAAAAATTAAATTTTTACCCCAATTTTTGGAGGGCGATTTCACCCCTTCAAACCGTTTTTCCGCAGATAAAAAAAAATACGTGTCCCTTAGTTTTTAGTGTTCTACAACATATTTAAGTTTCATCAAAATCGATAGGTCCGGCCGCGGGACCTTTACTTGTGAGATGTAACAGGGACAAATTATATTTTCATTAACTAAAAATTTCATATAATTTAACTTTAAACAAAACTTAAATGTTTTCAGATTATACCGCCTTAACTTGTAACGTATATTTAATTCAATAATGAACTGTTTATCAATCTATTATATAATTATATAATTGTTTCATGTTTTTCACAAAGGCTTTTAAAATTTGAATTGTTTTTCTTAACTAAAATAAAATGTTTTGGAATTGTATTCGACGCTCATTGAAAAGTTTTATACATTGAAATAAAATTGTTACTATTTGATCAAAGATTATATTCGTTTCATTTCGATATACACTTTCAGGGGGCCTCTTAATTAGGTCGGGGGAAATCCACGGTAAAATCGCTTCCACGTAGCTCTTACATTCCCACCAACACCTAGGGACTAACCAAGGATACACTTCTGCTTATAATTCACCTTCGCATTATTATTAATTCGACCCCAAATGTAGCAACTACCCCAATACCCAAAAGCATATACATACAATAAAAATATATTTCCTTAAAATTAATTTTTTAATTTAATTTTTTTTTTTTCGCTACAGCAGTTTCATTTGTAGATAGCCGATTTTTTAAGTTTATCAATTTTTGTTTTATTATTATATATTAAGTTTCCTAGATTAAAGCCTGATTTAAATGCTATATTGATGTTTGATTTTACTAGAATTTTTTTAATGTTATCTGATATTTTACCAAAATATGTTATGGTTTCAAAGTTAGTTTTTGGTTCTGATTTAACGGAGAGGTAAATTTCTTTTAAGATTTATCGATTAGGTTTGCATTATATCCGTTATTATATTAATAATAATCTTGTTTGTTAAGAATTACGGTAGGAATTCAGCAATTCCATGTATAATGGAATTCAGCAATTCCATGTATAAACCGATCACCCAAAAATGGCATGTTCTCCAAATTTAATTTCCCTGTGTATATAATAAATTTGAGTGGTATTGACCTATGTACTCGAATATTATTGAATTATTTTCTACTTTGTCGGAGTTATAATTATTCAAAGTTGCGTTCAAGGTCACAAAATGGGGATTCCCCAAAATATTTTATCCATTTTTTCGGGGTCTAAGAATAATTAAAAAATGAATACATGTGACATTGAATGTACTTTACATACACTTTCAATCAGACCGATTTCCATCCCAATATATGTACATGTATTGAACTAATTGTAAGTTTTATTTTTTTCTTTAACCGCTTATACTGAAAATACCTCATCTTCGATTTTCGATTTTCTTTTCTTTAATTAAAGTACTTGGTCCCCTCTATAACGTGGTACTCGATTTTCTTTGTTTTTTTTGAGTTTTACCGATTTTACGGGGCTCAGTTTTAAAAATACGTGGATTTTTTAACTAACTGTTAAAATAAAGTATTAATTATAACACTACCCCACCTTTGATTTTCGATTTTCTTTTTTTAAATTAAAGTACTCAGTCTCTTCTATAACGTGGTACTCGATTTTCTTTGTTTTTTTGAATTTTACGGATTTTACGGGGTTTAGTATTAAAAAATACGTGAATTTTTTAGCTAATTGGGAAAATAATGTATTAATTTTAATAGTGTTTTATTTTTGATTTTCCATATTTATATTTTAAATTAAAGTTTAGAGTCCCCTTTATAACGTGGTACTCGATTATCTTTGTTTTTTTGAGTTTTATGGATTTTACGGGGCTTAGTTTGTAAAAATACATGAATTTTTTAACTAATTGTTAAAATAAAGTATTAATTATAACATTACCAGACCCTTAATTTTCGATTTTCTTTTTTTAAATTAAAGTACTCAGTCCCCTCTATAATGCGGTACTCGATTTTCTATGTTCTTTGAATTTTAGGGATTTTACGGGGCTGAATTTTAAAAAAGTACATTAATTTTTTAGCTAGTTGGTAAAATAAAATATTAATTTTAATAGTGTTTCATTTTTGATTTTTCATATCTATATTTTCAATTCGAGTTTGGAGACCCCTTTATAACGTGGTACTCGATCTGCTTTGTTTTTTTGTATTTCACGGATTTTACGGAGCTCAGTTTTTAAAAAAATACATGAATTTTTTAACTCATTGGTAAAATAAAGTATTAATTTTAATATCGTTTCTTCATAAAATTTTATTTTAAAAATATTCTAAAGTCAAAAAAAAAAAATAAATAAATAAATAAATAAATAAATAATAATAATAATATGTAATAAAATTCAGAATTCTATTATAGAGGGTATTCTAAGCTATAATTTAAAAAATAAATATGGATAATCAAAGTTTAGGTAACATTTAAACTAATACTTTATTTTATCAATTAATTAAAAATTCATGTATTTTTTTAAAAATTGAGCCTCGTAAAATCCGTAAAACTTAAAAAACAAAGAAAATCGAGTACCACGTTATCAAGAGGACTGTCAACTTTAATTTAAAATATAAATAGGAAAAATCAAAAATGAAACACTATTAAAATTAATACTTGATTTTACCAATTAGCTAACAAATTCACGTATTTTTAAAAAACTGGGCCCCGTAAAATTTCTAAAATTCAAAAAACATAAAAAATTGAGTACCACGTTAAAAAGGGGACTTCTAAACTTTAATTTAAAAAAGAAAATCGAAAATTAAAGGTATGGTAATGTTATAATTAATAGTTTATTTTAACAATTAGTCAAAAATTTTGGTATTTTTTTAAAACTGAGTCCCGTAAAATTCAAAAAAACAGAGAAAATCGAGTACCATGTTATAAAGGGGACTCTAATTTAAAAAAAGAAAATCGAAAATCAAAGGCTTGGTAATGTTATTATTAATACTTTATTTTACCAATTAGCTAAAAAATTCTCGTATTTTTTAAAACTGAGCCCCGTAAAATCCCAAAAATTAAAAAAAACATAGAAAATCGAGTACCACGTTATAAAGGCGACTCGAAACTTTAAAAAAAAAATCGAAAATTAAAGATGTGGTAATGTATTAATTAATACTTTATTTTAACAATTAGTTAAAAAATTTTCCTTTTTTTTTAAAACTGAGTCCTTTAAAATCCGTAAAATTCAAAAAAAAAACAAAGAAAATCGAGTCGCACGTTATAAAGGGGACTCGAAATTTTAATTTAAAAAAAGAAAATCGAAAATCAAAGGTGTGGTAATGTTACAATTAATACTTTATTTTAACAATTAGTTAAAAAATTTTCGAATTTTTTTAAAACTTTGTTCCGTAAAATCCGTGAAATTCAAAAAAAAAAAAAAAAAAAAAAAAAACAAACAAACAAACAAACAAACAAAGAAAATCGAGTACCACATTATGAAGGGGACTGAGTACTTTGATTAAAAAAAATATCGAAAATCAAAGGTGGAGTAATGTTATAATTAATACTTTATCAATTACTTAATCCACGTATTTTTAAAACTGAGCCCCGTAAAATCGGTAAAACTCAAAAAAACAAAGAAAATCGAGTACCACGTTATAGAGGGGGCCAAGTACTTTAATTTAAAAAAAGAAAATCGAAAATCGAAGATGAGGTATTTTCAGTATAAGCGATTAAAGAAAAAAATAAAACTTGCAATTAGTTCAATACATGTACATATTGCTGGTGGTGCTGCTGGTGTTGCGAAAGCAATTAATACTTACAAAACAGCACAGAAACAGCTAGATCAAAATCAGAGACATAACAAGATGATGGAAGCGATCGCTCTTGGATCAAAATCTGGTACTGGGCTTTATTTGAAACCGTACAGAAGAGGATGGGGACTTTTCATCGAATCAAAAAACCACTAAGCAAGCTACCCAGTAGACCGTTAACTGATCGCGACATCTATAAGTTTGGAAACACACATTTACCAAATTTCCGTGGTGTATTTATGAGAGATGAATTGCCAAAGCGACCATGGAGAAATGAGTGTGGTGTTGTCAATTTAGATAGTTCATTTGGACCCGGAAGTCATTGGGTGGCATACGCAAAAAACGGCAAGAATCTGGAATATTTCGATAGTTATGGAAATCTACCACCACTTACTGAAGTTGTGAAATATCTTCGTGGAAACAAAATAAAATATAACTATAATGTTTATTAAAATTATAATAAGTTTAAGTGTGGACATCTTTGTTTGGAATTTTTATGTAACAAAAACAATTTTGCATAAATAAATGTGATTGTAATGTATAATCTAGTTTTATTTGTATCTTAAACATCATGTCGTTCCCATTAACTTTAAGTGGAGACTCATCAGTATTAACTGCAGATTATTTTCCACCTATCGAATTACCTGGTGATTATGTTTGCGGACTGGTGAATTTCGAGACGTATAATTCTGTACCAAATGTAGATGAAACAAATAATTTGTTTCATTTTGGTGATAACGACGAGAATCTACACATCATCGAGATACCTGTTGGTAATTATGACTTAGAAGATTTGGAAGCTTATGTAGATGATATGTTAACAAGAAGTGGTAAGGCAAGTGCTAATGCCCAACTTTTACTGCGCGCGAATATATTAATAACACATTGAACAACAACACATTGAAAAGTTCAATAAAATGTGCGGAGACAATGCATTTCGATAAAGAGCGAAGTATTGGATTGTTGTTAGGTTTTAATAAACGAAAACTGGAGAAGTATCACTATCATAATTCGGATAAGCCAACAAATATTATGAAAGTCAATCTGGTACAAATTAAGACGAATATCACAGCAAACAGCTACCTGAACAACATACAAGCATAATATATATTCATTTTCCATACAAGTTGAAGCTGGGTATAAAATAAGTGAGTCGCCGAGTACAATCATCTATATGCCCGTGAGCGTGCAATGGATAACATTTCTAGTGCTACGAATTGTGAATAATTTTGGAGGCGAAACGATAACGGTTAAATTACACTTAAAACGAACATAAGAAATGTTGGTATTTAACAAACAGAAGCCCAATCAAACAGTTTACAACTTACCGCCAATCTGAGCAGATCGGTGACAAGAAAGAGACCATTAACGTTAGCAAACGCAAATTATCTACAACAGTTGGGCTTGATTTTGAAAAAGAAGAAGAACAACAAAAAGAGGAAAAATTAATAATATTTTAAACATTAACACGGCTGTTAATTTTGATGAGAGCATTACGAAACGAGAAGAGCATGCGTATTTACCGTTTTTGAATACTTTTGGTAACAACGACGAAATTAAAATTTGTATACAGAATCAAAATTTAACTTTATTACCACACAAAAGTTATCTATACATAGAAGGACAGCTGTTGAAGAGTGATGGAACGGTTTCGGCTACAGCTGAGTTAAGCAATAACTCAATGGCCTACCTGTTTGAAGAACTGCGATATGAACTAAACGATGTAGAGATTGATCAATGTAAATATGTTTGTCCAACAACTACACTGCTGAATTATTTATCATTAAATAAAAATCAAGGTCAACAATTACAAAACGCGGGATAGTGTGGTTCTGATGAAAAACTCAAGGTATCCGACAAAGGTTACTTTAACTTTTGTCTACCGCTGGATCGAGTGTTTGGTTTCGCTAACCATTATAAAAAAGTTATTATTAATGCAAAACATCAACTGATTATGATTCGCGCAGGAACTGATCTTGACGCAATTGTTTCAACAACGGATGACGTCACTTTCCATATACACAAAAACCAATGGATGGTTCCGCACGTAACTGTCTCTGATAAGTCGAAATTAAAGTTACTGGAAATTGTGGAAAATGGTCAAGATATACTGATCGCCTTTCGCACTTGGGATATGCACATACAGCCAGCGATTCCAACAACGAAACACAACATTTGGACTGTGAAAACAACGACTCAGCTGGAAAAACCGCGTTATATTATATTCGCGTTACAAACAGGTCGACGTAATAAAAAAGAGAAAAACGCTAGCATTTTTGATCATTGCGACCTCTTTGATGTGAAGATGTATTTGAATTCAGAAAAATATCCATACATAGATCTGAATTTAGATTTTGCGAATGATAAATACGCGCTAGCATATCATATGTATTCAAAATTTCAAGAAGTATACAATGATTCGAGAAAAACGACGAATGAACCACTGTTAAATCGAAAAGAATACAAAAATATGGCTCCATCATGTTTATCGATTGTTCTCATCAAAATGAATTTCTAAAAAGTGGATATACGAGTTGATTTTAAAACATCAAAGGAAATACCAGATAATACATCGGCATTCTGTTTATTGTTACATGATCGTATAGTCCAATACAACCCATTGACGAACATCGTCTCAAAATATATATAAAAGCCATAGTCGACTTCAAAGCCAATCATTCTTACTTCAGACCTTGCATCAGCAACAGCAGCATCATTACAATGACCGACGTGGCGATTATTGATTTCCAAAGCTTTCAAAATACAACGAAAGCAACTTATTATATAAAAGAACTGGCTGTACTGAAGTTTGATTCTGGTAAAACTTATTACAATGACGACTACGTACTACAACATTACACTTTTAAACCACCATTTCCATTCCGTTGTTTGAGTGTAAAAGATCAACAAATCGCTCGATGGTTACGAAAACACCATCACGGATTTTCCTGGATGAATGGTCACATTGACTACTATCAATTGCAATATATTTTAATGGATTCTTTGCATTCAACTAGAATCATCTATGTCAAGGGTGGAGAGAAAGTTAAATGTCTTAAGCAACTACTACCATCAATGTGCATCATAAATCTTGAAGAAGTGCTAAACTGTCCAAAGTTACAGACCATGGTGACAACTTACAACAGTCCTCCCCAGATCAAATACACTAAAGATAACTATCTCCGTACAACGGTGCTAAACCACTATTTACATGCCATCTCTCGGTCCGGAAGAAAACAAAATTTTAGGAGCGCGCGTTTGAAATGCCACCACATTCAAATTTCATTATGAATTTTTACTCTTGTATGCATATTTTCTGACTGATGTTTGATTTAGTACACTGAACAAAATTATTTTTAAGAAAGTACTGCAAATTAGGCATTTGAAAATACTACACTGAATCAAAAAAAATTCAGTGTATTCAAGTAAATCAAGTATCAGTCAGAAAAATGCAAGATTAATTGATCTTAATATTTTTAACAAGGCATTTAAGGAGTTTTTATTAAAAAAAAATAAAATAAAATAACATTTTAAATATTGAACAATATTTAAAGTTCGATTACTTTCTCTATTTCACGAATTAAAAATTATTTTTATTTTTACTGAACGCGTTTTTAACCTTTCGGTCATCCTCAGAGTAGAAAGATGAAAATAATTAATGGGAATTTATAGGTAAGTGTAATGTATAGCAAGGGCTTGTTTTTGTGTCCTATGGTATGGACTGTAGGTACTATTAAAAAAAATGAAAGTAATAAAAAAATGAATAGGATTCTTTGTCGACTTACCCAAATTACCGTGCTGGCTTCGTCGATGATCGGCGATTGGCCTTTTTGGTAAGGGATAAGGCAAGGTACAAAGGGAAGGCCGTATTCACTAAATCGATCACACACTTTGTTTTAGATCACGTGGTTAAATTAAATTCATTAATTTAAACTATATTTTTATATATATGAAAATCTAGTTCTAAGGATAGAGCACTACTTAATATTTACAAAAAAAATACCTAATGAGAAAAACTAAAGACTATATGAGAAAAAGAACTATAATTTTACACTGGATGTGCCTTCTATGAAATTTTCTAACTAAGTGAGATTTTGGTAGGCAATTATGTATATGCATGTATGCACAAGATTACTAAAAAATGAGAAAAACATTCATTTATATGCATACGTATAATATAATTGATATTTGCATACCAATTCATCGATTGAACATATAATATAATTACTATTATAATTATTAGGGCTGCAGAAGTCTGTCCATACTTTCTCTATTTCACGAATTAAAAATTATTTTTATTTTTACTGAACGCGTTTTTAACCTTTCGGTCATCCTCAGAGTAGAAAGATGAAAATAATTAATGGGAATTTATAGGTAAGAAAGATGTATAGGAGGGGTGTAATATTATTGAATTGGGAAAACCCATAAAATTTTGTATCGAAGCAACTAACTATACGTGTAAAGAAGAAAGCAATTAAACCAGTTTGTAGGTACCGATATGAAAAATTTTTTTTTTTATTTTTACCTAATAATATGACTGTTCAGATAAATGACATTTATGCTATACCTGCCGACTCCTTTAACCCCGAATCCCATAAATTAGCAGCATACCGTTCAATGATACATAGAGCTTTCACCATTCCCCTTCTACCAAAAGATCGAAAGACAGAACTAAACACGATAAAGCAAATTGCCCTTAACAACGGTTTTTCAACCCAATTAATTGATGAACTTATCCGTAAAAAACAGCACAAAGTCACCATTGAACAAATAGATCCTCCCCTTACAATTGACCCAGACTCAAAACATTATGTATCTCTTCCATTCTTAGGTGTCATCTCACATAAAATGGTAACCTGTTTACAAAATATAATATATCACCAGCTTTTCATTCTGTTGGAAATCTTGGCCGTTTCCTTTACAACGCCAAAGAAAAAACTGATCCACTAAAAAAGAGTGGGGTCTACCGCCTGGACTATTGCCATTGTAACGCCAAATATGTGGGACGAACAGGGCGAAGTTTCGGCATAAGATATAAGGAACACATTGGTTCACAAAAACACAGCTCTAACTTCGGTCTACACATCTTGAAAACAGGTCATTTTCCCAAAACAGACCATAAACCAAAAGTTCTACATGTTTGCCATAATGGTTTAAAATTGAATCTTTTAGAGGCTCTAGAAATTAATAGATTAAACAGTGACCCACAAATAGAAGTTTTAAACGATCAAAATGATCTAAATGATTCTCCTCTATTAAAAATAAATTTCTGAACGAATATAATCACTTCAGTCTTTCAATAATTTTGGACACCCCTATTTTAGTTTTCATAAACAGGTCATTTATCTGAACAGTTATATTATTAGGTAAAAATAAAAAAAAATTTTCATATCGGTACCTACAAACTGGTTTAATTGCTTTCTTCTTTACACGTATAGTTAGTTGCTTCGATACAAAAATTTTATGGATTTTCCCAATTCAATAATATTACACCCCTCCTATACATCTTTCTTACCTATAAATTCCCATTAATTATTTTCATCTTTCTACTCTGAGGATGATCGAGAGGTTGAAAACGCGTTCAGTAAAAATAAAAATAATTTTTAATTCGTGAAATAGACAAAGTAATCGAACTTTAAATATTTTTCAATATTTAAAATGGAGTTTCACAAAGTAAATCTCTCAACAGTGAATTATTTAAAATAACATTTAATACATTTTTATTAATTTTTATTTAACAATAAGCTGATTCACGGGTGACAACTAATACAAAAATAGCAATAAGACGTAAAATAAACGGCTGAACGGATTTTGACCAAATTTTGCTTGGAAATATGAATGCAAGGTTAAAATTTTACACCAATGCTTCAAGAGTGCTGAAAACTGAAATACTCCTAAAACTATCCATTTGGGCATCTATATTAACATAGAAATATAAAAAAAATATTAATAAAATAATATAAATCTAGTGAATTTCCACACCACCTTGGCGGTATCACTACGGTGCGTTGTCCTTTTTTTTAAGTGGCGATTCACCAGAAGTCCTATACATCCACTATTTAAAACGTCTTTAATCACATTGAGCTGACCCATTCTTTTAGTTATAGTAAGGAGTAAAACTGAATCTATGAAAGAGTATTTTTTTTTAAATATAGTTATAATTCTGTATCAAATTGAGTCTTGAGCAAAAATGCATACAAGTGCCTTTAAGAATTAGTTTCAGTTTAGAATACTGTTAAATTTTTTGCTCATTTTTGCTTATTACTCTACTTTTAATGAAAAAGTAAAGTAGATCTTTTGTTAATCAAATAGGTAATGTTTGATTTATTTTCAATTTATTTTACCCAACTTTGGACAGAAAATGCCGGAATCAATCAGCGTCCAGCACACATGTCACGATTCTATTTATTAGAACACAACATTTATCTTTCATTTGTTTGCAGCTTGCTGTTTCTGTTTTAAGAATAGAAAATAATGATTCGTTAATTCCTGGCGATAATGGTATTTTATTTAAAAATTTTGTAATGTTTGTTTTCATGGTAAAGCAAATATTGTCGATATTAATTTGTAGGCGCTAGCACTTTGCTTGCATAATGTCAGTGCAAGTATTTTATCATCTATACTATAGCGGCGACCTTTGGCATTTTTCTTTAAATTTAAAATTTGAGATTCAAAAAATCTCTGTGTTATAGGATCGAGTTTTCGGAAATCTTTTCCAGTAAATTTTTCTTTGAATACTTCTTAGCCATTTCTAGACGTTGTGAAAAATTTAATTTTGATTTATTTAATATGTATGCTTTTCTTTTCAATTTATTCAACCTAGAATACAAAGTTTTCTTTCTGGGACTTAACTGACTTTGCCATCTTACACCAATAGACTGGAGAACAGCATCTAAAAATAAAATTTTAATTTGGAAAATTAACGGAACTGCTACAAATTTTGGTTATTGTAAGGAAAACATAACTACACATAGTTTTTAATGCTAAAATTTGAATAAATGAGTTAATTCTGTATTGTTTATTATTTAAAAAAAATTAGTAGTTGGTGGGTACGAAAAATATAAATACAAAAGAATTACATATAAACGCATGAATACTAATTTATTATTTTTAGAGACGATCAATTTCAACCAGATACATCACAATTCACATTAGATGAGAAAATTCATCAATCCTCTGAAATACTGTGATCAATAGTTGCTATAATTATTAACGCTTTAAATGATTAAGACAAGTTAACTCGTCCTGCAATATGATGGCTCAAAATGCTGTAATATGTATATATATTCACTGGTACAGGTGCCGCCATCTATGACAGATTTTCCGAAATTTTCTGTCAGTCAGTAGATATGGATTGTTAAGTAGTTATATTTATTAAGTAGATATGGATTATTACAAAGTAACGCTCAAATCAGTGAAATATTTATTGTATTCTGCTTAGTTTTGCTTACCTGTTTTGGGAGTCTGTGGTTGCTCTATACATCGATAGTCAAATACCCTTGTTGACGTAGACATAATATCTTTCAAAGCAGAAAGATCTTCAGAGCCAGTTGTTTCCCCTACTAACAAATTTTGAACAGGAGAGCACGAAATTTGGTCGCCGTCGGGTTCAGCTACAATACTTTTCTTTGAAACTAAAATAATACAAAAAATAAATAAAAATAGGGACGTAATAATATTTTCTGCAATTAATTAATGAAAATATATTTTAAAACTAATAGCTGAACAATTTACCCAGTAAATACTTCTAAACATTTTGGGTTTCAAAAAAATAATTGTTAGAGAATAATTGAATTTTTGTTGTAAAAATGATTCTCTTAAACAAAAATTCGCTAGTAATTCACTATTGATTTAAATTAATTATTAAAAAAATTAAAATGTTGTATCTTACCTGGTAGTTTTAAGCTGGAGTACGCAGTTTTTAAAAGAACATTGTTTCGGCCGAAATCTTCACTTCGAAAATGCAATTTACAGACTCTACAATTTGTATAAACCTTTTCTGGAGGAATTTCTAAAAGCCTTCTATTCTGGCATAAATCTAACCATTTTTTAAAGAAGTCCAAATTTTTAGCTGGATTCGGGAATCTATGTTTGCTCTCTTTTGAGCCGAAACAATTTTCAACAGCACAGTAAATTCCCACCATGCTACAAATTAATATTAATATTCATTACATTAAGTAATTAATTACCTTTAAAAATAAAAAGTTGGGCAAATTTGTAATATCTGCCAGAAACGAGATTTTCGAAATTTGTACGAAAAAAGGAACAAATATTAGTGGAAATTATTATTTTTGGAAAGTTAAATCTGGGAAACACTTTTTTTTAAAAATCACTTTACTTTGGCAGTATTCACAATATATGTTGATAGTGAATGACACTGTATATGCTGTATATCGTACATTTTTAATTAAAAATAGGTAATGGTATTATTTATTGGTGGAATATAAAAAAAACTGAATTGAGTATAGAAATTCGAAAAAAGCCCTATAACCTTAACTTAACTAGTTTTTATATCAAAGTCGAAGTATATTGTTAAAAAAAAAACTAACCTAACTTTAACTAACTTCACCACCTAGTTTTTATATAGTCCATTTCACTTAAATTTAATCATGCTACATCACTTATGAATTTAAATAATTTCCGCTTTCTTGGCTTTATCTCTTTCATTATTGCACTTACGTAAATTTTAAAATTGTAGCTTATTTTTAGAAAAGAATAAAAGATTGATAAGTTTTGAATATAAAAATTATTTAATTTTTTAACTTTGACTCATGATCAATTGTATTTGAAATAGGGTATATCGTCTACTAATTGGTCGATCAAAATAATATGTTTCCTAGATTTAACTTTTTAGATACAATAGTCTTCACTCATTTATGTTCGTTTTTAAATGCAATAGTTTAAATGCCAGCGTCTGGCACATACTACAATTTAGTCAAAAGTTGTTAAAAAATATCGATATACCTAAATATCGTATCAGTATTTTCAAAGTATCAATATAATCTTGAGCCGTTATTCTTTTTAGCCGGTTGTTTACAGGTACTGTGTTGAGATGATATGTCCTTGTAGCCGGAAAATGAATTAATTCTTTGTAAAAAGTTTTTGAGAGTTGTTCTATGAATGTTAGTATGCTTTCAATTTGTAATTCACGTCGTAACTGAGTGTTTCTAACAAACCAAGGAGCGTTAGTGATTATTCTTAGAATTTTGTTTTCGAACGACATTAGTTTGTTCAGGTTGGTTTCGGATGCCGAGCTCCAGATAGGGCATGCGTATGTGAGGACTGGTCGGATAAGTTGTTTGTATAATAACACTCCCGTTGGAATTTTCAATTTAGAATGCCGATTTAGCAGTGGATATAGAATTCCTAATTTGGCGTGGGCTTCGGATAACTTGGTTAGTATATGGTCTTTCCAAGTTAGTCTCTGATCCAACCATATGCCAAGATATTTAATGCTATCGTTCGTGAAATTTATAGTTTGATCTCCGACGTTTAGGTTAATATTTGGAGGAATTCGTTTGAGTGTAAATATCTTGGCATTAGTTTTGTTAACATTTAATGTGATTTTCCATTTTTTCGTACATTCGTTGATATTGTTCACTGCTATTTGTGCATTGTCCATTGCTTTTTGTAAGTTACTATCTTTTGAGAGAACAACTGTGTCGTCTGCGTACATACAGATTTCTGTATTATTGACATTTGCTGGAATGTCATACATGTAGATATTGAATAGGATTGGGCCCAGTACTGATCCCTGTGCGATACCCGCATTAACAGGATGAATGCTTGATTTACTTTGTTCTATTTTACATAATACGTCCGAGCAGTTAGAAAAGATTGAACTATATTTATTATATACGTCGGAACACGAATATTTTGAAGCTTATGGATTAAACCGTTGTGCCAGACACGATCAAAGGCTTTTTCAATATCTAAGAAGACAGCTACTGTGTAATGTTTGTCTCAAAACCCTGATTCGATTGTCCGAGTGATGCGAAGCAGTTGATGCACCGTAGAATATTTACTACGAAATTCGAATTGAAATGATGGGATAATGTTTTGTTAACTTAGATAATTATTCAGTCTACTACGAATCACTCGTTCCAGTAATTTCGACATTGTGGGCAGTAAGCTTATTGGACGATAACTCGAAGGTAGTGATTTTGGTTTTGATGGTTTATGGAATATAATTATTTCTGCGCATTTCCACGACATTGGAAAATAGCCCAACGTTAGACATTTATTAAATATACTACACAGACTAGCAATCGCCTTTTTAGTGACATTTTTTAATAAGATATTGGTGATTAAATCGCTACCTGGAGCTTTCCTGTTTGAGAGCCGTTTTATATAACTCACAAGTTCGCTTGGTGTTGCGGGCTCGATTTCACATATCACATTCCTGGTGTCGCTAGAAATGGAATCATTTCTGTTGTTTGCCACATGGTTTAGTGAAAATACGCCCTCTAGGTATGAGGACATTGCTGTGCACTTGTCGAGGTTGCTTTCGTTAGTTTTGTTATTGAATATTATGGGAGGAATACGTTCATGTTTGCGGGTAATACGCTTTGTTGCTTTCCATAGTTCCATGTCATTAGGTTCTAGTTGTTCTAAATAGTTTTGATATTGCTGGAATCGAAGTTGGTCAAGTTCAGCCGTCACCAGGTGTGTTAGACGGTTTAATTCGCGTTTAATTTCTATATTCCTGGTTCGTTGCCAAAGACCAAATAATAGCGTTTGCTGATATGAATTGAATAGTTTTAGTAGATCGGTTTCTACTAACTGTAAGTTCGGTCTTTTGTACGCTGCGATTATTTTGATTGTTTGGTGGTTTTGTAGCTGGAGTTCGATGCTTGTGGCTTCGATTACCTCTAGAGCTGGTAATTGTAACAAATGATGCACGAGGTTTCTTTTCACTAGTATGGCTGTACCCCCAGAGGCTACTGGTGAGTCGCGATCCGTACGATAAACTACGTAGCCTGTTACGTTGAACGATTCGCCGTTGACAAGATAGGTTTCGGTAATGCAGGCGATATCTACATGGTGACGTTGTAGATATTCTATTAGAGTAGATTTTTTATTTTTGACACCATTGGCATTCCAATTGAGGATCATGATTTGCTTGAGTTTGACTGAATTCATTTTTGTTCGAAAAGTCTATTTATAAAGTTGAACACAAATGTTTTGATGGTTTCCATATAAGGACGGATTATTTCAATAACCATACTGACTAGTTTTGATATTAAGGAACTATCATTTGATTGAGAGGATTGTTGGTTTGTTTCTTGTTGATTTTGGTTAGATTGTGAGTTATTTATGGGTTGATTTTTGAGGGCATCGGCATATGTTCGAGCAGATTTTACGTGAGTGTAGGATGAGGAATTATTTGTGGTGACATTGGGTGCTTGTGTTGTTTTTGGTTGCTCATACTGATTTTGATTGTTGACGGTGGGTCTTGGATAATTGTTTATTCGATTGTAAGGAGGTTTGAGTTCATTAGCGCGTTTTTTGATTTGTTTATAATACTCGCAGCCTTTATAATTTGCTGTGTGGTTCCCGCCACAGTTAGCACATTTTGGGTCAGCGTCGCACGATTTTTTACATTCTTGATGAGAGAGGTTGCGTCCACATTTAATACATTTTTGATCGAGTTTACAATAGTTCTTCGTATGTCCATACCGTTGGCACCTGGTGCATTGTGGTATATCCCTCGGTTTATTTCTTGGTTCTACTGTTACGACTGCATAGTCTAAAATCTTTAAATTAAATATTTCCTTGGCTTGTGGAGTGTTGGATAATTCAACGGCGCATAAAGGCATTGGAGTTTTGTTTCTGTTTAGTAGTCTAGTAACTTTTTTTACAGGATAATCTTGTTGGAGTAACGTTAGAATATATTCTGTTGATAACGAATATGGTATATTTCGTATAATTACTTGTAATGATTGGGTACCTGGAGGACAGAACGTATGGTACTTGAAACCTTCTTGATCATAGTACTGAGTAAGATTTCGAAAGTCGTTGATGTTAGTTAAATTTATTTTTAATACATTATTTGTTTTTGTTGAATTGTAAATTCACCGGTGGTCAATGCTTTAATATCATTTTTGACTGCTTCGTAATGATTGACATTATGTCAAAATATTGGTGGTATACGAATAGATGTTGCCTGCTGGTTTGAGTTTTGAGTATCTGTTTTAGAAGCGCTAGTAGTTTTTGAATATGTTGAAGCATTTAATTCATTTTCCAGAATTAAACATTTATTTTGAACGGGAACATTATATATAATTTGGTCATTGTTTGAATAATTTGTGGCTTGATTTGTAGCTTGAACACGTTGTGTTGGTGTATCTGAGTCGATTGACAATGTTCGTTTATTTCTTGAATTTGTAGTTGACTGGGTTTCGTCCATTTCTTCATTGGATGACCCTGGATCAGGTTCGATTGCATCTACGTCCTTTCGATTTGCAAACATGTTCATACAGATGGCAACGGTTCTATTGGCTCTCTCTAATTAATTAGAGAGAGCCAGCCGGCTTAACAAATTTAAACTATAATTTGTTGATGTTTTGATTATATTTTTTTTCTGATCACTAGTTAATAATAATATATTATGTAAGCACAGTAATTATTAGTTTTCAACAATATACACGTCCGATGATATCACTGACTCGAGAAAATCTGTCAGACATATTGTAAATAATAATTTTTTGCATAAATTTTCCTATTTTGTATATAATTAAATAAATAAATTCTCTAATCCTTACCTGTATATACACAAAAAATACAACACAACAGTTTTTATTAAAATATAAACTCGCGAATGACAAAATATCTCTATTATTACAGATATGACAGATTTATCAAATCACGATTTTATTAATGGCGGAAACCGGAAACAAAACATAAACGATCTACATGGAACGAAGCCAGACGAAACCAAGCGAAACAAAACGGACACTAGCATTGGACACTAACGACCTCGCCTTATTGACGTCCGGGAAGAAAACAAAGTGATTATCTCTATCCTTATATTATAGATACATATCTATATAAAGTAGTTATATAAATTATCTATGCAGTCCTCGCTGTGGAAGTCATTTATCTGGACATTGTGCATTACAAAACGTTATATCTACGTACAAACACTATTGTTATAATATGTAACTGAATATTGTTCATTGAAAAACGTTACATCTATGTACTGTCACTATTGTTATAATATATATATATATATATATATATATATATATATATATATATATATATATATATATATATATATATATATATATATATATATATATATATATAATTTTTATTCTTTAGAGCAGAATGTGCTGTTGAACACGTCAGTGGTTTATAAGTTACAAAAACATACAAAATATATATAAAATATAAATTAAACAAAATTTAAGAATATCAAAAAGAGCTTATAAAAAAAAAAAATAGTTGTTATAAATATTAAAACAATGTTATTATTTATTATCGTTAAAATTTAAAATTTGTTTGTTAGTTAAAATTTGAGAATATAAAAAGAGTTTATTAAAATCATTTTGTTACAAATATTAAAACAATATTATTATAGTTACGGATTAAAAATTCGTTTGTTAGTAAAATTTAAATTAAAATAATTAAATAAAATCATTCACGGAAAAAATCATCTACCTGATAGTACATTTTTTCATTTAGGTATCTATGTAATGCACTTTTAAAAATTTTTAGGTTCAAGTTTCGTATATGAGTTGGCACACCATTATAAATTCTGACAAGCATGTTGGATACAGCATTGTATGTTTGTGTTGTATATATATATATATATATATATATATATATATATATATATATATATATATATATATATATATATATATATATATATGTGGTGCCATGCACAACACAAAATTTGCAAATTTCAACAAAATCTATCACCGTGAGATCAACGCAACATAACTACACACAGGATGTGAAAATGCAGAAAACAGCATAATCCACGAGCCAACTACCGGATGTTCCCTAGACATATTAAAATAAAATATATTTTCTACTTCATGCAATGTATTTGAATATAAAAATAAATTCTATCTTTGTTAAATAAGTTTTGCTAACTAAACATAAAAATTATTATAAATTCGATGTAAATTCATTATTTTCAGTTTTGGCCATTTTAATAAATTTTGATAGTCTTTTCGTCGTTATGTTCAGATCTTTTTATTTAATTGTTGTAATAATAATTTTACTTTAATAAAATTAATTTAATTTGAACTTCGTTTTATTAATCAATACCAAATTACATCAAACAAGACAATTATAAGTTAACGAAGAATAAATAAATAAAATCTTTGAAGTAAATAAAACTTAATAAAAATAAATAAAATTTAAATAAAGTGAACAAGTAAATCAATAAGGACTTTAATTCAAGCCAAAGCTCCGTTTCTTTCGTTTTCAATAAAACAAAGTGGCGATCCTCAACATTCCAAACAGGATCTCCGGTGTCGTCCGGGTTTAATAAGTTTCATTAAAGTTTCGGTCACGACATATATATATATATATATATATATATATATATATATATATATATATATATATATATATATATATATATAATTTTAATAAAAATAATTTTAAAAAAATAAGTGTGTTTTTATTTTTAGGGAATAGGAGTATATAATATAGGAGAATTCAGGTCAATGTTTCAATTGCTATGGTTACGGGCACTTCGCAAGTCAATGCCAATCAGAAACGGTGTGCCGGAGATGTCGAACGAGCGGTCATAGAGAAACCCGATGTCCACGATCAAGCTTCAACAGAAGTAACCAACATAGGGAGTATCGCCAAGTGGACCAACAACCATCACCGCGGACCTCCACCTACACAAACTGGAGGCGAAATGGGAATAATGACGCACCGAATTTAAACGAGCCAGCTGCCCCGAACGCTCCCCAGTTCGAGGCACTGTCCGGAAACCGACAATAACAGTACCACATATAAACAACACCGGGTCCGGACATTCACCATGTACCATTAATGCGAAAATAAGGGACGAAGATATTAAACTAATGGTGGATACGGGTTCCGTCCTGTCAATACTGAAATATGACGTACTAAGGGGGATGGAACTACAACTACAACCGGAATTACAAACTCTTAATTTAACTGGAGTTACAGGACACGAGTTACAAATTTATGGGACTGCTAATGTCGACTTGAAGATGGGGAACGTAAAACTACGTACTATTTTTGTTGTATGTGATTTGCCACTCGCCGTCGACGGACTGTTGGGAAGAAATTTTATGTACGAAAATCAGGTCAGCATCGATTTAATGAGTGGAGACATGTATTTGCCGAGATACAATCTGCGAATACCATTATCGGGGCAAATGGACTATGTGTGCGATGTAGAAGATACTTGCCAAAATTATGAAGCTGTAGGGGGCAACAATTTTACGAGGGGCCGCACCACAGAGGCGGGCAACAAAAATATGGGGGGCCGTCCTACAGAGACGGACAACAATTTCACGAGGGACCGCACCACAGAGGCGGACAACAAAAAATGGGGGGCCGTCCTACAGAGACGGACAACAAAAATATGGGGGGTCGTCCTACAGAGACGGACAACAATTTCACGAGGGACCGCACCACAGAGGCGGACAACAAAAATATGGGGGGTCGTCCTACAGAGACGGACAACAATTTCACGAGGGACCGCACCACAGAGGCGGACAACAAAAATATGAGGGGTCGTTCTACAGAGACGAACAACAATTTTACGAGGAACCGCACCACAGAGGCGGACAACAAAAATATGGGGGGCCGTCCTACAGAGACTGATGAACACCATCCTATCCGGACTTACAAATAATATCTGCTTCGTATACTTAGACGACGTGATCATCTTTAGTAAACAGGGGATAGAAGAGCACTTAGAGCGACTGAAACAGGTCTTCCAGCAAATTCGAAGGGCTAATCTGAAATTGAGCCCCAAGAAATGTCGTTTCTTAGTCGAAGAAACAAAGTACCTAGGTCATCGGATTTCAAAGGACGGAGTGAAGCCAGATGAAAGCAAGCTTAAAGCAGTTAAGGAATACCCAACGCCAAACAATGTACGAGATGTACGAGCCTTCCTGGGCCTAGCGGGATTCTACAGACGTTTCGTACCTAACTTCGCCAGGGTAGCACTTCCTCTCACAACTTTGACCAAGAAAGAGACAGCCTTCGAATGGGGTGTCGAAGCACAAGCGGCGTTTCAAAAGTTGAAGGACATTTTATGTACCGAGCCGGTACTCATATATCCAGACTTCAGCAAGGAATTCATCCTAACCACCGACGCATCCGGGACGGCCTTGGGAGCTATCTTGAGCCCGAAAACGACAAAAGGGTAGCAGCCAATTGCATATGCGAGCCGTCAGTTGAACCGAGCGGAATGTAACTATTTGGCAAGTGAAAGCGAATGCTTGGGCGTCGTATGGGGGGTTAAATACTTTAGATGCTATCTGTATGGCAGAAAATTTGTAGTTGTCACCGACCACAGACCACTAAAATGGCTGTTCACGATCAAGGATCCAAATAGTAGACTGGCAAGATGGGCGATAACGTTAGGTGAATACGATTTCGAAGTCACCCACAGACCAGGCAGGAAACACGGAAATGCAGACGCCTAATCAAGAATACCAGAAATACCGTGTGCAGTAGTGGAACAAGAGGAAGCAGTCTACGAACCAGTATGGAGTAAGGAAACCTTTCGAATCGAACAGCAACGGGACGAGGAAATTAAGAAAATTATTCAGGTGGTCACATCTAACCAGGAACAAGAAACCTATTTTTTGGACGTAGACGGACTACTGTACAAGTCACGAACAATCAGGGATCGACATGACAAGCTAGTAGTTCCAAAAACAATGGTTCGTAAAGTGATAGAGGCGCACCACGACCAACCATACGCGGGTCATCAAGGGTTTGCGAGGACACTCGCATTCATTCGAAATAAACATTATTGGGCAACGATGAATACAGATATCAAGAAATATTGTGAGGAGTGTCCATCGTGTGCACAGCGGAAACCTTCGACGCAGAAGCCAGCACCATTGCAGCCTATGCCCATCGTCAGTGGACCGTTTGAGAGAGTTGGCATCGATATCGTAGGCCCACTCGTTCCAACGCGGCAGGGAAATAAGTATATCCTCAGTTTTCAGGATTATTTTACCCGGTACGTGGAGGCGGTACCATTAAAGGATCAGAAAGCAGAAACCGTAGCACGCGCTTTCATCGAAAATATCGTCAGTAGGCATGGAGTACCTCGAATGCTCGTCAGCGACCAAGGAACAAACTTCGTTTCGGCACTTATGGCAGACATCTGTAAATTCCTGCAAATAAAGAAAATACAAACCACGCTGTATCACCCACAAACGAACGGTATGATAGAACGCACGCATCGAGTTCTCAAGGATATGCTATCACACGTCGTATCTACAAATCAGCAGGATTGGGACGAATGGCTACCGTACGTATTAATGGCTTATAGATCACACGTACACAGTTCTACGGGAGAAAGTCCATTTTACCTACTTTATGGGAGAGATATCGAGCTACCATATGAAGATATTATTCGGCCTACACGAGCGACTTACGATATTACTGAAAATTACTGTGCGGAATTGAGACAACGGTTACACAAGGCGTACGCATTGGTTAAAGAGCAGTTGAAGAAAGCAGCCGACAAGCAAATAAAACAATATAATAAAAAGACGAAACCAGTTATCTTACAACCTGGAGACAGGGTCTACCTCCACGATCCAACTAGTAAACTCAAGGGGTCAAGGAAATTAGAAAAACCATGGACGGGACCATATCGCATAATCGAACAAAAAGGGCCGGTAACATCCAAAATCAAGGAAGTGAATGGTCGCCGGGAGCAAATAGTTCATGTTAACAGGCTGAAACTTGCTAAGGGAACGGAAGAGTTTGAAGAGCCAATAGTCGACAGTGACCAGGAGATAGTAGATGAGGAGAAGCAACAGAACCGGAAGTGATGCAAATACCGGTTACGGCCGTACCTATAGAGGGCGCTCATGTCACCGTTCATATGAAAGTGGACGACCAAGATATAGTCGTGGAAAACCGGGAACAGGAACGTGGTGAACAAAACGAAATTGGTGAGGTGAACAACGAAGCAGAATCGGCAGGACCAACGGAAGTTACTGACGAACAACTTCCCGAGCGTGGACGTCAACTTCCGTACCTTACACGCAGTCGAGGACCTGCGGAAGAGCGACCGTGGGTGCTACCAAAACGAATTTATTTCAGGAATATGTTAGGTGGACTTCAAATCAAGGATGATGTGTAGCATAGTGGAACCGGGATAAAACAAAGCGAGTGTAGTGAGTAAGTGAAGACATACTTAGAAATACCTAGTGAAAATAGAGACGCTAAGTGTAAATAGAGACGCTAAGTAAAAAGTAGAGACACTAAGTGAAATAACTATGTAGTATAAAGCGCATTGTATTCATATGTAAGAATTTGTTTATTTTCTTTTTGTATATATATATATATATATATATATATATATATATATATATATATATATATATATATATATATATATATATTTCATTCATTTTCAGGGATTACTATGTAATTTGTATTTAAGTAGAAAGGTTGGATTGACGAGAGGCACACGGCAAATGGTTGCACTCTCAGAAAAGGCTGGTTTCTCATTGGAGTAACCATCTTTTTCGAAGGGGGAAGTAATGATGCAATCGGTAAATATTTATTTGGGACACAAATTATTATCGGGGCCAGCAAACTGAAACAAACAACTAAAATATGTGTTATCAATAATAAGTTTGGTAACACATAATTTCTGCCGACTAATAGAAAAATGTCGGTCAAACGATTAATATAAAAAGTCTCGTAAAGACGATAATCGGGCAGTGGGTAAATGAACGGGATAAGAGGTAGTGAGCTGTGGGACAGTAAAGTGAAATACAGTGTGAGGGTCGCTAGTCGGGTTCTGCGTAAACCGTCGTTTAGTTGTCATTAACGTGAAAAAGAATCGGAGTTGGGAAGTTGGGTTGTTGGCCTAAAGTGAGAGTTTGTGTCCGAATAAAATTCCAACGTGTGTCTAGGTAAGTCCTATTTCTTTCTACTGTTTTTCTACATTTATATAAGTTATCTGTTTTATTTATTTGTTTCTTGTAAATCGTTTATTTCGGGTTTTGTTAATAAAATTGTTAAAATTGAAACCATTATTTTATTGAGTGAAAAGTGATCACCCTTAAATTTCCCGCAAATCTATCGTAGTGAACAGGAGTTCGAACCCAGGCCTTTCTGTGGGGTTTTTAACGCTACCACTAACATCTATTTACCCCCTACAGAAAAGGCCCGTACCCCCGTCGATAACAATACACTAACCAAACAACATGTAAAATTTTGGTACAGATACGTGGACGACATAATTGTAGGCTTCGATGGATCGATCCGTCAGCTAGAAAAATTTGTAGAGTCATTAAACTCATTAGACCTAAAAATTCAATTTGACTTACAAGAAGAGGTTCCGGCCTGGGAAATTCACTTTTGGATGGAACTTGGAAAATTAATAGTATACCTTTAGGGTGTGAACATAGTAAAATAGTAAAACGCACTAGCCAGCCATTTTCGAGAAAAAGGCTCTTAAACTTTTGATCTTTTTTCATCACGTAATAAACCAGATAACTGACTGATCAAAACGGACCAGCTGTGGTGTAGGTGTTATCGTTTCGTCTTGGTATGCTGGAGGTCTTGAGTTGCATCCTGGCTTCAGCCAGGTTATACGTATTCTTCATTTTTTTTTTAAATTTTATTTAAATTACTGTAAAAATAAATGATAATATAATATGTAAATATTAATTCTTACAATATAAGTAATGTACTGTAGTGAAATAAATTTTTATTGTCGTCATATATATCATAATACAAACTACAATGAAAATTTTATTTATAAGGGAGTCAAAAGGCATAGGACTGGAGGTAGTTTGGCCAATTGGATAGAACTGCAGGTAGTTTGGCCAACTACCTTTTTGGGGTAAATTTTATTAAATTCTTTATTGTAATTACTTTGACTTTGGTTTTCGAAGTATTTAAACTTGTTGTGTAATTCGCTACTACGTGATTTAATAAAACGTTTTTAATAAAATGTCAGTAAGTGAAAATATTCCTGGACCTTCAACGGCCGTAGAGGAAGAAGAATCTCTATACAGTGGAAGTTCAAAAGCTTTATTAAAGGGTGCAATCGAATATTATAATAAGTTACTTGTAGAAAATGATTTGGTTTCAACGACATCATCTGGAGTGATTTCTGAAGACGCTATGTTGATGGGAAAATAATTATTTGACACTACTTTCGATATGTTGAGCGAAATGGCATTTATAACCGAAGATGAGCTCATACACATGAATGAAGAATGTAAAGAAGAAGAATTTGAAAAAGTGGAGAGCAGTTCGTCTGACTAATATGAACCACAACCAGAACAATCCAAGGAAGTTGAGCATGTTTCACTGGATTAGAAAATTAAAGTGATTAACATCGCTAGAGCACATCCTACTTGGAATTTGAAAACGTTACAGAAAAAAGGTTGCAGCCATTTAAAAAAAATGGAGTATTTACGCAGGTGGGAAGAATATTTAA
Organism: Brachynemurus nebulosus; assembly: GCA_035578155.1. NCBI lineage: Eukaryota > Metazoa > Arthropoda > Insecta > Neuroptera > Myrmeleontidae > Brachynemurus > Brachynemurus nebulosus. The sequence goes on from JAPWDM010000007.1 coordinate 10,435,298, forward strand.
AAAAAGGCGAAAATGCTTTCGATAAATATACAGTTATTGATAGTTGGACATACGATCGCTTTGTTGAAGCAAGAGAACAATGTCATTTAGTAACAACAAGACATTTAAAACAGTGGGCTTTGTCTGCTGCACCACAATTTGTTGACTTTGATTTTAAAGCATCCGATTCGTGGGTTACAAAATTCAAAAATAGACACAATATTCGTCAGCGTAAAATTACAAAATATGTGTCTGAAAAGGAAATTGCGACTTCCGAACAAATGCTGAGCTCGGCGGATACCTTTCGAAAACAAGTAAAATATTTGATTTCGAACTTTGATGCGGATTATATTATAAACACTGACCAAACAGGTATAATATGACAAAAATTAATAACTTTTTACTAATTAATTAATTCTACTTGTACAGTAAATAAAAAATTAAATTTTTTTTATTGTAAAAATAAGATTTTACAAAATTTATCTAATAATTTTTGTTTACGTTACAGGATGTCAATATCAATCTTCCATCAACAGGCCTCTTGCAGAAAAGGGTCAGAAAACAATTTATGTTAAAAGTAAGGATTTAAATAAAATTACACACACTTATACCGCGCAGTATGCAATTACATTATCTGGACAAATACTGCCAAAAGTTTTTATTTGTCTGCAAGAGCCAACTGGAACGTTTGGTCCTGGAATTCAAAAGCTTTTCTGCGCCGTTTAGTTGAGGGATTTTCGATCTAGGATATGGTCTGTGTGATAATTTAAACAATTTTGATTTTACGATGAAAGACATACGAAAAAGGAAAAAGCAGGAACAAAAAATATAAGCAGCGAAAAATATGCAATTTACTCTACTTACAGAATGCTCCAGTAAATTTCCATTCCTCGTAGATCCGTTGTTGATTGAAGGATTGAAATCCACGCACTGCTGACCAGAGTGTACCACAATTCTTAATATGCCGTTAAGATTGAATTGTTTCCTTGAGAAACCGTCAATTCCACAACTCACAATATCACTAATCCCGGTAACAATGCTTACAACAATCCGAACGACTGCGCCAGTTACGTTTCGTAACAATTAAAGTTAGTTTTTAAAAAAATTTATTTTAAGTTTAAAAATACAAAATTGTTTTTACAATGATATCACTGGAGTACTCCAGTGTTACTATTGCTAGCTAGATCGAACAAAAATCAGATAATTTTCTGAGTTACATTATTTATAAGTAATTTAGACAAAGAGATTGCTGAATAAGCAAAAATGAGATTAATTCAAAAAGATGTAGCTTTAAAATGATATCATTACAATTCCATTGTCTTAATACATTGTATTTAATTATTTAGTAGTTTTTGATGATTAAGCTTTTGTTATTTTTAGTTACATGAAATATTAAATAATTATCTATATGAGTTCCTTATGGAATGAATTATTACTTATTGTCTACATACATTGTACAATTCTTAATATTACAAAAATATTGATTAAATGTATAAAAGTATAATATGTATTAATTAAGTATTAGAGCGGATGTGATGGTTACATAACTATATATATATATATATATATATATATATATATATATATATATATATATATATATATATATATATATATATATATATATATATATGTGACGACAATAAAAATTTATTTCCCTACAGTACATTACTTATATTGTAAGAATTAATATTTATATATTATCATTTATTTTTAAAGTATTTTAAATAAAATTAAAAAAATAAAAATAAAAATGAAAAATATGTATAACCTGGCTGAAGCCAGGATCGAACTCAAGACCTCCAGCATATCAAGACGAAAGTCAAAGTCAAAGTCAAACAATCTTTATTAAGTTAGGAATAATACATAATAATTGTGTTTTTATACATACAGGATGGTCCAGAATTATGTACCGTAATTGCTGGAGCTGATAGTATGTTCAAAAATAATGGTACCTTTTCATCTACACTTTTTTCCAAAACTCAATAATAAGGGAGGGGACGTAGAGGGGTGGGACGAAACTAACTTCTTCTTTTAAAAACAATTTTGGGTGCTTTTGATTACTCGATTCATAATCTAGGGGTGCGTATGAACATTAAGATAATTAAATTTATGGTATCAATTATTCGATCACTTATGATTAAGGGATAATTTGGAAATAGATATTTCTACTTTAAATTACTCGAAAACGGTAATATTTATCGAAATGTAACAAGTATACCTTTTTTGCGTGAAATTGTCTGAGGGATCATGTTATCAAGGATTTTGTTTAAATAATTGCAAGTTAAAAAAGAAAAGACGTGATAACTCACACCTACCACCGAAAACCACCCCTTAGTCATAAGTGGTGGAATAAGTTTTGACATAAATTTAATCCTTCTAACGCAAAATAAGTACCCCTAAAATATCAATCGGTTATTCAAAAGCGTTTGGAAAATATTTAAGAAATTATGGTTTTCGTTTCACCCCTTTACAGAGTTGTATCTCCCTTATTATTGAGTTTTGAAAAAAAGTGTACATGAACAGGTACCATTATTTTTGAACGTACTACCAGCTGTAGCAATTACGGTACATAATTCTGGACCACCTTGTATAATGTAGAAAGTATTGCTACAGAATGTAATTACAAATAAATACTTTCTTCACAACACTTTTACATTAGTATAGCAATTATTTAAGGAATTTAAGTGTTTGTAAGTTATTAACACATATGTGTTTTCATCTTACATTTTGTTTAGTTTTGTTCATTTAAATAATTAATTTGTTTGTTTTGTAGTCTTTATTGTTCTATTATGTTGATTTTCATAGTATTTTACAGGAAAATTTCAACAAAAACCTGTTTTACATTTTAAACTTACTTATTAGGCTTAATACTATGGCTATTTACACAAAACTAAAGCTACTAAAATCTAGACTATATACACTTGACTATTTACACTATGTACACTTCCACACATGTGATCCCTTTAGTGAGATGACTCAAACAGGGCACTTTAAATTTTTCGTTAGTTTGTTGTGTCTGGTCTGTCTAATGTAGAACGTCTCTGTCATGTTTCGTATGTAGTCAGTTAGTGTGATAATATTAGCATGTTCATGTAATTCATGTATTGGTGTATATCTGTCTTTGTTTAGTGTCAGTCTAAGTAGTTTGTTTTGCAGTCGTTGTAATTTCAAAAGATTCGTCTTTGATGCAGTGCACCACACAGGGGCGGCGTATGTTATAATGGGTCGTATGATGGCTGTGTATAGTAGCTTTTTATTATTTGCAGTCATCTTGCTTTTAGCGTTGAGCAGGGGATACAAGGCATGTAGAGCCATGTTCCCTTTTTGTAACGCTGTCTCAACTTGTTTTGAGAAGTTGAGTTTTTGATCGAGTTGAACTCCCAGGTATTTAACATGAGGTTTTGGTGCTATTTTGTTTTCGTTTAGTGTGAGTGGTTTGTATACTTTTTTGTCTCTTCGTTTCCTTTTAAATATTAAGTGTTCTGTTTTGTTTTGGTTTATCTTGATTTTCCAGTCCCTGGCATATTCACACATTTGGTCAACGTGTATTTGTGTTTGTTTTGTGGCCAGGTTTGTTTTGGAGAATTTTGGGATATCATTATTAGTTTCTGTTTTGATAATGTGTCATTTATTTTTGTTTGAAATGTTCTGTGTGTGAGGTAATTGTTTATTAGTTTTATTAAGTGTGGCGGGAATCCGTTAGTTATTAGTTTGTAAACAAGTCGATCAATCTACACCGTGTCAAAAGCTTTTTCTATATTAAGTAGCACCAGAGATGTAACGTTTTTCTTTTTGAGATTTTATCTGATGTCATTAGTCAGTCTTGCTACTTGCATTGTCGTATTTTGTTTTGGTCGGAAGCCAAATTGTTCGTCTATAATTATTTTATTCTTATTGTTATAGTCGATGAGTCTTCTATTGATTATTTTTTCAGTTAGTTTCGCCATGGTGTTCAGTAGGTTTATTGGTCTATAGTTCGTCGGGTTCGTTTCGTCTTTTCCCTGTTTCGGTATTGGTGTGACCGTGGCCATCTTCCACCGAGTTGGAAAGTGCCCAGTTGTCAGTATTGCGTTGATAATGTGCATTAGTTGTATTGTCGTTTTTCTTGATATGTTTTTAAGTATCTTGTAGTCTATTCCGTCCGGTCCCGGCGCTTTATTGTTAGGGATACTTTTTATAATCTCTCTGATCTCACCAGGATTTGTTTTTATTTTGTTGTCCATTTTATAATTGTTAATGTGATTCTTAAAATATTGGTCAATAGTTTGTTTTACTGTCGTTTCCTTGTCTGAGTAGCTGTTGTTTGTTTGGATTTTTTGCAATGTGTCGGCTATTACATTTGCCTTTTCTTTGTCGGTAAAGTATGTGTTACCGTTTTGTGCTAATGTAGGGATTTGCTTCCTGGTACCCCTCAGCGCCCGGGGTCCCCAACGCCCATAGTTTGTTAACTGTCGTCTTAAAATCTGCGTTCGCTGTTTTTTGATATAGTTTTCTGTTTATGTTGCGTAATTTAATGAGTTTTTTTGTGTCGTCACTTATTTTATCTGTTTGTGTTTTTATTTTTATTTTCGTTGTGTTTTTTGATTGCGTTTTGGATGTTATTGTTCAGTTTTTCTGTTTCTGTGTCTATGTTATCTTGTCCAATGTCTTTGTTGATCGTGATGTTTTCGTCAAGTGTCTCTGAATGCTTCCCAATCGGTGTTTTTATATGATGTGACGGCCATTTCACCCCTTCCAATATTGGTGTTTCTGATCTCGAATCTTACCGGATTATGATCAGAACAGAGTTCTTCCACCGAAACAGGTTTTGTCACTCCTGTCACGTTTTTGTTTAATATTATGTCGATGTAGGTCGGTGTAGTGTTATTATCTGGGTAGTGTGTCGGCTCGTCAGTGTGATGTAGTATTATGTTATTGTCTGTGACGTATTTCTGTACCGTCGTTCCGTTCTTGTTGTTTATGTGATTGTTCCAGGTTACGTGTTTTGCGTTTAGATCCCCGACCACAAGTGTATTTGTGTCTATGTTTAACAGGGAGTCAAGTTCGTTCGGTGTGATTGTATGACTTGGGTGGTTATATGCTGCTACTATAAATAATTTATTATGCAACTTAATGGCCAGATTGTCTGTGCCATCCACATTTGTGGGAATGACCTCATAATTATATTTATTTTTGATTATAATGGCTACCCCGCCGCTGTGTGCAGTGATGTCATTGTGTATGATGTTATAGTCCCTTATTTTTATTTTGTCATTGGTGGTGAGTTTTGTTTCGTTAATGATTATAATATCCGGTTTGTTTACGACAATGTATTGTTTAAGTTCTGCGAGTTTGCATTTTAGTCCGTTTTCGTTCCAGTGTGTCAGTCTAAGGTCCATTCTGGAAGTTAGTCTGACAGAACTGCACTAGTGTCATGAATTTATCATACTCACTATTGCAGTGTCTTAATTGGGTATTTAGTTCAGTGATCAGTCTTATCATTTTTGTAATGTCTATTAGTGTCCCTAGCTGCCTCATCTCACTTACCAGGGTGTTGAAGTTTCCTAAGAAGGTGTTGTCATTGGGTGTTAGTAGGTATTAGGACACTTGAGGGTGCATGTACGATTGCCTATCTGACGGGGCAGGAAGTTCGTTTGGCGTCGGTGTTCTTATCAGTTCGGGCACTTGAGGGTGCATGTACGATTGCCTATCTGACGGGGCAGGAAGTTCGTTTGGCGTCGGTGTTCTTATCAGTTCGGGCACTTGAGGGTGCATGTACGATTGCCTATCTGACGGGGCAGGAAGTTCGTTTGGCGCCGGTGTTCTTATCAGTTCGGGCACTTGAGGGTGCATGTACGATTGCCTATCCGTAGGGCAGAAAGTTCGTTTGGCGCCGGCGTTCTTATCAGTACATTGAAGGCTAATTAAAAATATTTGCTGACCTTCTTACGCTTCCGGTCGCGTTACATATATGCGCGTTATGGAACATTCTCGATATATTTTCCCGCCAAAAAGTGCTATATAAACAGGTCGGGAATCAAGTAATTTATCAGTTAATATCAAGCTGTACTGGAAACAACCTTTGAAGAAGAAGCCTCCAGTTTTGTGGGTAAGTTTTATTATTAAATTTTTATTATTAAAATATTTTTCTATTATTTTTAAAATATTCTTCTATTATTATTATTATTAACTAACTGTTATTTTTTGTCTTAAAATTTTTGCATGTGTTCACTATTACACAGATTTTTTATGGTTACAGAATTTACCGAGAAAATGGAATCATACTGAAATAACATCACTATCGCTGAATAGGTTTGTGATCAAGATCAGCATACTACCGACCAATTGATAAGTGAACTTAATGAAATTGGGAAAGTAAAACCGTGGATGAAGGCGAAAGATATGATTGTAAAGAAGGCCTACAGAATTTTGGGGGCCAAACAAATACAATCGAAATTCGACCCGACAAGAATGCAGACGGTGTTGGAGTTGGAGGATGGATATCTTACACTGCCGGCTCGCTTCGATAACATGAGTATCGACCGACTAAACCTGTTAAAATACTCATCGCAACTAGGCGTTATCAACACCGGGGAGGTTGGAAAAAGCAGCTCGATTGAATTCAAACAAATAACATTATTTGAATATTACAATTCTCATTCATATTGTAATGATAATAGTTAAAACTGATAATAAACGTAAACTGAAATTAATAAATGTTTTTTATTTATTTTTGTTAACCCATTCCCTTTTAACCCCCAAAAAAATAAAAACACCAGTAATTTTATTAAAACACTTATTTATTTATAAAGAAGTATTTTTGTTAATACAATAATGTTTAAATAAAGAAATTGCATTTTGTAAAGCACAAAAACCATTTTGATGTTCGCCACAACGGTAGGTATTGTACATTGTTACGATGAATGCCGATCTGGGACAACTGAAGAGTTCTTCCATATTCATAATTGATGCTGTTGGAATAAGTTGCTTGAGATATCGGACTTTTTCCTTTCCCTTGACGTATATAATTTGCGTTGAATGTAACGTATTCATTAAAATGTACTGTAATTGTCCATAATCAATATAGCCGTCCATCCAGGAGAATCCATGATGTTTGGATCGAAGCCAGCGTGCAGTTCGTTGATCTTTTTCACACAGACCAGAAAACGGCATTGGTGATTTAAAAATGTAATGCTGTAACGTATAATCCTCGTTGTAATTTTCTTTCCACGAAGCAAACTTAAGTATGGCCAATTCTTTTATATAAAAGGGTCCCTTTACTGTATTTGGGAAACCCTGAAAGTCAACAATGGCCACATCAGTCATTTTCACAAACGATGATCGATGTGTGTAGAAGGCGGTTGTTAAATGAATCGAACTGTAGATGAGTACCGTGTTTTATATAACTCTTGTAATGATGTTTGTCAGTGGGTTGTACTGAATTGCTCGATCATGTGATAAAAGACAAAACGCCGCCGTGTTAGCTGGTATTTCTTTTGTTGTTTTAATTAAATTCAATTCGTATATCGACAGCCCTACTTTTTAGAGTTTCGTTTTGACGAGAACAATCAATGAAAATGATGGGGGCAATATCTTTATATTGTTTTCGATTGAGCAACGGTTCATTTTTGTTAAAGTTGTAGTAACCCTCTTGAAACTTTGCAAACATATGATACGCCAATGCAAATTTGTCATTAGAAAAATCCAAATTTAGATCCATGTACGGGTACTTTTCTGAATTCAAATATACTTTGACATCGAAGAGTTCGCAGTGATAAAATATGGTGACATTTTTATCTTTCTTATCGCGTCGATCTGTTTGTAATGCAAATATCACATAACGCGGTTTCTCCACTTGTGATGTTGTTTTCACCGTCCAAATGTTGTGTTTCGTTGTTGGAATCGATGGGTAAATATGCATATCCCATGTACGAAAACCAATCGGTATATTTTGACTATTTTTCACATATATTAACAATTGTAGTTTCGCTTCATCAGACACCAATACATGTGGAACCATCCATTGAATTTTTTGTATATGAAATACGACGTCATCAGTCGTTGACAATACTGCATCATTGTCTGTTCTTGCACGAATCAAAACCAGCTGATGTTTTGCATTGAGAATAACTCTCTTATAATGATGAGTAAAGCCAAACACTCGATCCAATGGTAGACAGAAATTAAAGTAACCTTTGCTGGATACTTTTATAGTTTCACCAGGACACCATCCCGCATTGTGTAGTTGTTTACTCTGATTTTCATTTAATGGTAAATAATTCATCAGCGTGGTGGTCGGTCCCACATATTTGCATTGATCAATTTCCACATCGTTCAGTTCGTAACGCATCTCGTCAAACAGGTACGCCATTGAATTATTGCTTATCTCGGTCGTGGTTGATACTGTTCCATCACTCTTTAACAGCTGTCCTTCTATGTATAGGTAGCTTTTATGCGGCAATAAAATCACGTCCTGATTTTGAATACAGATCGTTATCTGATCGTTACTATTATAATTATTCAAGAAAGGTGAGTACGCATGCTCCTCCAATTTCGTAATACTATCATCGAGCTCACCTCCACCAGTACTAATTTGTAAAATATTATTCATTTCTTCGTTTCTTCAAAGCTAATCCGTATCGTTGTATGTATTGCTGCAGAAATTTTGCGTTCGCTAACGTTAATGGCGGCTTCGTTGTCGTCGGTCCGCACTGGTTGGCGGTAAGTTGTAAACTGTTTGACTGCGTTGGTTTATCGTCGTTAAATACCAACATAACTTATGCCGGTTTTAAATGTAATTTTATGGTTATTGTTTCGCCTCGAAAATTAACTGGGTTACCGTCTTGATCCACAACGCGCAGCACTAGAGTTGTTATCCGTTGAACGCTTACAGGCATATAAATGATTGTAGCTGATGTCTCGCTTATTTTATACCCAGGCTCAACCTGGCTTAAAAACGAATAAATATTATGCGCTTGGACGTTGTTCAAATAACTGTTTGTCGTAATGTTCGTCTCAATTTGCACCAGATTGACTTTCATAATATTCGCCGGTTTACCTGAATAATGAGTATGACCCGCCTCGAGTTTTCGTTTATTAAAACCCAGCAGTGAACCGATCGTTCGTTATTTATCAAAATGTATTGTTTCCGTACACTTTATCGAACTTTTCAACGTGTTGTTATTTGCATGTAATATAAGTTGTGCATTAGCACCTGTCCCACTCGGTGTTAACATGTCATCAATATAAGCTTCCAAATCTTCTAAACCATAATTGCCGGTAGGTATCTCGATGCAGTGTGGTTCATGAGTAGGATCAGTACTAAAATGAAACAAATTATTTGTTTCATCGACATTTGGCACCGAATTATAAGTTTCAAAATTCACCAACCCACAGACGTATTCCTCCACTAATTCTATAGGCGGAAAATACTCAGCACTGAGTGTTGAAGTATCACCGCTTAAGGTTAATGACATGATGTCTAGTAAGTAAATGAAACAAAGTAGTACTGTACAACAATATTTATTTACATAAATAGATTTTTATGACATAAAAATTCTAAACAAAGATGACCACAATTAAAATCATTATACTTTTGATAAACATTATAATTATATCTAATGTTGTTTCCACGTAGATATCTTGCTACTTCAACAGGTGGTGGTAAATTCCCATAACTGTCGAAGTATTCCACATTCTTGTTGTCTTTCACGTACGCCACCCAATGACTTCCACCGCCAGATGAACTATCCAGATCAACAACAGCGCACTCTTTTCGCCACGGCCGTTTTGGTAATTCATCTCTCATGAATACACCGCGAAAATTTGGAATATGTTCCCTTCCAAACTGATAGATGTTGTGATCAGTTAACGGTCTGTCATGAGGCAGCTTGTTCAGTAGTTTTTTGAATCGATGTAAAGTCCCAAACCTTTTCTGTACGGTTTTAAATATAGACCGGCGCCGGATTTTTTCGATCCAAGAGAGATTGCTTCCATCATTTTGTTATGTCGCTCGCTTTCATCTAGCTGCTTCTTAGCTGTTTTATACGTATTTATTGCTTTCGCAACACCCGCAGCACCACCAGCAAGTGATCCGATAGCTGATAGCCCGGCAAAAAGTGGAACTAGAAATGGTAAAATTCCACCAGTCTTGGGGATCGGTATAATTCTCGGTGATGTAAATTGCTTTTTATTTTTCTTCCGAAAAATCTTCCTAGCAGCTTTCAAGGCTATGTTGATCGTATCTTTAACAGTTTTCGGTTTATTTTTCTTCAGTATGTTTCTTATATCACGAATACCAGCACCAAATATCACCTTCTTCTTCTTCTTTGAATGGCCCATTCCTAATTTTACTTTTGATTTCATAGCGTTCGTTACGGCCCAAGCAGCGGCTCGTTCACCAAAACTTGCGTCTGACGATTTAACTCGCTCCCACGCTTTATTTGCTAAAACTAAATCGGCTTTGTGTCGATCGTTAATATCTTTGAACTGTGAATAGGCGATATCGTGTTCTTTACATGCAGCATCCAATTTATTGATACTTGGGTCGCCTCGTAATAATCGTTCACGTAGTCGCGTTCCAGGCCCACAATATTGATAACCAGGTATATGTAGTTCAAATGGTAACTTATTGATAGCAGAATTTATTAGTCCACCACCTGATGTGTTCGCTCCGCTAACCCGTCTGCAACTGACGCCTCGTTGTTTTCGCATAGACATTTTAAGGTGAACTGAAAACAAAAAAAATGTATGTTAACTATTTTATAGATATTATAAATATATTAAAATACTATGTAGCTTGTTAGTATGTGATATAGTCTAATTCGGTCAACATCGGGAAGATGTCTTCGTTTATCAAACAACGAAAAACACTACCAATAGACAATTTTGAATTTTCATCCAATAACGACAACAAAAAGAAAAACGGTCCGTTGCTACCGAACAGCATCAGAGCAATCATTTGTGGCCCGAGTGGTTGTGGAAAGACTTCACTTCTTATTTCACTAATACAACATCCCGACGGCCTGACGTTTGAAAATGTATACATCTATTCCAAATCACTGCACCAGCCGAAATATGAATATCTAAAACAAAGTATTAAACTTGTTAAAGATATGGGTTATTTTACATTCTCCAATAACGAGGACGTTATACCACCAATTGATGTTCTACCAAGTTCATTGATAATATTCGACGATGTGTCTGCGCGGGAGAAAAAGGCTATAATAGAAGAATATTTTTGTCACTCTCGACACTACAACGACGATTGCTTTTACCTAACACAAACGTATACAGCAACACCAAAACACAACGTACGGGATAATACAAATTTTATCGCTGTCTTCAAACAAGATGATCTGAATCTTAGACATATTTACGATGATCACATCAACTCCGACATGTCTTTCACAGAGTTCAAAAACCTATGTCAAGAGTGCTGGCGAGATAAATATGGATTTTTGACCATCTGTAAGGAGGATGATATCCAAACGGCAGATATCGAAACAAGCTTGATAGTTTTTGGAGAGGGCACAGATGAGCTGGCTGTTAACCAGACCAGTAATCGGTTTCAACAGGCTGTTAACCGCTATTAACCAGAGCAGTATCCGGTTTCAACAGACAGTTAACCGTTATTAACCAGAACAGTAGCTGGTTTCAACAGGCAGTTAACCGCTATTAACCAGAGCAGTAGCTGGTTTCAACAGGGCAGTAACTGACCTGTTGTATAAATAAACGGCTGTGTAAGATAAACATACAGTTCTTGAGAGACTGTTGTATGAAACAGTTGTCAAGATGGATAAAAAGAAGGAGCTTGTTAAAAAGAGTGTTATAAAAACGGCAAGTAATATACGAAAAAAATTTAAAGCTTTACGATCTTGGAAAGTGGAATCAGACATGTTGCTACAAACAACGTTGGAACTAGTAACCACACCGCTCAAAGAAATAGCCACAAAATTAACTGAGAAGAACAACCAACCTATTAAAGTTGAAACGAAAGAAGAACAGACACAAGTAATGGACGCGTTTACACCTAAAATTAAAAAGAGAAAACAGGAGTATTGCTATTTACCAACGAAAGAGGAAGAGTTGGAGGATGAAGTGGGGGAAGAGGAAGACCCCGATCTCACGGAAGATGTTTTTGAATCGTCACCGATAGATGAACAAAATGTATTTGAAACACCAAAACTCTCCGGATCGGCGCAAAGTGTTGCTAGAAAACTAATGACAACGTCTGAAGTGTTTGGACCGATAGCAAGACAATACTTACAGCTATACCTTCAACCAAATAGCGGTATTGATACAGTATATGGACCGTACAAAAAGGATGACGAATGGATGATTGGAAATCAGCCGTTTCAAATAGACGGTGGTGATATAATAATCAATGGTATTACGTATAAAGGGACACCTGGTTTATATGAGCTGATTTTTATGAAAGTACCAAAACGAAGTGTATATCGCACCGAAGATTTAAATGAGTACAAACGAATTTTAAAGCAAACAAATGCACATCGACGAAATCACAGCCCAAATCAACAAGTTAAAGGTAGCTCGAGTTATAAATATCGAAATATTATTAGTGAAATGGTACCAATTCCAAGATCGATTCCTAGATATAAAACACGGAGTCGTACGGCTAGCACTCCAGTATTTGGGATTGGTTTGATGCGATTTAATAATATGAAAAAGGAGCATATATACTGGGACAACTCGAACGAATTGGTCACTCGACTACGATTACTCGCAGGTTCACAATTAGCGGGACACACGGGACACGACGGTGAAATTATTTCGATCTTGGAGGAGTTGATGTAGGCTGGTTTTACTGAACATGGATAGATTTGGTCGTACACGTAACAAAAATATAACCGTCGACAAATTTGGACGTGTACATGACAAAAGTATTAAGAAAGAAGCTCTTAAATCTATTGGTTTAAAGATGACTAACCGGGGAAATTACGATATTGGAAATAGACAGCTAACAAATGTAAAGGATCCGTCTGGCGATCGAGATGTGGTGAATCTGAAGTTTTTAAAAAGTTTTGAATTGGAGAAATTTTCCGAATTAACACAAACAGTCGAAATGAACAAAGCAGAAATTGAAAATGCTGTGTACAAGCTAATCCAGGCTGCACAACTTTTCATATCGTATAAAACATCGATAGATCAAGAAATTGCCACATTTAATCTTCGAATATCGAAGATTGAAGAACGTCTTGATGAATTATTGAAATCCGTTAAGAAAAATGAGCAAACTACAGGTGGTACGTGAACTACACAAACCCGCACGGAAGAACTTCCCGCGTAGGCGTGTTATTGTAAAAGGAATTGACGATCTATGGCAATGTGATTTAATTGAAATGGGTGCTTACGCTTCGGTGAATAATAACTACAAATTTTTACTGACAACGATCGATGTTTTTTCCAAACGAGCGTGGGCGGTGCCGGTTAAAAATAAAACCGCAAAAGAAGTGGCAGCCGCATTTGAATCGATACTTAAACAAAACCGTGATCCGCGATCAGTTCAAACAGATTTTGGAAAGGAATTTTATAATTTAAATTTTAAATTATAAAGTTAAGAAATTTTAAATTTTAAATTATAAAGAAAGTTTAAAGCACTCATGAAAAAGCACAATATTAACCATTATTCGACATTTTCAACGAAAAAAGCATCGGTGGTTGAGAGATTTAACAGAACACTGAAGACTGATATGTGGAAAATGTTTAGTTACAATGGATCGTATCGTTGGATTGATATGTTGGACAAGCTGATGGATGATTACAATTCGCGTAAGCATAGAACAATTAAGATGCGACCGCGCGATGCAACACCAAGCAAGGTAGATAAGCTTCTCTCAACCGTCTACAATTATGTAAAAATTGCTACAAAACCAAAATATAAGGTTGGAGATATTGTTCGCATTAGCAAGTATAAATCACAATTTGACAAAGGATATCAACCATCATGGACGACTGAACTTTTTAAAATCAACAAGGTGCAATTAACCAATCCGATTACATACCTACTAGCGGATTATCAAGGTAACCCTATTAAAGGTGGATTCTATCAAGAAAAGATCCAAAAAGTGAAATATCCGGACGTGTATTTGGTGGAGAAGGTGTTGAAAAAGAAGAAGAATAGAGTGTATGTAAAGTGGCTCGGTTTCCCAAAAGAACACAATTCGTGGATTCCGACTACACAGCTAATATAAATACGTTGAGCTATGGTGCTCACCAGTCAGTCAGTCATTCTTGATGAAACAATGGAAACCATCCAGGACCAGATAACAATGGAAGAAACTCGTGCGCGACATCGATTGTTGAACAAAATGTTGGATAATGCCATTAGACAGCGTGATGTGGATACAATCAAGTGTGTTGCAATGAAAGAACGCCAACTTTTCTGTCCTGGAAAAATAACATTTGGAATTAAACACGATACATCGAAAGGAGTACTGGATACATTATTCAGTTATACCTTTGATATTGATGATGAAAACCATGTATTTGGACTTGAATCACTAAAAGATGTTGTTACTAGTTGGTTACGGACAGCTGTACAATACGTTCGACTGGAACTGTTGAAATACGTACTCGACATCGCCGAGAAATACGGTATTCAAGATGTTCGTTTAACTGGAGAAGAAGAAGATGACGATGATGATAATCGCCTGATTTGTTGGATCTGGTAAAATATTGAAAAAGGTCTCAACGATCCAACAGCTCATCTTGGTTTTGATTCAGGACCGGACTCGGGTCCATGGGCCTCCAGTAATTTGCAAGATTTTATAGATGTGGATAAAATATTACGAAAACACTTGTATACATAATAATAATTTTTACATGTACATTTGTTAATAATAATAATAAAAAATTTTAACTTATAACAATAGTTATTTTTATTTCTTATGTTTAACCTTTTCCGACTAATGACATATCTAGATTTTTCAACTAATTAAAATATTTCACTTATGTCCATATTTTTAAATACAACTTATTTACTATTTACAGAGATAAAAATTAATTAACGGAAGTTCTAGTACACACATATTTTTTATCACGATACAATTTATTTACCACATATTTTGAGGAAGTTCAAGTTCACAATACATTCTTGTCAACATACATATGTTTGATATTTTTTATATGAAATAGTTTTGCATTTTACATTTTAACCCTAACTTTTACCGACTAATGACTTAATCTAAGTTTTTCAACTAATTACAATATTTGACTTGCGTTAATATTTTTAAATACAATCTATTTACTATTTACAGAGATAAAAATTAATAAACGGAAGTTCAAGTACACACATATTTTTTATCAGGAAAAAATTTATAATTTTACGTTAATACAATTTATTTAGTTCAAGTTCAAGTTCACAATATATTCTTGTCAACATACGTATGTTTTAATATGAAATAGTTTTGCGTTTATCATTAAACCACACATACACAATTTTTATATTTTTAAAAATAGTTTTTATTTACATAGGGTGTTTTATTCGATTCTTTGTCTTTTAAAACCGTAAGGAACTGAATCGAAATCGTCTATTCGTCTGCGTTTATTAAATGTTGGTTTGAAAATTTTCTTCTCCGTTTTAGTTACTATGTCGTGTTCTTCAGTACGCCGAATATT
>JAPWDM010000007.1:10455897-10465897 GCA_035578155.1 Brachynemurus nebulosus
GTATTGGTTCGTAGCTTAAGAGCACTACAATACCTGCCGGGCTTTAATAAAGTAGGATCATACATAAAAGCATTGGATATCGGGTCATCGAGGTGAGCATGTACCCCTCTCCCCTGTGTCTTGCTTTGCCCCCATTTAGCCACTTCTAACTTTTTAAGTCGGCGCTTATGCCTCCTTACTTCGGGGAATGAAACCGGCCAAGGCAACCGAAGTGTATTACATAATTTTTGTAGTTTGCTTTCTAGATTCGTGGAAGCAATAAGCGCCTTAATTGCAGGGTCTTCACTCTTCATGAATTTCAATCCATGTCCCAAAGTTATCGTGGCTGCAAGATTTTCTAACTTTGGGAAACCTAGTCCTCCGTCCCTCTTGCCGGCATAAATGAACCCATCACATGTACTAAGAGGGAGATGCAGGATTTCTTTAACCGCAACACGTAGGTCCCTATCGATCTCTCTCAGGAGTGTTGCGGGAGCCACGCCCAGGATAAGCGTGAACAAATAGTGTGGGACTAGGTGCGTGGTGAGCAAATCGACCTTTTGGTGAGGTTTGAGAGCCAGTCGCTTAACTCTCGTAAGGCAGTCTTTGATCTTTTGTTTAACCTCACCTATCTCTATACCCCGCCACGGAGATATACTGGCCCCTAGATATGTTATTATTGATTCCGGCCCTGTATACGGAATCCGCTCACCACTAGACAGCGACATGTCGGGATCCTGGATATACCATGCCTCTCTTGTCGGAACAATTTCGAAAACTTTACACTTATTTGGCTGTATGCCCATCTCTAAATATTTAAAATATTGTTCAGTTTCCGACAAGAGTCTCCTAGCCTGTGGTGCACTGTCCGCTAAAAGTATTAAGTCATCTGCGAACGCTAGACAGGAGAGACTGCTGCCTTCAGCCAGGGTATAGCCCGACATAGACTTAGCCAGACATAGACATAGATAACTAAGAGAGTCATAGTTACTCCCGCCGTTTACCCGCGCTTGCTTGAATTTCTTCACGTTGACATTCAGAGCACTGGGCAGAAATCACATTGCGTCAACACCCGTTGGGGCCATCGCAATGCTTTGTTTTAATTAGACAGTCGGATTCTCCTAGTCCGTGCCAGTTCTGAGTTAACCGTTAAATGGCGGCCGAAGAGAACATTTACGCATATATATTTTTCATTTTAATATAATATAATTAAATAAATAAAAATATAAATATAAAAATTATATGATATATATGTTGAGTAAAGTCTCGCAGCAAGAAAGTTCCGTAGGTGGCCAAGGCACGGGACCGAGTTCGGATCCACAAAAACATATACCCAAAACTAATTCATTAATAGCATACAAGTAAATAATAATTTAAAAAATTTTCAATAATTACATAGATATGTAAAGTATTTTTCGAACAAATGAAAAAACTTTTAATGAAATTATTATAAATAAATCATATTTAGTTTTATTATATAAATAATACAGCCTTTGTATATAAAAACTTTAGCCATCATTTTACATAAATGATTATTATCAAATATATATTAAATCCCCAAATATTCATTTATTATACACATAATAACTAATTACTTAGAAAATTATGTAATTTATAAATTATTCTTATGGAGTACATATTAATAAAATAACAAAAATAAAAAATCAGATTTTTATATATCAGTACTGTACCATACAATAATTAAATATAATTACAAATAAAATCGATTTTTCCAATAATTGTTCTATATAATACATAAATACACACATTATAATTATTTATTATTTTAATAAATAAAATTTACAAAACATATGTATAACATTTAGTAGGTAATATGGTATCACCTCACCCAGGCCCGGCACGTTAGCCATAACCTACATCCCAATCAAGCCCGACACGCCCCGGTCCTCAGAGCCAATCCTTATCCCGAAGTTACGGATCTAATTTGCCGACTTCCCTTACCTACATTATTCTATCGACTAGAGGCTCTTCACCTTGGAGACCTGCTGCGGATATGGGTACGAACCGGCGCGACACCTCCACGTGGCCCTCACCTGGATTTTCAAGTATATTTTTTTAAACTATTACTTAAAAAGTGGTTTTAATATATATTAATTTTACAAAAATTGAAATTTTCTTCAAAATTATAAATTTTACATATAAAAATGTGAACGATTTGTGTTTGTGAAGTTTGTGGCGTTTGTGACTACTTTTTGTATGTGACCGTAATTGTTTAATTACAAAGTTTAAGTGCATATACCTTCATATATTATGTGCTTTTATTTCACAATGCTATTTTATATATTATAATGTACACTCATTTTACAAAAATTGAAATTTTCTTCAAATATATAAATTTTTAATATAAAACAGTAATAGATTTATCTTAACAAAATACATCAGTTTCAATTATCAATTTGTATCATTTACAAATAACAAGTAAGTAAAATTTTTTTCATTAACAAAACTATGATTAAGATTTTCTTTTATTATATATTTGTTTTTTATTTCTATTAGATATGAGAAATTATAAACGTAAAACTGAAAGAGGTTTTATATCTATCGAAACATTTAATGATGCCGCAAGAACAATAATTTCTGGAAACCGAAGTATCAATGCTGCTTCAAAGGAATTTAATATTAAACGTACGACACTATCACGTTATATAATTAAGTTAAAAGCATATAAAAATAAGGAAACGCAAGATTTACCGACAATTGGTTATAAAAAACCTAGACAAGTATTTTCTAAGGACCAGGAAATTGCATTAAAAGATTATTTACTACAAATGGCTTCGATATTTTATGGATTGACTCCGAAAAATGTTCGCCAGCTTGCTTATGAGTGTGCTGAAAAATTTAATATTAAAATGCCTGAAATATGGAAAATTAATAAAATAGCTGGCAAAGAGTGGCTTACTAGTTTTCTAAAAAGGAATCGAGAATTATCAATTAGAAAACCAGAAGCAACAAGTATCGGACGAGCGACATCATTCAATGTTCAAAATGTAAAACCATTTTTCACAAAATTAGCTGAAGTTAAGAATAAATATCAATTTACCGCATCAAATATTTATAATGTTGATGAAACCTCAATTAGTACTGTATTAAAACCTCCTAAAATAATTGCTGCCAAAGGTAAAAAAAATGTTGGCTCCATAACTTCTGCTGAACGGGGCACTAATGTCACACTAATATGTGCTGTTTCTGCAAACGGAAATACAGTGCCTCCTATGTTCGTATTTCCACGAAAAAAATATAAAAATCATTTTATTAATAATGGACCAAAAGGTTCTATTGGTGCAGGAAATTCTAGCGGTTGGGTAACAAATGAAGAATTTTTTATGTACATGCAGCATTTCATCGCACACGTTAAACCATCTATTAATAATCCAGTATTACTCTTATTAGATAATCATTCCTCACATTTACATGTACCAACCTTAAACTTAGCGAAAGATAATGGGATCGTAATGTTATCCTTTCCACCACATTGTAGCCATAAATTACAACCACTTGATGTGGCTGTGTATGGACCATTTAAGAAATATGCTTCAACTGCACAAGATTTATGGTTAAGAAATAATCCAGGTGAAAAAATAACAATATATGATATCCCAAAAATAGTAGCAGATTCATTACCATTAGCTACAACTAATACAAATATCATAAAAGGATTTAAAAAGACTGGAATATTTCCATATAATGAAAATATTTTTACTCAAGATGATTTCGCTCCGTCATTCGTAACTGATCCCCCAGAATCGCAAATTTTAACATCATCACCTACAATATTTTCTCCAGAAATAGTTCGACCGTACCCAAGGGCTGCTTCAAAAGAACAGGGTCAAACCAAGAGGAAAAGAAAATCTAGTGTTTTAACCGATTCAATAGAAATAAAAACATTAGAGAAAGAACAAAATATAAAAAAAAAGTGTAAAAAAGTTACTAAAAAAATTAATATTTGTATTAATAGTAATTGCTTAATATTATTACCAAGGATTTCTTGCTTAATATGCAATGAACTATTTTCAAAGTGTAGCCTCAAAGAAACGTGGATTGAATGTCAGTTGTGCAAAAATTGGGCGCATATTAATTGCGTACCTAATACTAGTGATACATATATATGTATTAATTGTGATAATATTTCCATATAAATATTTCCAAAAAAGTTATTTATAAATGATACAAATTTCTTTAATATGGTTAATTGGATAAGGGTAACTTATTTAAGTCACCCTTATCCAAATAACCGTAATTTTGTCATATCTTTTGTGTGGTGTAATTTTTATATGTTCAACTTACCTCTGTAATGTCGTTAATTGGATAAGACTGATTTATTTAAGTGTGGTAATTTGACCATATCTTTTGTGTGGGGTAATTTTTACATGTTCAACTTACCTCTGTACCCAACTAACCCCGGTCTACCCTAACTTATTTAAGTCACCCTTATCCAAATAACCGTAATTTTGTCATATCTTTTGTGTGGTGTAATTTTTATATGTTCAACTTACCTCTGTAATGTCGTTAATTGGATAAGACTGATTTATTTAAGTGTGGTAATTTGACCATATCTTTTGTGTGGGGTAATTTTTACATGTTCAACTTACCTCTGTACCCAACTAACCCCGGTCTACCCTAACTTATTTAAGTCACCCTTATCCAAATAACCGTAATTTTGTCATATCTTTTGTGTGGTGTAATTTTTATATGTTCAACTTACCTCTGTAATGTCGTTAATTGGATAAAACTGATTTATTTAAGTGTGGTAATTTGACCATATCTTTTGTGTGGGGTAATTTTTACATGTTCAACTTACCTCTGTACCCAACTAACCCCGGTCTACCCTACATCATAAATAACAAATTATAAATTTACTCTTAAACTATTATTTTTACATAAAAAATACTTATCCACATTTGTTTATTTTAAGAAAATACATGATAATTTTAAAAAAAGTTTTAAAATTTATGAATTTTTAATAGTTTTGTATCTTATGATAATGTATGAAAAATGTACATTTAAAATACTAATGGAAGTAAAATATTTTAATACGTTAACAAAAGTCAGGTGAATGTATAATATTTTAACCAAAAGTAAGTTAAAGTATTGAAATATTGGTATATGTGAATGTTTTATTATGATTTTTCTAACTATTCATAAAAGTTGATAAAACGTACATCATAAATAACAAATTATAAATTTACTCTTAAACTATTATTTTTACATAAAAAATACTTATCCACATTTGTTTATTTTAAGAAAATACATGATAATTTTAAAAAAAGTTTTAAAATTTATGAATTTTTAATAGTTTTGTATCTTATGATAATGTATGAAAAATGTACATTTAAAATACTAATGGAAGTAAAATATTTTAATACGTTAACAAAAGTCAGGTGAATGTATAATATTTTAACCAAAAGTAAGTTAAAGTATTGAAATATTGGTATATGTGAATGTTTTATTATGATTTTTCTAACTATTCATAAAAGTTGATAAAACGTACATCATAAATAACAAATTATAAATTTACTCTTAAACTATTATTTTTACATAAAAAATACTTATCCACATTTGTTTATTTTAAGAAAATACATGATAATTTTAAAAAAAGTTTTAAAATTTATGAATTTTTAATAGTTTTGTATCTTATGATAATGTATGAAAAATGTACATTTAAAATACTAATGGAAGTAAAATATTTTAATACGTTAACAAAAGTCAGGTGAATGTATAATATTTTAACCAAAAGTAAGTTAAAGTATTGAAATATTGGTATATGTGAATGTTTTATTATGATTTTTCTAACTATTCATAAAAGTTGATAAAACGTACATCATAAATAACAAATTATAAATTTACTCTTAAACTATTATTTTTACATAAAAAATACTTATCCACATTTGTTTATTTTAAGAAAATACATGATAATTTTAAAAAAAGTTTTAAAATATATGAATTCTTAAAAATTTTGTATCATTTACTATTAATATGTAAAAATTTTTTCTAAGTTCAAATATACATTGATTTTGTATGTAAGCGATGTTGTTCCAGTCATCTGACTTATATTGAGTACAAACATCGTCTTACGATGTGTGTTGTTACTGTACTATGTTTTATGTGTCTATATAAAAATCAAAAAAACTGAAAAAAAAATGAAAAATTTTAAAAAAAATTCTTATATTTTAATATAAACTTTAAAAAACTTCATTAATAATTATATATTTTATAGTTTTTATCATTTTTATAACAAATTAAAACAAAAAAATATAAAAAAAAAGTAAAATTTACCACGCTGCAAAATCCAAAACTTATATATGATGATGGTACCTTTTTAACCCCTTTAGGACTAATGACGAGCTCAGCTCGTCATACTAATTTTTAGGAAAAATTCAACTGAAGAGTGTGCATTGTCTTATATCGGTAACTGGAGGCTGTATAGTAAAGAGCGGTCATATTGTAAATAAATTAAGCAAAACCTACCAAACTTGCAATTATACTTATAGAGATATTAAATTTTTTATCTAAAATATTGGAATATACGGCGGTACTAAAAGAGTTAAATATCGATGTGTGTAGTTGACTTAAACATTATGAACGGTTCGGTCAAAGTATATATAGCTATTATGTATGTTTGTAAGAGCATTACATTAATAGTTTTATTTTGACTAAGTTCTGTTCTTTTGAAAATATTATTTTTTGTTAAGTTGATATTTTCAAATAATTTTTATTTACTACAGTAACATCGTAAAGGTTAACTCAGAACTGGCACGGACTAGGAGAATCCGACTGTCTAATTAAAACAAAGCATTGCGATGGCCCCAACGGGTGTTGACGCAATGTGATTTCTGCCCAGTGCTCTGAATGTCAACGTGAAGAAATTCAAGCAAGCGCGGGTAAACGGCGGGAGTAACTATGACTCTCTTAAGGAGTGGCGTCCTCGTCGCGAGAGTCGGGCAACTATCACCTGCTGGCGGGTGATAGGCAACACTCCTTCAGTGATCGGGGTTGCCAGCCCAGGTCATCTTGTTCATAAATGGCACGTCGACAAATAATAAAGCCTCGGACGGGGAACCTGACGGTCTCCAGCGTTCCCCGCAACATTTGGAGACCATTGATGACGATCAAGGCGCGATAAAGGTATTTCGAGTGCCATGGCCCTTCCAACAAGATTTTTCATCTGTATGTCAATACTGCGCACAAGACGGAAGGGCCCGCTTTCTGCACCTCAGGATCCAGGACCTAGAAAGACACGTTAGCGAGTATCATCCTGGATCTACCATTTTGTACATATGTGATAATTGTAATAAAGAGTATAAAACTAGACGAGGTGCAGAAACTCATAGGCCCAAGTGCCCTGGGCCAAGGCAAGAAGGACACTTGCCTTTTGAATGTCCAATTTGTCAAAGAGCTTTTTTGACACCCAGGGCACTTACTCAACACCAAAGACACGAACACCCGGACACCCGTAATGCAGCTCGGGCGGTTCTACAAGTCCCTGCAGTGAGAAGGCCGAGGGCAGGGTCTTGGACAGATGAAGAGATGCGCACCATGAAAGAAATCGAATTACAGTACCCTGATGATAAAAATATTGCGGTGCGCATCTCGCAAGCTTTGGGTACCAGAACCGCCAAACAAGTCCGGGATAAAAGGGCCTATGAGCGGAGTCAGGCGGAAAAGCGCAACCGCGCTGACGACCCGGAAGTTAATGTCCCACTTCCGGAAGATGACCTGCCGCAGGATGCGGTGGAAATAGATGACCGGCCACGATTGCTTGTTGAGGTCCCGGCAGTCGTGGTTACAGAGGAAGAGGATCGGCCACCTGAGCATGCGATCATCGACGACGACTCCAATGAATGGGTAAGGAGTCTGATCGAGGTGGCCCTTGCAATTGAGATAAATGAAAAAGATCCCTTCCATAGAGCTGGCACCTTACTTGACCGCCTAGGCAGCCTTGTCCTCAGTGAGGACCAAAAGTTTAATATGCTAGCCGAGCTGGACTCGGCTTACAATGAAATTATAATTGCGCTAGGCGCCGGCGGTCCTAAGACGCGCGACAAAAGACCTCGCGTAAGAGGCAAGGGCAAGAGAGCAAAAAGACGCTATATTTATGCCAAGACCCAAGATCTCTTTAAGAAAAATCCAGGTCGGCTCGCCAAATGCATTCGCGAAAATGTCTCCCACATCGACTGCAGTTCTGTATCCCTCTCTGCGGTCGATGTCAAAGAATATTATAATAAAATTTGGGGCGAGCCATATCCCAGAAGTAATGTGTATCTGGGACACAATAACGACGAAGGCATAGCTCTCAGCGACTCCCTCCCCCCGATCACAGTAGAAGAAGTGAGGGGTCGCATTGCCCATATAAAGGGAGACTCGGCAGCCGGTATTGATGGCCTAACAAAATCAGATATTAATAAACCGGCTGTCGTAAAAGTCCTGACCAAGTTGTTTAATGTAGTGACTGCTTTACAAATTTTTCCAACAAAATGGCAAGAAAATAGAACCACCCTGCTGCTAAAAGAGGGTAAAGATCCGCATGAAGTTAGTAGTTATAGGCCCATTACCATCTCGGGCATTGTCGCGCGCACCTACTGGGGTATAATCAATAAGCAGCTATCAAGGGTGGTTAAACTCAATACCAGACAAAAAGGATTCGTCCCCGAGTCTGGTATTTTTAATAATGTGCACCTCCTCAATGAAGTTATATGTCAGGCAAAAAGCAGTCACAAAGGCCTGGTCGTAGTGCAATTAGACATCTCAAAGGCCTTTGACAGGATACCCCACCAGTCAATTGGACCTGCACTACGTCGAAAGGGGCTCCACGAGCATGTGGTGCGGCTCGTGGAGGAATCGTACAGAGGGGTGCACACAACAATTCACTGTGGCAATGAAAGTGCCACAATTAATCTAGTCCGAGGAGTGAAGCAAGGGGATCCACTATCCCCTCTACTATACAACCTTGTCACCGAACCGCTTCTTCTCGCACTAGAACAAATGTCGGGCTATACCCTGGCTGAAGGCAGCAGTCTCTCCTGTCTAGCGTTCGCAGATGACTTAATACTTTTAGCGGACAGTGCACCACAGGCTAGGAGACTCTTGTCGGAAACTGAACAATATTTTAAATATTTAGAGATGGGCATACAGCCAAATAAGTGTAAAGTTTTCGAAATTGTTCCGACAAGAGAGGCATGGTATATCCAGGATCCCGACATGTCGCTGTCTAGTGGTGAGCGGATTCCGTATACAGGGCCGGAATCAATAATAACATATCTAGGGGCCAGTATATCTCCGTGGCGGGGTATAGAGATAGGTGAGGTTAAACAAAAGATCAAAGACTGCCTTACGAGAGTTAAGCGACTGGCTCTCAAACCTCACCAAAAGGTCGATTTGCTCACCACGCACCTAGTCCCACACTATTTGTTCACGCTTATCCTGGGCGTGGCTCCCGCAACACTCCTGAGAGAGATCGATAGGGACCTACGTGTTGCGGTTAAAGAAATCCTGCATCTCCCTCTTAGTACATGTGATGGGTTCATTTATGCCGGCAAGAGGGACGGAGGACTAGGTTTCCCAAAGTTAGAAAATCTTGCAGCCACGATAACTTTGGGACATGGATTGAAATTCATGAAGAGTGAAGACCCTGCAATTAAGGCGCTTATTGCTTCCACGAATCTAGAAAGCAAACTACAAAAATTATGTAATACACTTCGGTTGCCTTGGCCGGTTTCATTCCCCGAAGTAAGGAGGCATAAGCGCCGACTTAAAAAGTTAGAAGTGGCTAAATGGGGGCAAAGCAAGACACAGGGGAGAGGGGTACATGCTCACCTCGATGACCCGATATCCAATGCTTTTATGTATGATCCTACTTTATTAAAGCCCGGCAGGTATTGTAGTGCTCTTAAGCTACGAACCAATACAACACCAACAAGAGTAGCACTACAAAGGATCAACCCCCAGGCGGATGCAACATGTCGACAATGCAGGTCGCTTCCTGAAACACTGGGGCATGTTATTG